>JANITX010000006.1:6877794-6895496 GCA_027564395.1 Erythroxylum ulei
ATTAATTATATTTTATATGTGTTAGATATATTATAATTAATTAATCAATTAATTATGTTATAATTTATCAACTAATTACTAATATTTTAATTAATTAATCAATTATTTAATAAAAAATGTTATAACATTATATAGGTGTTAATTAGCTGCTAATAAGAAAAATCAAATAACATGCATGGTTGTGAGTTAACAAGTCACAACCGTGCGGCAGTTACGCCCGTGACTATTAAGTCATAAGTGTGACAACTTAACATTTGAAGAGCTACATATATACTGAATATTAATATATAATAATTAATAATAATTAACAATTAATAATGCAGGGTCATGACTAAAATATATACTAAATATTAATATTTACTAATTAATCAATTAATTATATTTTAATACATCAATTAATTAATTAATTATTAATTATTATTAATTATAACTGAATAAACTTAACAGTTAATGATTAATAATTAATTTATAAATAGGTTATATTTTAATAAATCAATTAATTTATTATATTTTAATTATTATAAATTATATCAAAATTAATTAATTAACTATACTTTAAGTATATTTAATTAAGAAATGAAAAACTATGTCTTTTTCATAGTGACACTTAATTCACGCATGTGAATCTATGCTTAATTAACTTAACAATAATAAGTAATCAATTTATTAATAATATTGTAATTTGTAAATTAATTGTATATAAATTATATTTAATTATATTTAATAAAGTTTTGTTTATCTAGAAATAACTTTATCAGTTCAGAATTTCACATGATGTTGTATTTCCAAGAATCTACATTACAAACATCTGATAAAAATGAAAATGCAAGACAAAACAAGGCATGTTGAAAAAATAGCAAATAAACATAAAGTTAAAAAAAAAAGGTTTCTTTTGTTATGTTGAGACGTTAATGAATTTTGAATAATTAGTTTATGAATTTACATGAGTTTAATAAAGACAATTGTTATATTCCATAAGTAATTAATGCTTACGATCCAAGTAATAAAACATTATTGATGGTTGTGATTTAACAACAAAAAACCATCATGCGGATATCCAGAATTTTGAAGTTTAAGAAAACAAGAAATGAAAGCAGAAAAGGTACACAAGTTGCATGATTATTTTGCTCTAAAAGAAAGAGCCTATAACAATTTGGGTTTTTTGTTACTGCGATCAACATCTACATCTGACTATGGTGTGGGTTCATTGTCGCTGAATCTTTTATGAAGACATTGTCTGACTGTTAAAGAAGATTCGACAATATCTTCTAAAAATATTTTAAAAAAAACCAAAGTATATTAGCTACATAATATATAAGGTAAGATTATTTTTTGAATAAAAATGCTAGATAGATAAATAACATATGATAATATAATTAACGTTAAGAAGAAGTTTATATATTTTGATAAAGATAAAAAATGTAAAATTTGAATGAATAAATAATGACAAGTACCAAATTGAATGAATAAATAATGACGAATACCTGAAATAGGTGGAGGTGTAATGTCAGCAGTGTTATTTTGATCATCAGTTGAAATTTGATCATCTTTTCCAAGGGAAGCTGAAGCCTCTTCTAATTCATCATCATCAATTTCACGGTAATACATAACAGTGAACTATTGTCTTCCTTCTGCTGAGTGAACGTGTACAGGTTTGATATGAAGAAGAAATGTCTTGCTTTTCAATTTTGCGTTCACCTTTTCTAGTGGAAGTTCCATACTCTCATTATGGGAAGGCAAAAATGTTAATTTTCAACCATATAATAAAGATATCATAATTGTTGTTATACTAAATCACATCTATAATGTTGGACCCTGTTTTTGGAGCCCATCATCCGGAGTCAAAAACTTTGTGCTTATTACCCTGTAGGGTCATTTACCCTCAATCCACAAGGGTTGTGTGCACACACCAGTTAATCACCAAAATTACAACTTGACTTCTTCAAATAAATTGTAGTTATAAGTCTCTAGTTTGTTTTGAATGAAGAATCATCTCAATTGGAGTTCTACAGCTCAAGATATACTTAAAAAGCCTAAGTATGTTCATACCCCAACTATGCTCTTCCAACTGACCTCTCACTTACTCTAATGCAAACTTTCTCAAAACAACTCCAAAAGATACAATTTTTCGATTTGCATGTTTTGTTTGGTCTTGGAATAATTGATGTAAAACAAGGCTTCAAGTGTATTTTGAGAAATTTTGGGTTTTGCATGTTTTGTATATTAGATTTTGATATTGGTTGTATTGTGGCATGAGTTGCCATTGAAGCTTGTAAACTCTTAATTTATGATGTAAATGAAGTATGGAATTGTGTATGATTTTGAAATGTGAAATTATGTATGGATGATATGAGTTGCAATTAGATATAATCGAAGAAGCAATCAACTTGAGATGATGAATCTTGAGTATGAACTATTGCTATATAAATATAAGTGAGTTGCTATGGAAATGAAAGAAGGAAATTATGAATGATGAGTTGTGGTTAAATATGAAGAGTAAAATAAATTGAGATTGAGAGTTTGATGAATTCCAATTGGTAGTTGAATTGCTTATGAATTATATTGGAATGTGAATTTGGGTATGGATCAAGGTTGGAGTTAAAATGTGACTTAATTAAGGATGAGATTAATTTGGAATTAGTATAAATGAAGAAGCTATCCAATTGAGTTGATGAACTTTGAATATGAGTTGCTATTACTTGTAAGTGAAATGTTGTGAAAAAGAAGGATTGGTATTTGAATGGATAAGAATGATGTTGGAATGGAGGAAGTAAAATTAGGAAGGTTTTGTAAGTTTTCACAAGGACAAGATGTATGTGACTTCGAGGGAAAATCTGGAATGATTTAGTTAGAATTAGCCACAGTTGTCTTCATGTAAGTTTTAGTTCGTCTTTTTAGCTTTCCGACGCTATAAAGTTTGTAATTTTTGGACATCGGAATGAAGAGATATGATTGCTACAAGATGTGATGTTGCATAAGATTGTGTGTGTATAACAGCTATGGAAATTGATGAGAATGGGTGGTTTTGATGATTCAAATGGATTGAGATTTGAGAGTTTTATGAGATAATTTTGGAGTTTGAGTTGTTATGAAGTGATTTTGCACTAGAAGAGTTCAATTTAGAAAGATATTGATTGAATATGATGTTAGATTGGATGTAGGAAGCATTGGAGAGGGTTTGGAGGGGTTTGGAAAACCCCCATGTCCGTTTAACGGACTCTAGGTCCATTTAACGGACCTTTATAGGTCAAAAAGGACCCTTTGCATCGCCCATGTCCGTTTAACGGACCTTCTCGGGTGAAATGGTGCACTTTGGCCCGACAATGTCCGTTAAACGGAAATCCACTGGACAGTCACAGTAAATCGCGATTTTGGACCCTTTTTGAGGCAGAATCTGACTTTGTGGTCTTCATGAACGTTTTATATCTCTAAGTCTTCTTTCCAATGGTTCAAAAACGAAAGAAATCAGAGATTTTTAGTGAGAGTTATGATAATCGCGCCAAGACATGTCACTGCATGATTGAGGGTATAAACATGTGTGATTCTTTTGGTCATAACTCCCTTATCCGACCTCCGAATAAAGTGATTCTTGAAGAAATGGATTCATAAGACATGTATCTACCTCTCTATAAAAATTTGTATCATTTGGAGTTGATTTTATAAATTTTGTATTAGAACAAGTAAGCGGTCGGTTAGGAGAGCATGATTAGGGTATGAGCAGACTTGAGCTTTTTAAACATATCTTGAGCTATAGAGCTCCGATTAAGATGATTCTTACTTCAAAGAAAACTAGAGACCTAGAGCTGTGAGTTTAATGAAGAAGTAAAAGTGAAATTCAGATTTGAAGATTTCCAAATTCTGCTCACAAGTAGGAAAATTGAGTTCAAGCATGGTGACTGATTTGTATGGGCACGCCATTGAACAAATTGTGAGTGAATTTTTGGGATGTTATAAAAAAATAATGAAGATGAATTGATGATAGCTAATTAGGGTTCTTGGAAATAACCCTTCAAGGTAATATGCACGCTCACGTTTCATGTTTTCGCAAGAGGTTGGATTCCGAAGTTCGGACCCATCATTAGTGGTATCAAAGCTCATGTTTCATGGTTCAAGAGAGTTGGATTCTGGAAACAAGCGGGATCCAATATAGGTGGTATCAGAGCAAGAGGGTTGGGTTCCAGAAACGGGACCAACAAGTAGTTTTGGAATTTTTCATTAAGGACACACTTTTAAAAGAGATCAAGAAGACATTTATAACTCTGCTTCCAAAGTAAGGTGAACTGAACCAAATTTCTGACTTCAAACTTATAGCTTATTGTAATTCCATTTATAGAATTATCTCAAAAACCTTTACTCAAAGGCTGAAAGGATTACTTGGCAAGCACATCATTCCTGACCAAGGAGCTTACATACCTGGAAGGGTGATTAGAGATAAAATACTCATTCTGCAAGAGCTCATTAGTAATTACTTTAAGAAGAAGAGCAATCCCAATTTTTGTATCAAAATTGATCTTAGAAAGGCATATGATAATGACAACTAGAAATTTATCAACAATATCCTCCATGATATGGAATTCTTAGGTTCTTTCATTCATTAGATTGAGCAGTGTATAAAGACTTCCTCATATAGCATTTTAGTGAATGGATAACCTACCAAATTATTTAAAAGCTATAAAGGTATTCGACAAGGAGATCCATTATCACCATACATATTTTCCTTTATTATGGAGGCATTCTATATGATAATCAGGAGGGTTATTCAAAGAACAAAGGGCTCAAATACCACTCTAAGTGTAGGAAACTCAAACTGACTAGTCTTTGTTTTTCAGATGACCTTATTTTATTGCCTAAAGCAGATGTACTCTCCACCTCCACATTAATGAAAGCTTTTAAAATTTTTCAAAACTCTTTTGGATTGTAGGTAAACTTCTCCAAGAGTAATATTTAACTTTTAAGGAGTGCTTCTAATAGTAAGCAATTGATCTCAGATATCACTGGCCACTTTTAGTTAAAGAACGAGAACAAAAGACTTCATGGATCTCTTTTATATAATTCAATCCAAAATATCATCCTAGAGCTCCAAACATCTATCAGTAGTAGGAAGAGCCCAACTCATAACTTTGACACTGACTACCATTAACACTTATTAGGTAGCTCGTATGACCTTTCTAAATTCCATCATCAAATCAATCAAAAAAATTACTTAAACAAGTTTTTATGGTCAAGTAACAAAGATATAACTTGTAAAAGCAAAGTGAAATGGAGTGAGGTTTGCACTGCAAGGATTCAGGAAGGAATTGGCATATGTTTTATCAAAATCATGAGTATCATATTGCTTACAAAGAGACTTTGGAGGCTCATGTATGATAAACAATCATTGTGGTGCAAATAGAACCATACTTACTTCTTCAAGAATAGAAGTATCTGGGCTTTAGGCATCAAACACTTCCCCTCCCCTACCTTAAAAACAAATTTGAAATTGAGAAAGAGATTTCAAGTTGACTTCATTACATTGGCAAGGAATGGAGAATCCAGTGGCCTTTTGTATGATAATTGGCTATCAGTGGGGCAACTTACCAATGTCAATGAAGCAACATTTCTCAAATATTCAATTCGACCCAATGCCTAAGTTGTATTAGCTCTATTAGACAAGGAGATATTCCAAGAATCATCACTATCTAGAGCTCTCTTAAATGAAATTCTCCAAAAATATATTAGTGAAGATGAAGACAAATACATATGGAAACACACCATTGATGGCAAAGTCACTAATAAGTCTTGCAAGAATTTAATCTTCAAACATCTACCTAAAGTGCTTTAGACCAAACCAATATGGTGTAGTTATATTAACCCTCGAGTTGCATTTACCCTATGGATTGCAATGAAAAGGAAGTTGAAAATTGTTGATAAAATTGGTAGATACAAGCATCTTACAAATTGGTGTCCATTATGTCAAGAATTAGAGGAAAAATTGAACATTTATTCTTCAATTAGAACTACATTAGAGGAATATAGAAGGAACTTTGTAGAAGATGTTTGATAGCTGAATAATTAAACAGTTTGGATAGTATTATAGCTTGGCATTTAACTAGCAAACACTTGAACAAACACTGGTTACAAATGTTTCTGGTTGGTTCTCTTGTCAATAGTCATATCAACATAGGATGAAAGAAATTACTGGATTTTTCAAGATAAATGCCTTCCTATGGAATAGTTTAGCAGACAACTTATGAAACACATAAGGCTTTAAATTAGTATACAAAATCAGAGATTACAAGACAAGCACTACCCACTTTCCTTTTAGAATATCTAGTTTCCTTTTTACACATCTTTTAAGTCCTACTTGTAATCCTTGAAAATCATTAAACTTTGGTGAAATTACACTGTATTTTGATTGTACAGATGGACTGCATTTTAAGGCTCAGTACATTATTAAAAAAAAACTCCTTACACTAGTACTATAATCAATACCTTTAAAAAATCCATAATGAACATACTAATCTTCTAGTCCTTGTTAGTAGAGCAATATAATGTGCATTCTTATCCAGTAAAAGAGTTCTTGGTAACGTGCTTTCTTCTGTCTAGCATGATATTGAAACAATCACAACTTCCTTTCTCACTGAAATTCATGCACAAGTTTTGCAAACAAAAACTTGAGTGCACTTAATGCTTTTAGTCACTCCATCTTCTTTGTAAAGTTCAATATACTACTATCTCCTTCCAAAATGAGGCATAATTGGTTAAGGAGAATATATTAAGATGTTTTTCTTTATATTTCCAATTTTGGAAAGAAAAACATTTTCTTTTGACAATTTAGTAATTTGATTAGCTTCAAAGATAAGAGAAAATAATGAAATATTATTTATAATGTGTGTATAATAACCTTAAAAAGGAATTATACAAAGATGATTAAGAATAATTCCAACTGTATAATCAATTTACAATCATGCTAATTATCCTATAATAAAAATTAAAGAATACATTACCATATTAATTATACTTCATAATAATTAGGTTATGACTATGATATCACCCTATAAACTTAAGCTTATATATTAAGAGACACCTCACGTTAACATATGAGAGTCTTAAACCATTTCAAGTCATAAATCTTAACAAAAATACCAATAATTTAATTAGTGATACATATATAAAATAATTTATGTAAATCCACTGCGGGGTTTCAGAATGGGTGCGATGATGATGATGATGAATTTATGTAAATATACGATTATAATTGATAATCTCATGTATATTAATTCTAAAACAAATTGATACCATAAGTTTTATTGAAGTTCTTCGACACGTTAATGTTTAAGAGTATAATATTTTTAAAATCATATGAATCAAACTCTTAACTGGGAGACCTCTTGTCTCTACTAGAATTCTTTTAGTTGCTGCCTCTCTTTTTGTTTGTTCATCAATGTTGACGTAGAGCCTTGTAAAATTGGTGGGACCCACTCTACAGACTAGAATCTTTAATTCCATGATCCTGAATTTCTAATTCTATTTTCCTTCCTTAACATCTAGCATCATTGGTAACATTTACTGGATCATCTCTATCACATTTGTGTACCCCACCATTTACTATTGACTCCATTTTCATCTTCCTCATTTTTTATCAGCTAGTAGGGTTTTATTCTTCATATCTAACGTGCGTGATTGGTGAGTTGTTCTGGTATGTTCTCTTAATTTCTCATAAATAACATATGGTGATGAGTTATTCTTCTTCATCTCTAGCCTTGAGGTCAAGGTGTTAAACTTTATGCGGCATACAAACATCAATGGAGGGATGGAAAGCATGATTGTCTAATACTTTTACATTTGATGTGTAGGCTAAAAGATTTACATTTACATCTAAACTAGACCTAGCATTTAAGGTATTTAAAATAAATCATAATATTTACGAAACGTTCAAAATAAACTTTAACGTTTAGAAAATGTTTAAAATGAATCCTTATTATTAACAGTGTTGAAATTCAGTCGGATAAATATTGACTAAACAATTTTTTTTGGGTTGTCATTCAATTTTTTAAAAACTTTTTTAAGTAGGACCAGCTTATAATGATTGGAATCTTAAAAAATAGAGATGGGACTGCGTTTTTGGGACGGATCCTCTTCTTCCTTCTTGAAAAAACACTGCATGATGACTTGACAATCCACCAAGTTCTGCATTATTTTCATTACGCCCATTATAACATAAAAGGAAGATCCCTTGTTACCTTCAGTAACGAGAAAAATGAGCTTAAGCTAGAAGTAAAGTTTAATAGGACTTGTCTTAATTATTGTTTTATAGACTTATTCCATATTGCCATGATCTTCCTTGTCTGCTCTTTAAAGCAGTAAAAAGTAGGCCACTTGTGAAAATCACTCCCAACAATCCATTGGAGTATAGCCACTCGGAAGTGTACTTCTCTACCTATAGTTCCACGTACAGGAATATGGAATTCACTTACAATTCCCTGTGAGCTTAAAAATTAGGAAAGAAAAAAGAAGAAAAACATTTCAGCGTCATCAGTTGCAATGCTCTAGCTACATTTTTGCAAGGAAAAAAGATGCACTACCTTCATTGCTTGTTGAATGAAAAGTACTGCAATCAACATCCCAAAAGTTTCACCTGCAACCTTTGGAAACCTATTGATAACTGTGCAAGCCTTCAATATTGCAAGTGGAGGAAAGCTGTCCAAGCACAAACCCCACACAGAATTCAAATCAGCATTTTAAAGAACCACACTCAAATCTCCAATGGTGGAAATGTGAGAATAGGTCAAAAAGTAGTTACCATCAGTTGAAATAGATAAACAAGAGAAGGCTAAGTTGTATTTCACATTATATTTCTGATGATACGAATACACATATATATACAGTACAATAATAAGAGACGTAATCAAGAAACTTATCCTATCTTTCTGTTAACATCTGTTGCTATCTTTCTATCTGTTATAACAATATACCAGTAGCTATAGTTATCAAAATCTCCTGAATTGTAGGAGTATATACTAACATCCCCCCTCAAGGGCGGCATCTTGTGGCGCCAGACGAAGCTTATCACGTAAAAATTGAAAGCGAACGGTGGACAAGGGCTTAGTGAGTACATCAGCAATCTGGTCATCAGTAGAGAGATGTTGCACTTGGAGCTGACTCTTAGCAACAAGATCTCGCATAAAATGAACATCGATTTCGACATGCTTCGTTTGGGCATGGAAAACAGGATTGCTGGACAGAAAAGTAGCCCCCAAATTGTCACACCAAAGGATTGGCGGGCCAGATACACAAACACCAAGTTTTGAAAGCAAAGACTTTAACTAAACAATCTCAGCAGTGGCATTAGCAAGAGCTCGATATTCCGATTCTGTTGAGGATCGTGCGATAGTGGGCTGCTTTTTAGAAGACCAACTAACCAAATTCTTACCAAGATAAATAGCAAAACCACTAGTGCTCTTTCTATTGTCAGGACAACCAGCCCAATCAGCATCCGAGAAAGCTTCAAGAGTGTCATATGAGGATTTGGTGATGTGCAAACTAGAAGTGAGGGTCCCTTGAATATACCTCAAAACTCGTTTGACTGCTTGCTGATGAACATCTATAGGAGAGCTCATAAACTGACACAACTTATTGACAGCATGAGCAAGATCAGGCCTGGTAATGGTGGCATATTGCAAGGCACCGACAGTGCTACGGTATTGAGTAGCATCGTGTAGTGGAACACCAACAACCTGAGTTAAAGGAGGCTTCAATGGAAGAGGCGTGGACACAGACTTACAGGAGTGCATATTGTTCTTATGCAACAAGTCACATACTTACTTAGTCTGAGATAAATGCAAGCCAGTGGAAGTGTGAGCAACTTCAATGCCCAAGAAATATGTCAAAGTACCAAGATCCCTGAGAGCAAATTCTGTACCCAATGATGCCACAATGGAATCAATAAAGCAAGAATCGGAACCGGTAATAATGATATCATCCATATAAACGAGAACATAGATCATGTGACAACCGTCGTGATAAATAAACAGAGATGGATCAGTAGTTGAACCTTTGAAACCAAGTTGAAGAAGGAATTAAGACAGACGATGAAACCAAGCTCTCGGAGCTTGTTTGAAGCTATAAAGGGCTTTACCAAGTTTACAGACATAGGCAGGATGATCCTTGCTCACAAAACCTTGAGGTTGGCGCATATAGACATCCTCATCAATATAACCATTAAGAAAGGCATTGCTAATGTCAAGTTGCCAGAGAGACCATGATCTGGTGACAGCGAGTGAAAGAACGATGCGTATGGTTTGAGGTTTAACAACTGGACTAAACGTTTCGGTGTAATCAACACCATATTCCTGGGAGAAGCCCTTTGCCACGAGACAGGCTTTATATCTATCCACAGACCCATCAGGCTTCCTCTTGATTTTGTAGACCCATTTATTTCCAATAATGTTAACGTCGACGGGAGCAGGGACCAGAGTCCATGTCTGATTTTTATGAAGTGCAGCAATTTCAGCAGCCATAGCCTCCCTCCAGACAGCATGTTGAGATGCCTTGGTGAAACTGGTGGGTTCAGAAAGCACTAAATCAGTAACAGCATTAGCCTCTTTAAACTTTTTCTTCGGATGGGACCAGAGCACCATTGGATGCGTTCATGCAGGAGGAGGGTCAGAGGCAGCTGGTACGGGTGGCAAAGTAGACGTATGACCTCCAGAAACCAAGACAGAAGATGAAGGCGTGGAGGAAGCATGAGAAGAAACAGACCGCGGCAGGACTGGAATGGGCGGGGGCTCTGGCATGGTTGGGGGAATAGCAAGTGAAGACATAGGAGCTGCAACAACTGAGGGAGCAGGCATAGAAGAAAAACGTCTGTATGGAAATGAGGATTCATCAAATGTCACATGACGAACAATATAGATACGGCCTGTAACAGGATCCAAGCACTTGTAACCCAAATGAGCACCTAAATAACCAATGAAAACACATTCTGTACTACGAAACATAAACTTGTGATTATTATACGGTCGAAGAAGAGGAAAGGCGGCACATCCAAATTCCTTAAGAAAGGCATAATCAGGAGCGGTTTGAAACAACCTTTGGTAAGGAGACTGACTATTCAGGCAAGGAGAAGGTAAACGATTAATAAAATAAGTAGTTGTCTCAAAAGCAAAATCCCAATAGGAAAAAGGGACAGAACTGTGGGCAAGTAGAGTAAGAGCATTATCAACGATATGTCTAATCTTTCTCTCAGAGGTGCCATTTTGTTCATGAGTGTGTGGACAAGCTAAGCGATGATGAATACCCGTTTTCTGAAAATAGGTGTTTAACCTCCTGTAGTCGCCCCCCTATCAGATTGAAAAGCCTTAATTGTGCAATTATATTGGCGTCAAACAAAATTCTCAAAGTTCAGAAAAACAGACTCAACATCACTCTTTTGCTTAATTGGGAAAAGCCAAGTGTATTTGCTATAATCATCAACAAACAAGACCACATATTTATTTCCTCTACTAGAAAGAACTGGAGAAGGTCCCCAAACATCGGAATGAACCAAATCAAACAAATGAGCACTAGAGCTACCAGTAGAATATAAAGTTAATCGTTTACTCTTGCCAAGTTGACAAGAAGAACACACATCTGTGCTTCTACCAGAAGAACATGGGAGAGAAAACTGCTTGACCAATAGAATCTATTCCTTTAGCAAATTGTACAAGTTACTATGCATTATAACTATTGGTTCTACAACTCCAACGATTAACAATGGCTGCCCACCAAACAATGAATGTAGGATGCCACATATTGCGGTGGAGGCCAGTGTTTCCATCTTGCTCAGGCTTCCTTCTAAAAGAACTAGAAAATGTTGTTAGGATGCGATAATTAGGACAACTAGCTAAACTTATGCTCAGGCAAAGATCTATTTCATACATTCTTGAATCAGTTTTTAAAAGGGAAATCATGATCTACCAGTCTCTTTGCTTAGTTACTCTCCAAAATCAATGACTGGCAGAGCAGAAGCGAAGAATATGTAAGTTGTTGGAGCAAATATCTTGCCATGACTATAAATGAAATTACAATCAGCTGATAGTCATAATCCATGTCTCAATTTACACACCATAGGATTTCAAATCTAGGGAGTAGAGAAAAACAATAGAAGATGGTGTACCTAAAGCACAAACTGAGTGAACTCCTCCAATCTTCTTTCCAACATACTTTTCTTCCTTTGACATCTTCAACAATCCCTTTGAATGGGGATTTGAAAATGTTCATATCTTGAAAGGCATAGAAAAGAGAACGGTCATTAAAAGAGAGTAGAGAAAAATGCCATGGATTTAAAAGAGTTCGATACAGAACTGAGGTAACATACAAAATTGGCAATCAAATCATGGCTCTATTATCAGGAAAAAAAACGCAAGATTGAATCTAAATTCAGTGGAATGAATTAATTTTTTTTCACAAAATCAACTATAACAAAATTTAATTAGAAACATAAAACAAGACATTGATAAAGCTATATTAACATGTTTCGATTTCTTGTTATTTTCTTTAAATCCGTCAATTCACGAGTCGTTCAATCGTCCGGCCTCTAATGGTATCCACAGATCTATTAAGAGGAAACTAAAATCTAATTTGAGAGAAAAAATGTAATAAGTGCTAGCTCCAAATTTTTCTAATTTTTCCTTTTATATGCAAAATCTTATTTTTCATGTTCTTGGATTTTATTAAAATTATAACTAAAGTCAAACTTTAATAATAATTATGAATTAATCCTTATAAGATCAAATATCATATATTGATCCTTAAAAGTTTTTAAAACTTCTCAATTAAGTCCAACTTAATTCAAATTTCACTTCCTCTTTTATAGACCTTTTATGTATGACCCATTAGGTTCCCAATATGTTGGCCATGATTAGAAATTATAATTCTAATTCATAATTAGAATCAGATAAATTAAAACTCCTTTTAATTTATCTTTAATTCTCTAATTAATAATTTATAATCATAGATCATGATTGACGTCTAGCAACATATCATGACTACCTAAAAATTAGAAATGTCAAAGTGGTTTGACTTAACCTGTTTATGCATGGCTATAATGTATAAATTAATCCTTTCGTCATCTAATGTTCCAATTGGAATTAGAGTATGAAATTCGTGTCTACTCTAAATAATCCAATCATGTTCGTTCTTGCTAATTAGCAAATGATTTATAATGGATATTAAAAAAAAACTTTTTCAAATTTCATTTTACTCTATTCAGAGATTCCCAAAATCGTTATTAATTAAGAACAACAGAACATTCTTCCTAATTACTTTAGGACAACGAATTTTTTATTGGTTTACTCAACTATCTCCATATAATTCGTACTATATCCAATAACTACCGAATTGAATTACTCCAAGAATAGAACATAATTAACATCAAAACATAGTAATTCCAACGTGAGATAACTTCGGTAATCTCAAGTATAAGGATCAATTATGCAATCATAATAATGAGATTATCCACAGACACACAAGTAATGTTCCATTCGAGATTCTCATGATTGGGTCAGTTTAGTAAACTTATTCTCTAATAAGCACCCACATGTTAGTTTAAGTATCTCTACACTTTAATCTATGAGATCGATTACTTTCTTCATAAGAAAGAAACAAACATGTGTTAGTCTAACCATTTCATCAATACCTTGTCTTGATGAAACTATGACTAGGAACATTTTGAGAATAATACAAAATACAATTCGAACCTCATAATTATAATCACATTATAATTTCTAATTGCATAACAATTATTTCAAGATCTTATCTTTAAGATTAATAATTAAAAATTTAAAAAAACACAAAAATAAAGTAAGCCTTTTATTGAATAAAAAAATTTATACAAATAAATATGCAACAAAAAATTGGCTGTAAGGATATAAACTAATATCTATTTCATATGCTCTGTATCAAAAAGAATTCTAGAGGTGAACTTTCACACACACACACACGCACACATATATAGATATATATACAGAACAAGTTCGGATGTCCAAGAGGTGTAGATAATGAGATTTTCTCCCGAGAAGCATAAAAAAAGGAAAACGTGTATACAATCAAGCCTGACATCAATTACTAACAGGGGGTTCAGATCCTCTGTCCAATATTACTCTATCTTATTCTGTCTCATGAAATCTCAGCCATTTATTTTGCGGGACCCACACGAGCCTTATGCGGGACCCACATAAATAAATGGCTGAGATTTATTGGACACAATAAGACATCATAATATTGGACAGAGGATCTGGACTCACTGACAGGAATATGTTGATCAAGAAACAGTTGCAGTGCTTAAAAAGGTGAGGGAAACAAAACATCGTCAATAATGCAGATAAAATCCTATCATTTCTCACCTTGAAAATAGATGCTGATGCGTAATCAATGTTTGTAGTAACGTTGAAGGCACTCAAACCAGAGACGGTCGATGTAACGTTAGAGGTTAATGTAGAACTTGGCGAATTATCAGTTTTTTTTCAAGAAGGAAGAAGAGGATCCATCCAAAAAACGTAGTCGTGTTATGTATAGTAGGGACCCATTCTATTTTTTAAAATTCTAGTCATCATAAAATGGGTCCCATTTCAAAAATTTTATTTAAAAATTTATTTGTCAATTAAAAATTTGTCACGTTAGTAGTTAACTAACGGAGGCTTAATACCGTTAGTGATCATGGTTCATTTTGAACATTTTTGAAACGATAGGGTTCATTTAAAATATTTTGTAAACATCAGAGTTCGTTTTGAACAACTTGAAACATTAGGGTCCAATTTAGACGTCAGTATAAACCTTAGGGACTGTTTTGCTCTACTGACCTTGAGACAATAAATTCGCTTTCAGGGATCCAGATATTGTACTTTTAAAAGAGTATGAATTATACCATCATATATCTTTAACTTGATGATGTTAATACCAACAACCTTTAGAGGACAATTTTCACAACTTTACATTGATCCTCTTAATATAGGTTTATAGTGATGGATCCATTCTATTATAGAGGTTATGTGAAAAGTAGCTCCTAAGTCAAAGACTAATACACCAACTAATGACTTCCTACTTTCAATTATTTTTGCTACTTCACAATACAAAACATTGAAATTGTGTAAAGTATTTGTAAAATTTCCTTAAGAACTAGAATTTTTCTTATTTAAATTTCAACAAACCTTTTTTAAGTGAGTTTTAAAAAAATGAATAATATATTGAAGTCATGAAAGGAAATCAAATACAAGCAATTGGATGTAAAAAATTACAACATGGCTACATCTATAAACTGACTACTATAATAACGTTCCACTAGATTACAATAGACAAGTTAAGATATGTTCCAATTGGGTTGGTGTCGAAGCTAAAAATGTGTTTTTATTTGTAGGAAAATATGTGACTTTTGATTTTGTTGCACACCAGCTTTAGGAATGTCTACATGTTATTGCTTTGTCCTATGAAAATTCTCTTGTTTCTTTCGTCCCATAAGCTTAATACCAAGTATGTTAAAATAATTCTGAACATCTACAATTCACTTTTATATGATAACTTTAGATTTGTGCTCCATTTAATTATTTCAACCCAATCCTAAGGTGGTTAATGATGTTACACTGTCCAAGTACTACATGCCAAACATGATTGTTATACTGATATTGAGAAAATAGATGTTCAAAGCTTTTTTGGGTATTCCTTCAAAGGACACACCAGTTTGACATATATGAGAAACTTATTATCTTGTCTAATATTGGAAGCCTATTCTTTATGGCTAACCATAACATGAAGGGAGCTTTAGGCAAGTTATGTTTATACAATATGATCTTATGCCACAGGACCTCTCATTTGAGTAGCTAAATAATTTCCAACATAATTTATTGGTAAAAACACTATAAGGTGAGTGTGCCCATTTAATTGAATCTTCTTTGGAGTTATCCAATCTACAGTTAAATAGTAAATAAGACAAAGCTGATAATGAAAGAGAGTTAAAGATGTTTTTGATGGAGAGAGCTTAGGCTATTGTGGCATTTAGTGTAAGTCTAGCTTGTAGTGGTACAACTTCTTCCTTTAGCTTTAAAGGGCCTAGTGGAGTCCAAAAATTATTCCATAAAGAATTATGCATGCCATTGCTTGTGATGCTTGCATATGAGTTCCTGATTTTACTCCTCATTTTGAATAAGAATTTCATTAGAGTCGAAGCATTACCAGGGAGCTTAGTTATCCATAATTTTTTAAATCTTTATTGTAATATAAACGAACTTATCTTACCTATAAATTTTGCTTTTCCTATAAACGTCTCCATATTCTTTTAGCTAATAGGATTGAATTGAAAGCTTTGATTGAATGTATTCCTAGCCTTTGGAGCACAAATATCATATTAACCATCCTTATGATTAGTTTCCTTATCTAAGATACCAAACTATAGGTACCTTCTAAGCAATATTTCAATGGTATATAATGTTGCATAAGGAAATGCTAGATGGGAGGCCCAGTATACATTTAGGGAGTTAAGGACTGAATTTATTAGTTAGCATCTTCCAGCTAATGACAATACCTTTGAACCTTAACTTTTTATTCTCTTCTTGATTTTGTCCAGTAATGGTTTAAAATCATTACACATAGGTCTAGTAGATGAAATTAGAATGGCTAGGTACTTGCTTAGAAGCTCAATCACACAAAATCTATTGATATTTAAATTCTAAACATCTTAACTATTTACACTAGTAGATAAAAAGACACTTGACTTGTCTTTGTTTATAGTTAAACTTCACATCATTTTAACTAGTTTTAGTGCACTCATGAGTGAAGATATTGAATTGACATCTACTTTAGAAAATATAAAGACGTCGCTGGTAAAATTTGAGCTGATTATCCTTAATCTTTTGCAATCTTAAGTGGAATATAAAGGATCTATTCCTCTTAGAAACTATTTTCAACAATCAACTAAACACTTCCATCATTACGAAAATAAATAAGGGGAGATGGATCCACTTGATTGATGCCCCTAAATGTGAGATCCTACACCCGCTTACAAATATTTTCCGCTTTGGACCTTGACTTAGCTAAGCCCTCACGGTTTTGGTTTTCCCGAGGCCTTCCTAGGAGGTCACCCATCCTAAAACTACTCTCACCCAAGCACGTTTAACCTCAAAATTCTGAAGGGATCCGGTGTATCAGGCCATGAAAAATGCGTCTGTAAGGGAGAGGTATCCGTACTGGCTTTGTAAGCGGGTGATCTGGGATGTTCCAAAGAGGGCAGGGCCCTAAGGAGGTGGAGAGTGTGAGATCCCACATCGGTTGGAGAGAGGAACAAAGTATGCCTTATAAGGGTACAGATATCTCTTCCTTACAGACGCGTTTTTCATGGCCTAATGCACAGGATCCCATCGGAACTCCGAGGTTAAATTTACTTGGATGAGAGTAGTACTAGGATGGATGACCTCCTGGGAAGGCCTCGGGAAAAGCAAAACCGTGAAGGCTTGGCTGGGCCAAGGCCCAAAGCGGACAATATTTGTAAGCAGGTGATCTGGGATGTTACAAAGAGTGTGAGATCCCACATCGGTTGTAGAGGGGAACGAAGTATGTCTTATAACGGTACGGATACCTTTCCCTTACAGACACGTTTACCATGGGCTCATGCACTGGATCCCATCGGAACTCCGAGGTTAAACGTGCTTGGGTGAGAGTAGTTCTAGGATGGGTGACCTCTTGGGAAGGTCTCG
>JANITX010000006.1:6901140-6922824 GCA_027564395.1 Erythroxylum ulei
AGGAGATCTTAGATATACACTAAATGTTTTATGTGGAATAATTGTTTTGAATCTAATTTAAGTGTTAAGTTTTATGACTCAAAGAAGTGTTAAGTTTTATGACTCAAAGAATTAATTTGTGAGCATTCTATTATGTTTTGCAGTTTTTGTTCCTGTTAACATCAATTCGGTTGCTTCATATGTTCCATCCTTTAATGAATTAAATTACTCTGACTGGTATGAACAAGTCTAATTTTAGCTTGGTGTATTGGGTTGACACTCCAAGTTGAGCAACCAACTACTATTATTGATGCAAGCACTGTCGATGAGAAATCTTTCTATAAAGCTTAGGAAAGATCGAACATATTGAGCTTAATGTTTATATGAATAATGTTGCTAACAACATTAAGACAACTCTTACTAACATTGAAGTTGCTAAAGAATTTATTAAATTTGGGGAAGAGTGTTCCCAAACTACTGATAAGTCACTTGTGGGTACATTAATGACAAAGTTTACCATTATGAAGTTTGATGGTTCACGAACCATGCATGAACATGTCATTGAATTGACAAATATGGAAGCAAGACTAAAGACATTGGGAATAAATGTTGACGAATTTTTCCTAGCATAGTTCATTCTTAATTCTTTGCCTCCTAAGTAGCATGGGTCATTCCAAATGAATTATAACACTATAAAGAATAAGTGGAATGTGAATGAATTGGCCAGTATGCTTGTTTAAGAGGAGATAAGGCTTAAGAATCAGAGGACCCATACCATTAATTTCATCAAGGAACTAGAAAGAAGCCCAAAGGAATTATGGCAAAGGTAAGGGCAAGCAAAGAACACTTAAATTTAATGAATCCTCTAGTAAAGTTCATAAGAAGGAACATAAAGGTGAAAGATGTCATTTTTGTAAGAAACTTGGGCATTATCAGAAAGATTGCCTAAAACGTAAAGGCTGATTCAAAAAGAAAGGTAAACTTAGTGTTTTAGTATGTTTCAAATCTAATTTGACTGAAGTTCCTTATAATACTTGGTGGATTGATTTTGGTCATACCACTTATGTTTTGAATACCTTCCACGGATTCCTTACAACCCAAACCACAAACTCAAATGAAAAGTTTGTTTTAATAGGGAACCGTGTCAAAGCTCCAATTGAAGCCATAGGAACTTATCGTTCGATTTTAGATACTGGACATTATTTGGATTTATTTCAGACATTTTATGTAACTTCCATTTCCCGTAATTTAGTTTCCTTATCTAAACTTGATTCTGTTGGTTATACTTTCCAATTTGGGAATGGATGTTTCAATTTATTTAAAAACAATTGCCTTATTAGTTATGGTATTCTTTATGATGACCTATACAAGTTAAATCTTGGTAAACTTTTTGCTAAAACCGTACTAACCCTGCATCATAATGTTGGTACTAAACGTGGTTTAATTAATAAAAGCTTAACTTTTTTATGGTATAAACGTTTAGGTCATATTTTCAAAGAAAGACTGGTAAAGAATGAAATTTTACCAAATTTGGACGTTACTGATTTTGGTATGTGTGTGGATTGCATTAAGGGAAAGCAAACCAACATACAAAGAAAGGAGCCACAAGAAGCACACTACTTCATGAAATTATACATTGATATATGTGGAACATTTGATGTTCCATCTTTGTAAGGCCTCAAATTGTACCTTAGTTAGAATGTTACATGTTCATGAAAGTATATGTATGATAGGTGTTAAAAATTGTGATATGATTGAGAATTTCATATGACTTGAATTTTGTTTTAATGGATCATACTTAGTGATTTATAATTAATTGATATCATTAGAGAATTGAGGTATTCAAATGTATATTTGGACTAGGAAAATTGTCAAGTGGTAAGATAAGTTGGTAAATGAAAATTGAAAAGACTAAGCCTATAAGTTAGTGACATTTAGCATAGTCGATGCATTGACAATTGACAACATTGGTTGAATGGCAAGTGGCTTAATTAAATTGTGACATTTGGCAACCTCATAAAAGAATATGTGTAACATCCCGTTTCTATACTAAGGGTCAGAACTCTAGATTCCTGTATTTGAGAAATAGCAATGAGAGATTAGAAAAATGCATTTCATGCTCATGCATAATGTTAGTCATAATGTTAGTATACATGAATTTGATTATTGCACATATTACAATGATTTGTTTATGAACTCATTTGACATTTTTTGGGTATAAATGATTGTTTTAATGTGATTATGATATGGATAGTGAATATTTTTCCTTAAAAATTAGTCTAGTGAATTAAATTATTGATTTAGAATTTTTGGTAAAATTTGAAAATTTTCTGAAATTAAGGGTATTTTCTGAAATTAAGGGTATTTTTGGACTAGGAAAAATGCCAAGTGACAAAATAATTAATAAATGGCAGTAGAAATAAATGTCTAATGGTAGTGGAAATTAGTGATAAGTGACATTAAAATTTAATGATAAGTGTTGTTGGAGAATTGGAGACAAATGGACTAGTAGATTAAAAGATTAAAAGAGGACCAAGAGAAAGTGACAAGTGTCACTTGCCACACCACTTGTTTTAAATTACGATATTTATGAAGTGAAAGAGCCACATTTTGGTCTTTCTCTTTCTATTTCTCCTCTCTTCGTGAGCTTCTCTCATCTTCATCTTCTTCATTTTCTTTATCTTCCTCTCCTTCTTACGACACTCTCTTCTCTAAACATCAAAGTTGAACCTTTCCATCACTAGGTTGTTGCTATCTTTTCTTCTTGATAAAAAACCCACCTATTCTACTTTGGCAAGATGATGATCACGGGATGCATGGGCGAAGCTAGGGTTAAGTGTGATTTGAAGACATTGAAGCCAAACAAGTAAGCATAAGCATTACTCTTCTTGATTTGTTGATTGAAGCATATTTGATGATAGTTTAAGAGGAGGACTAAGCATGAAAAAGATGTTGACAATATATATATAACGTGGGTGAACAATGAACATATCTATGTCTTGCTTTTGTGTTTTAATGGGTAATAGATTATGGAATGATATAATGTTGGATTAATAGCGTAAATGGTGTTTTATATATGTATATACTGGAACATGAGTAAAGAAACGAACACATTGATGTCTTGTTTTTTGTGTTCACGATAATCAATATTTCATAAGTTGTTGCGATGATTAGAATTAGAATGAATCTAAAAATGATGTAGAAAGAAGTGCAGAAAAATTGATTTGTGAATGGATATATTCATGTTCTGTTTTTGATGTATAAAAACGTGGATCATTGGTTGTTTTAGAAATGGATTGGATTGAGTATTGAACTTAAAGAGAAGGCAAGTGTAGTGTCTTGAAAAGAGAAGAACTAAGGTGGAAGTTTAGAGATAAAGTGAAAATAGTGTTTAAAGTGTGTTGGAATATGTTAGCTGTAACATTTCCAATGGATATGCATCGGTATTTTAGCCATGAATTGATCTGTAGATATTCAAATAGGATGATTCTTAATTTGGATTAAATTAGAAACATATGAATACATTTTTCATAAAGACATCGAATTCTAATTCTATCTTTAAGAGTTTCAAAATTTGAATTGAAATTGAGTATTGGGTGCAGTAAATTGATGGATGAATACATGTGTTTGTGTTTTGTTTTGAGAGTATGAAAACTATGAGTGATGAGTTGTTATGTACATGTTATAAGTTGTGAATTAAGGGTATAATGAAATTGAAAGTTATGTTAACTAAGATGTTGAGTTGTGTTCTTGAAATGAGATGAATTCAGGTGATGATTAGAAGTGAAATGAAGGTGGAAATGAAGATGAATATATGCAGAAAGTTGATGATGAATGTATATATTTTTATGTTCTGTTTTTAGTTTTCATGAGCAATCATGAACTATAATTTGTTTATGGGTGATATTGAGTTGAAATGGAGTTAAGAATGATGGGGAAATGATGAGTAATTAAATTAGAAATGATAGACTAAGCATAAGATGTTGAATGTAATAAGTAAAGAGTTAGAAATATGGAAAATAAGGATGCAATTGGATAGATGTTGGGGCAAGAGGCATAAATTTTGTTAAGGATCTTGGATTAAGGTCATTTAAGTATGATTTTGAAGAGGACTTTGAGTTCTACAACTTCTATGAAGACTCTGAAAAGAGATTTTGCTGTCTAAAAGGTCAAAATTTTAAATTTCTGTAAGTGACTCGTAAAGGTCCACTCAGCGGACATGAAGTCCGCCTAACGGACATTCATTGTCTATTTAGACTTAAATTAGGCTTAAATGGAGCTTGAATTAAACCTAAAATGATGCTTGGGTTAAGTGATTAAATGTGTGATATGTATGCAGTGATAATTGGGGTTATAACTTAGTGAATGAATTGATGATATCAAAATACCAAAGGCATGAGTATAATGGGAATGAAGATGTTCATATGATTGTAGTTCTGATTCAAAGGAGTTAAGTAATATGTATTAAATGTAAATGAGAATTGGGTATTATGAGAGCATATAATGTTAGAAAAGGAATGACAAGAAATTGAGTTATGATATTAGAATAACCAAGTGTTCTTGAGGTGTAAGCTTAAGAATAAGCTAAACACATGCAAAGGATAAAGATTGAATGGTGAACTTAGAATGATCATGTGCAAATGAAGTGTCAACCTAAGTTCAATTGGGTCTATATAAATAATGAAATGAGAATGAGCATAAGATGTGAATTTAGATAATATACCCAAGATTTTCATTGAGCATGCATTATACACAAGACATATACATATGTATGTGATTGAGTGTTCATAAGATTGTGCAATTAATAATGTGTGTGCGCAATATGTGTATTGCATACTATTGATGTGCAAGATAAAACATCCGCAACCAAACGTTTCCAGATCATGGAAGCTAATGTTATTCTGAAGCGTACTGTGAGTCGACCTAAACGGTCTTACTTTAAATGATTGTTTTGTTTAAATTCTGTATTGAATGATTATGTGTATTTGATTGTATTGATTCCAAACATTGAATGTTCTAGGTGCTTGATGCATGAATAATATTGGAAGTGCTCATTGAAGGTGAATTAGACTGACTATGTGTTTTCTCAACTTAAATGTTGTATGTCGGACCAAGGTTCGATGACATGTGAAAGTGAATGTGTAAAGTGAAATAAAGAGACTGATTGATCTTATGTGATTGATGAATTTCATTACATCAATATAAAGGTTATTGTGACCAGAGTAGCCATCGAGAAAGAGCTTAAAGCTCAGAAAGTGAAAAAGAGCCAAAGGCTCATTATGTAAAATGAGCCCTGTATCCTCAACGAATAAGGGACAATTACTAATGAGCCCGGTATCCACAATAGATACGGGACAGTTATAGGCACTTGGTCATAACAATAATAAAAGAGAATGAGTCTTATGAGCATTGCATACACATTTAATATGTATGCTTAGAATAATTTAAATTGATTATTGAATTGTCTTGAATGAGAAAGTGAAATTTGTGAACAAAGTGTTATATGATGCTAAATGATTATTAGTGGATTTGTGTGAATTATGTGACTGTATGAATTAGTGTGTTATTTTATATGAGTGAACCATCGAGGATGGTTAACTCACTGAGTTCACAAAACTCACCAAAATTGCAACATTATTTTTCAGGCTTAGAGAAGATCTCCAGTTAGACAAATTGGAGTCAAGCCACTGCATTCGAGTAAGAGTTAGAGGTCAGGATCAGTTCACGTTTGCATTTGTATTTCTTTATTTTTGTATCAAATTGTGTATTTTGCAATTATTGTATCATGTGCATTTGAATAATTCTGTTTGTAATAACTTTCCAAATTTGTAAATGTTTGTAAGTGAGATTAATCAATGAGTGTAGTAAGACTTGTGAATGAAAATGATTACGAATAAAGTGGGACTGATTTTTTATTGATTTTTCACGTATGCATGCATTGTTTTGAAAAAAATTGTAATGAGTTTGATTGACTGACTGTTCTAGCATGCCACTCTTATAGAGTATGTTCTCGAATACCGTTGGTATGTTTGGGGATATGTACTATAAGAGTGGGGTGCTACAACATATGTGCTAGCTAGGAAGGGGACATATGGCTTGTGTCCTTATGTAATAAGTGTCTTTAAAGCAAGATGTGTCATCTTACACATGACATGACCTTATGCATTGGCTAGTTTCTATTGTAACTCTTCTTCCTCCTTACTCATTCACTACTGAAACTCTTACTTCCTTTTAAATTCTGAAGTTTTGCTTAATTTTGGATCAAATTCACTTAGAATCTTTGTAAGTTACTGCATCAAGAAGTAAGTCTTGCTATTTTCTGTGTTATTGTTTTGGTGGTGCAGAAATTTATACCTTAGTCTAGAAGCTGTGTATGGTTGCTTGGAAGACTAGTTGGCTTGCTTCTTTGGAGTTGTTCTTTGAAGTTAAGAAGGTAAGGGAATTCTAAACTTGATAGCATGTTATGTTATGAATTACGTGATGTTTGAAATGGATAGAATATTATTGAATTGATGATGAATTGAGGTCTAGAACAGGTTAGTTGTTGTTAGCTTTTGCTTTGGATTTTTTATACTTGAAAGATCATGCATTATGAGCTGCTTTATGAATAATTTTTGAATTGGTTTGGACATGAATTTGGTGAGGTATTGAAGCATGAATAAGGTAGAATTGAAGTGAAATTGATAGATTTTGATGAAGGTGTGTCGAATGGAAGTAAAGAAGTCAAGTTTTGGAAACAAATTAGAAGTTGTGGGTGAGTGAACCTTTGGTTCACTTATCCCACGATATTGGGATTTATAAGGTTCATTCCTACGGTCCTGGGAAGTACTTAGAAAGTAGAAAATGTTGGTTTTATACAATTGTTGGACTATATAAGGTTAAAGTATTTAATAATGGTTTAATTGGACTTTGAGCTTAAATATGAACCTAGTTTGATGTGGAATAGTTTAATTAAAGGTTAAATAAGATTTGGATTTTTAATTGAAGTAATAACATAAGGAAGGTGTTATTAGATAACAAAGCATCTAATTTTAGAACTTATAAGTTGTTAAAGGGACGAAGTCTACTTAAGAATGCTAATGTGCTTTAAAGAATAAGAGTCATGTGTTAGTTGTGAATGTTAGTGAATTGGAAACTTGTGTGACTACATGCAATGTATAATTACTTAATGTATTCATTGGTGGATTATTACAAATGCTTATATTCGCAAGGCATCTTAAGTTTGATTAAATGTGAATGAAAATATTCAATGCAAGCAAAATAGAATAAGTTATATGATATGCAATATATCTTTTACATGAGAATTTTGAAATGTGACATGTTTTGTTTTAAAAAATGCCAAGACCTAGTTGTGGGTAAATATATATGCCTAGAAGGGTCTGCAGCTACTCTTATAACTTGACACTAAGGTGTCCCCTAATTATTGACACTACGATGTCCCCTTATTTAGAGACATTAGTCTCTTCTGTTTTAAATACCAATCATGATATCTTCTATTCTGGTTTCGTTACCCACTTCTGTTAAAAGGATTAGCAGGCTAACTTGTTTTGTGTTCTGCTATATGTTCAATTATGATATAAGCTAAGTTCAGTTCTGATACAACTAAAATTTTGTTATAATATAATCAAGTTATGTTCTGATACCTTAAAGTTTTGTTTTGATATTATGGTATTCTATTCGGATACTTGTCAGTTTTGTTCTGAATCAAGTATATCCTGTTCTGATATGTTAAATTTGGTTCTGATACAATAATGTGGGTTTGTTCTTTAATTTGAATAATTAAAGGATGTATGTAATTTGACATGATTCAGTGCATGTGAATGATAGACCATTGTTAGAAACAGTCGCCAGATTATATTTTGTTTAGTTATTTCCCCACTAAGCTATATGCTTAATATGGTGGTTTTGCCTCCGTGTAGGTTCTGATAAGAAGGTTTGAGACTGGGACAAAGACAACCGTAGTGGCCAAGAAGAATGTGTTCAGTTTTAGAAGTTGTTTTTGTTTGAGCCTTTGTTTGTGTTTAAGTTTGAGCTATATTTCAATGTAATAAGACATTTTGTATATTTGTGGATAAGGTTTGTCATATCCTGTAAGTGATTTATAATAACCTTTATACATGTTAGCTTTTGAAATTATGGCATGTATTTGGATAAGTATTGTAGCGCCCCCTTACCGCAGGGTACACACCGGGACGCCCGCAGACCAGTCCAGTACATATCCTACGATAAGGGTGAGCTACGATCGATCACTACATTCGCTTCACATGGCATCATAATAAAGCATCAATATAAAAATCACAATCTTTTTGAAACCAACTTTTTCCTCATTTCATTCCATCAAAATCAAAAGTCTATATGTTTTTCATCTCTTCTATCTGTACATCAATCAAAAACCTAGTAAAAAAATTACTACATGAAAGAAGAAAAAGTATCAAATCTATCTAAGCCATCTAAAAGTTCCAGCTGACCGACCTTTGAGCCATGACTTCTCTTGCCAGACACAATCTACACGGTTGGAAAAGTCTATCTGTAGCTAGGAGTCTACTCTTGGTCCTGAAAAGATAACGTTGCAATTTTGGTGAGTTTTGCGAACTCAGTGAGATAACCATCATCGATGGTTCACTCAATTCATGCATCACGTCATTACACATAGCATAATATTCACCTAATTGCATATTCATAATATATCACATTGTCATACAAAACACACCTATCAAATATAATTGCAATGCACGTGAGACTCACTTCCATTTATTATTATCGTTATGACCGAGTGCCTTTTTACTCGCTCATCCCTTCATGGATGTCGAGCTTTGTCGAATAACATCCCATATCCCTTAGTGGATACCGAGTACAGTCGCACTCGAGCCCGAGGCTCTATTCACTTTCTGAGCTTTAAGCTTTTTATCTTGGCGACTCCAGTCATAACTTCCTTTATTTTTCATGCTTTCATGTAATGAATATTTCACATAACATAACCTTAGTCAATCACAAGGATGCACATTCACATTCAGATCACATTTATCATCGGACCTTAGTCCAACATTCAGCAGAAATGCTGAGCACACTTTTGCATTCATATGCATATGCACATTTTGAAGCACTTATTTCGTCTCGTTCACATACAAGGGACACTTTAATAACTCATTCAAACCATATTCTAAAGCAAACAATTAATTGAGTGAGACCATCTAGGTTATGCACAAGTTGTTTCTGAAGCTAATGCCAAGAAGATCCGACAACGTCTGGAAGTTGACATTCCTATTGCTCCTCTATAACAAATAATGCACACAATATCACAATTTGCACAATCATAGGTATTCGATAATGCACTTGTATGAAATGAATTATGTAAAATGCATGTTCATGATATTCCTGGGTACTATCCCTCACAAAATCGATCTCATTTGGATTAGTAGAGCTCCAAAAATCATCAAAATACCGAAGTATATTCAGTGGAATAACACCAGTTCATATTACTTAAGAACATATTCACTATACCCGTCCCACTCTTTTCCCTCAATCTTTCTCCATTCACTTTAGATAGCTATGATTCCCAGTTGAGATGTATATCAATGTCTTACGAAACCAATGGTTCAAGAATCAAGTCATTTGGAGGTCTAAAGAAGAAGTTATGGTCAAAAGAAGCAACCATGTTTTTGACCTAACTCATACTGAACCTGTTTCGGGGAAACAACCATAAATTTCTGTACAAATTTCTGATTGAGTTGTTCTTTAGATGGTTCAAAAGTAGACTTGAAGAGCTACAAGTATCATGCAGAAGTAGAGGGCAAATTCTTTCATCTGAGGGGTAGAAAATGAATCAGACGATATGAGGTCATTTTTGAGACGAAGTGACGTCATCAGACAAAACAAGGTTGGGAAAATTGCCATAACTTTTCCTAAAGATATTAGATTATGGTGTTCTTTATATGGTTGAAAAGAACAATTCAAGAGCTACAATCTTATGAAGAAGTAGAAGTCGAATTCTTTCATATGAGGGGTCAAAAATGAATCAGACAATATGACGTCATTTTTTAGACAAAGATGACGTCATCAGGCAAAACAAGGTTGGGAAAATTGCCATAACTTTTCCTAAAGATATCAGATTATGGTGTTCTTTATATGGTTGAAAAGAAGAATTGAAGAGCTACAATCTTATGAAGAATTAGAAGGCAAATGCTTTCATAAGAGGGGTTGAAAATGGATCAGACCATATGACGTCATTTTTTAGACGAAGATGACATCATTAGACAAATAATGGTTGGGAAAATTGCCATAACTTTCCCTACAGATAACGGATTAAGGAGTTCTTTATATGGTTTGAAAGAGGAATTCAAGATATACAACTATTATATAGACCTTAAAGACCAATTTTGTCATCTAGAGGATCAAATTTGGGCTAGAATATGTTCTGGCCAAAGTGAAACGATCCTGACGTCATGAGACGAATTGCTAACGTCATAAGACGAATTGAAAAAATGGGTATAACTTTTGGTACAGAGCTCGGGTTCGGGTGTTCTTTAGATGAATAGAAAGAGGACTTCAAGATCTACAATCTCATGCAGACCTTAAAGACCAATTATGTCATCTAGGGGATCAAATTTGGGCTAGAATATGTTCTGGCCAAAGTGAGACGATGCTAATGTCATGAGACGAATTGCTGACGTCATATTGAGACGAATCAAAATGAGACGGTCAAACTGAGACGCAAAAAGTAAAACTTAGGCAAAGATGATGTCATACTAAGACGAAGATGACATCAGCAAAACTAAGACAAAGTTGGTCAAACTAAGACGAAAAAAGTCAAGCTAAAACGATAGGGTGAAGAGTAACTTCGTCTTACTTTTTCTCCAGAACGTCTCCACTTACAAAGATCATAACTATTGACCTCGATGTCTAAATTTTTCATGCTATATACCGTTAGAAAGATAAAAGAAATATCTACAACTTTCCAGAAGGTAACATTGCCAAAATCTATTTATATCAATCCCCAATTTGCCCCTAAGTTACAAAGATGAATTTTCTATTCATACACCAACGTACTGCACCCCATACTTAACTTTATGACAAATTTTTGAGACTCTTAGAGATAGATTTAAAATTCGATGTCTTCATACGAAATGTAGCCATATATCTCTAGTTTAATTGAAATGAAAAATCATCTCATTTGGATGACCATAGAAAACGTTGTGGGTAAAAGACTGTAGCATATTCAGTGAACTTTTTTCTAGATTTTCCAACTTTCAACACTTTACATCTGACTCATCTTCTACCTAAATTATCTCTTCCATTCAACTCCAAAAATCACATTTACAACACTTAATCACTAATAATCTTTCAAAAAACTAAATTAACACCATAACCAGATTTTTCATCCTCCAACAACACAATATTTATGAACAAACACATAAATGTCATTTTCATGCAAATGATGGTAACTTAGCAATTTGTTGCATAAATCCCCAACTTTAAAAGATTTATTTACTACTTACTTGCTGAAACTCCAAAATCTTCAAGCTCTAATCTCCACAAAAATTTTCGTACTTCACTGAGTGCAGTGATCAGCTTCTGGTTTTTCTTAGGGTAGAGGACACAAATAGCAAAGTGAGTTTGGTGTAGGAAAGGGAAAACATAGAAATCTCTTAACGGATGTAAACTCTATGCATGGGAAGAAGGAATTTAGATAAGACTTAACCTGTCAACTCTCAAAGAATAGTAACCTACTTCTAGCACAAAAGCCTAAGTGCCACTTGTCACTTTCTTAATGACTAAACTCTAACTTAGTTTCTTTTGCACTAAAATCATTAACTCCCATCCATACAAACCAATTATCCCCAAAGCTTCTTTGATTTCTTCTTCCCATTTTCTATAATTCTCAAAATTCATTCCTAACTTTCCCAAAATTCACAAATACCATATTCCCACTAATCACTAATATTTCCCATGTCAAACATTCATAAATTCTCAAAAATTCACAAATCAATCCAATTATACCCGGAATTATTCATAAATGCATGTACAATTATTTTCATATGCAAATACATTCACTATTCATATATAAGTGTATGGTATATTATGCATAAACATGAAAATGCATCTCTAATTCTCGTTAATCACTCATATTTACCATTCTACCCTTCCATAAGTAATGGGATGTCACATCATATGCATTGTCTCTCTGGTTGTGCAAAATAAAAACAAAGATACAAGTGCCACAAGAAAGAATGAACAACGCATAATAACCATATAAAATAGGGGCGGTTGTGAGATTTTGTAATAAGGAAAATAAAGAAAATAATTAAATTTTCTACTCTATTTAAATTTTCAAATTTAGATTAAGGCTCAATCCTATTGCCAATCAAATAACATATTCAACCCTTATCCTACAAAAATAAACAAAATACTAAGTTTGAATATATTAAGACATGATATGGAAGACTTTGAATGCTAAAAATAACGCAATTATGACACATCATTATTATTTTATTTTTAAAAATTTTATTAATTTGAATAATACTTTTCTTGATTTATTAGAAAATATATTTTCTTGATTAAATCTAGAAAAATCTTTTCTTTTATTAATTAATAAAAGAAGCTTTCTTTTTACATTGGGAAATTAATTTATTAAAGGAAGAATTTTCTAATTAATTAAAATTAATCTCTATATAAATAGTATAAATAACTTTCTTAATTAAATTTAAAATATTTAATTTAATTAAGGGAAAAGTATTTGTAGTTAGATTACATAATATTTGAGGGGACAGAATTTATAGTTAGATTAAATAATATTTTCCTGACTAGATTATTTATAGTTAGATTAAATAATATTTTCCTAACTAGATTATTTATAGTTAGATTAAATAATATTTTCCTAACTAGATAAAAATGTCATACTTGTTGAATTTTTAAAAATGAGTTCTAAATTATAATAAGTAAAAAGAGTAATTTTGTTAAAGTTATTTCTAATTACATTTATTAAAGATATCATAAGAGTTGGAAATAGTTTCCAATTGAATTTCAATATTGTTTTAAAATCAAATTAAGTTTTATGTGGTTTAAAATATAATTTTGGAATAAAAAATTCCCAAATAATTAAAAATATTTGAAATAGAAATTTAATTTATAAGGTTTAATTTAATTTAATTTTTTGAAGAGTTGAAAATATTATAGATATTATATAACTAAAACAAAATAATGCTTGATATTTTTATCCAAAATTTTTTTATTATGTTTGCATATTAAATCATTTGTTTGTATGTATGATATTTCACATGTATTTGTGTAACTGATGAGATCCTTTTGAAAAATAAATCCCTTATTAAAATATTAAGTATATGCTTAGAATATGATTGAAGACTTTCAATGTTATAAAAAAAATATAGTTTTATTTATTGTTAGACTTCTTGATCAAACTCAAGATTATTTTAATCCAAATATGCTTAATATGATATCAATGAATTCTACTTAACTAAATTTGTATAATTCGAATGAGCAAACTCATAATCATATGAATTTAAAGACAAAGTCAAAGATAACTTATACGATATATTTTCGCAAAGAGTTGTCAATTTGTAAGTTACATGAGATATGATTAATAAAGTTATTAGTTACCTAATTTAAATTTAGTTAGTTTGTCGAACAAAAAAAGTTAAATTTCAATGAGATCCTAGCCTATTATAGAGATTAAAGTAATTTTTAAAATAATAGTTAGGGTTATTACTTTGAATAAATAGCGAGAGTAACTTAATACATTATTAAAAGCGCTAATTTTAATAATATATAACTAATTACTTGCTTTCCTTATATTTATCTTATTCTAAGTAATTAATTAGTTTTATTTTTTTAGTAATTAATTACTTTTCTTTAATATAGTTGATAATAATTTTGGAAAAATAAATTTCTTGGACATAAGGTAGCTGAGATTAGATAAGAAAGAAAAACTTGTTTCTCCATTATGCCATCTTGTTATTAATCTTTATTAAAGATTTTGATAATAAAATTTGAGACATGTCAATGTCATATTGAGTGAAAAATGTTGTGCCATTTTAAAAATTACTAATATCTCATAAAATTTAAAATTAATATGAAAATTTAACATTAATCTTATGATAAGTTAATAACACAATGTAAATAATTATACAAAGTAGAGTTGAAAGGTATAATGTCTTGAAAGAATTGTTCTATTCAATTTAACCTTCCAAAAATATAAATAAAGACTAAATTTAAATTTATTTTCTAAAACATAATAATTGTTGTCTTCAGAAGAAAATATTTGCATAAATTTTGTTGCCAATACTAAACATGATAGATATCATATATATTTTTAATATAGATATCATATATTTTTTAATTCATACTTTTGAATATTTGATACTAAATTTAAATTTAATATCATTACAATGTGCCATGTATAATAAGAAAAAAAATATTTTGTATAAGTAATTAATTCAAATTTGAAATTTATATAAATAATTAAATCAAAAGAAGCTTATGGTTAACAGAAATATAAAGTTAAATAGCCATAGCTATCTAATTATGTCACGATAGTTAAGCTATCTAATTATGTCACGCTAGTTAAGTCAACATAACATTTTTTCCCGTTTCTCTAAAATTTGATGTCGGCAAGGTTAATTTCTCTGCTCGTTGATTGACCATTTCTCAGTCTTGGTCAATAAACTTTCAACCATTTGGATTCAGGCTCACAAGAAAAGTGATTGGGGCTGAGGGTCCGGTCTTAAGTGAGTCGTGCCAGTCTTGATCAATCCTACAAATATTCAATTTCATGGTTTTTAACCATTGCCTCCTGTGTTAAATTAAAACTTCTGGGTTCTAACCAAAAAAGCAAAGTTATATGTCAGAATTTCGGTAGACATAATATACTCATCAAAGCATTTGTTGCTCAAGGATGTGTAAATCATTCTTAATCCGTCTCAGACCGGTATTTTTTATCGGAACAAAAGATTGGTGTCTGATAGCATTACTCTCTAGACAAAGTGTAAACGAAAAAGGAACTATATAGCATTACTCTCTAGAGAAAGTGTAAACGAAAAAGGAAACATCTCATTGCCTATGAAAGCTCCTGCTGGAATGACTGACATTATGAAGACAAATTAGCAAGCTTTTGATGATGTTTTGTTCCTTTACTCGATTGAATTGTGGTTTGGTTCGTGTATGTCTAGGCATATGCGGACATGTTGCGGGTTTGTTTTGCTTATTACGGCTTGTGCACATATTCTAGAAGGCTACTAGTTACTGATGTCATGCAGGACTTAGGAAGGGAGAATGATGGTAGGACAATAGGTTGTACGCTGTTATGTATTTTGAGTGTTCAGAAATTTCTAAAAGTATCTCTTGCTTGTAGATAACTCTTTATTCTATATAAAATTACTGAATTATAAAAAAAAAAAAAAACCATCTGCTTTGCTTTGATCATAATAATTGACTAATCTAATTTAGCACGATGATAATAATAATAATAAAATTTTAATAAAAATTTTCCAAAGTCCGAAAGGATTCAATAATACATAGCATTATTTTTAATTAATAGACTAATCTAATCCAGTGCTCAGAAAATATTGTCAGACATCTGAATTGTCCTGATGGATCCTCTCCTTACTTGGTTGTCCGTGGGTCGCTATTGGATTTATTGCACCGATCTACCGAACCTTTCTTTCTTATATAGTTTGGTTGATGTTTACTGCTGACTTTACTTTCCATATGAATATAGTTTGGAAATTCTGCCCTTCTTGTCGTAAATCTAGCGTCTGATGTTTGGATCTTTTTATTCCCCGTGAAGAGTAGGACCTCCAGAATATAATGCCTCAATACTGAAATCAATGGCAAATCCTATAAAAGAGCCTCTGTGATATACTTGATTATTCATCTTAGCTCTTGTGTTTTTAATTCGTTCACTTTAGCTCCTGTGTTTTTTATTCTCATTCAAGATATCCCAATTGAGTATTTTCAGACAAATTTGCTCTTGAAATTAAGAGATTAAAGAAAATATATTTCAATAATCTAAGGACAAATTTGTCCGAAAATACTCAATTAGGATATCTTGAATGAAAATAAAAAACACAAAAATTAAGGTAACCGAATTAAAAACACAAAAACTAAAATAAACAATCAAGTATATTACAAAAAACTGTTTTATGTGATTTGCCGAAATCAATGATGAATTGAAAAAACCCTTTTCTCCGATTGACCCGAGAATGATTACAAATATCTGATGCCTGGAATTGAAAATGACCAGTTACGGGCATTTATCATACCAAGACTTTTATGCCCTTAGATATTTTAAGAATTGAATGTTCTGATGTGACCATGATATTCCATCAAAAAAAAGTCCTTGGACAACTTGTTCTTGTCCCATAAAATTAGGAGCTTCAGATCCTCTGCTCCATTTTGTATGGACTAACTCTGTGTTATTATATCTTATTCATCTATTTACGTGAGACTCATATAAATGAATTGGTCAAATATAATGATACAGAATAAGTCCACAAAAAGTGGACCAGAGGATCTGATCCTCAAAAATAGGCAATATGTTTTAACGTGAGTAATGATTGTGACCGTATTTTTGTTACGGGTAGTAAATATATAAATTTAATTAAGTTTATTTTACACAATAGTTTAAGTTATTATGATAAAACGGTCACTTAATATGATATCAGAATCTTTGTGACTAAGTAATTCTAAGTTCAAATTCTATAATTTACCTGTCTGTGCAAGTTTCATGTCCAAAAAACTTTTACTTGAGGAGGTGTGTTGGTAAATATATAAAACCAATTAAATTAACCTCATACAACAACTTAAACTATTATACTGAAACGGTCACTTAACAGTTTTAGCGGTTAATTATCTTCTTCAATTAGTCTTCCAACTCTGACTTGGATCGTTCTTGAAAGAGGTTAATATTTACCAACTAGTTACGGTCCAAGAGATTAGTGTTAAGCTAATTGTTATTGCTTAGTGATGGATATCCTGTGTGGCTTCCCACATTCCCACAAATGACGATTATGAAGTACAAAGACCTCTCTATATACATTGCATTTACAGGGAATAAGATACAGCACGGGTATGTCTCGACTAGAGGATATTGGTATTGACTAGCGACATCACCAGTGGATATTACAACGTGATAATTGCTACAGTATTCTATCTTTGTCCGACCATCTTCTCCTTTTAACGAAATCAGTTAGCCTCACAGGAGCTGTACATCTATATGTTGAACAGACGATAAACTATGACTTGATTTACATATCATATGGTAGGAAGACATGAGACTCTGGCCATCTACAAGGAAGAAGGATACATTCAAATGTACATCACTCCCAACCCATTAACATCTTCCAAACGCCTTCCTCTATTCTGCTCTTTGGAATAGACAAACCTTCCCCTTCGTTTAGCAAGACTCTATACACCTCAAATTCACGATCTCCAATTATGCGCCGCCTAATTTCAGCCTGAAAATAAGATCACCTTAAATCACGTACACCATTGGAAGTAAGGAAAGGTAACTATGCTAAGAATTGTCAACCTTACAACAGCAACAAACTACAACCTTTGGAAAAATAAACTAAGATACCATAGGCTCCAATAAGAAAGCTGTGAAACATAGCAAGCTAGCAATAGACTCTTAACAATTCAGTAAGGAGATAGGGAAGTACCGAAAAAATGCATGTCTTAAGTTGTTTGAGAGCAAGGGTGATGTCATAGAACACAAGAGGCCGACCCTTGCCAGATAACTCAACAGGATTTGCAACTAATAACTCTGTATCAGGACCACGACTGACAACAGCTACCCTTAGAGGACGCAACAGCTCCATCTCCAAACGAGAGGATAGTGCTCTCTGCTTGCAAGGGTCAACAATCTTCTTCCCATCAGATTGCACAATAAACAAGTCAATCTCACAGCTCCTTCTTTGTTTTATAAAGAACCGTCCATAAGATATCTGTTTAGACAAGTCAAAAGATAGGAGATAAGGCATTTATTAGCTCCATATCTGTTTAGACAAGTCGAAAGATAGGAAATAAGGCATCTATTAGCTCCATATCTGTTTAGACAAGTTCAAAGATAGGAAATAATGCATCTATTAGTTCCATCTATAAAAGGTTGAGTAAACAAATACACCGGAATAATTATGCGGAAACTGCAGTCAACAGCAAAATGAGACACCTGCTTATGCAACGTTACCTGTATATTATAATCTTTGAAAGTTCTCATTATGTCATATAGAAGACCTTTATGATCTTGGCAGACAATTTGAACAAGCGTATGAGCAGGACTCAACGAGTTGTCCATTATGACAGAAACACTTGTAGAAGTTAATGAACTTGGCAGTTCATCAGGCATTTCCAAGCGAAGCATGTCTTCTCTAATTGTTGTTGGAAGAAATGATGATTCCTGTGAACATGCAGTAATTTCAGGACCAACCAATTCTATGTCACAGTTTATCATGGCATCTCCCATTACAATTTTCAACTGGTCATATGTATCTTCCTGTCTCTTATGGGTATGCAGCAACTCCCTGATCAAGACAGAGAAACAAGAAACATTACTCGTGAAAATAACGAGTTCATATTTATAGGACCTGTTTATGGACTAGGATAGGACATAAGCCAAAACAAAAACAGAAATAACAAAAAGACTATAAGAGAATATGAACATGAACAGATAATATTAATTCAAATATCCCTGCATTTCATGCTACAAGAAAGGCAATAAATAAAAGTCAAAGAAAAGGGGCCACTATCGGCAATATAATTCATGTATTTATTTTCATTTACTCATCCTTCACATATAGAAGCAGATTTTCAAAACCCCCATTAGCATATGTCTTGAACATGAAAGCAACTTATCTTGTAGGAATCAAATTAACTAATGGAGAGACAAGGACCCTTCAAATACAGTGAGGTACCAGCCCACTATCAAGATTCAATGGATAATGTGAATATTTATGAGATGCCGTCTTATATGTCAGTGATATTCGCAAATGTACATAGAAACAAGCAGAGGTTAAAAGCCAAGTCTTTTGACACCAGAAGAATTTGTACTTATCAATGGTTTTTGTCATAACATTATGTTAATTCACATGTTACATTACACAACAGCTTCAACAGAAGGGAAAGTAGCATAAAGTATACAAAAATTAACATTTAATTTTCAGAGGGAAGAAATGAAAACCTGGTATCTGTAACAAAAAATAGGTCCACCACTCTCCCATCAGGTGTTGTCGATACTTTAACCTTTTTGATATTGAGTTCCAGCTCACAAAGCACTCCCGTAACATCTGAACAAAAAAATTCAACCAAGGTCAGTGGTAATGAAGTTATATTCATTCAGAATATCTAAATCTCCCAATGAAACATTCCCATGGGAAAGGTAAGATGACATATTACCCAGTTTAAGCAATGACTGCATATTGGATGCTATCCCACATGATTCCACAAACTCAAAAATAGACAATTGAAATTTTGTAATCTCACACGAAAACTTTCAAATAGAGTGGCTAGGGTGAGGGTTTGATTTCCCAAGTTTCTATTTTGTTTAGAGATCATTAATCAAATAAAAACGGGCACACAATTAGAGATTCCAGAAGAATTACCATGTAAAAGGCCTCTTCTATCATGACAACACAACTTCAAGAGGAATACATCGGGAGGTCCTGGTGGCTCCAGTTCTGACCGGTAGTAAGAAATTCCACAAGCTGAAGAGCAAGAAGGGCAAGCCCCTACTAGTCTCCTCTTTAGTAAACCCCAACGAGTTTTTGAGTTGCCAACCACCCAAAACACTATGTAGCACCATTTCCCATCCGTAGAGACATCTACACCAAATCAGAAATCGCCAATACTGACAATCAGAAACCTATTCCCCAGCTGCTTTTGACAAAATTATAGAGGTGATTTATTATCCAATTAGTTTTAAGAGCTAAAGAATGAAAGACTAAAAAAAGAACTTTTTTTCGTTTGCATATGATAAATCTGTGACCCATCTTAGTCTTTTAAAGAGAATTTTCTTTTAAGGCGTGAAATATAACAGAAAGCTTAACTACCATTTACATAGTGAGGAAATAGACGAAAGTACAATGTAAGGGAAAGGCTGTAAGAGAATTCCTGGGCTGAGTCGTAGAAAGGGTTATGGAAAAAGGATAATAGTCGACAAAGTCGAAGCAGCTAAACTGAGAAGTTAAATACAATCAAAATCTGGCGTCAAACTATATCACTTGCTTACCTCCTCTAACGATGCCGAGACCAAAGAAGAGTATAATACGACACAAATCACAACCAAGTCCAGTCTTATCAGGGCAATTAACAGTGATCACGCTCGGTTCTCCTTCATTCTCTGATTGACTGATGATTACCACATCGTCGTACGGAATACCCATATCCACTTTCTTGTTGTCAAAAGGTTGTCTCTCAATCTTTGCTCTCAAAGATTGAAATTTTCCTCCTATATAAGCAAAGCTATTCACGTGCAACTATCTTTAGCTTCCTGGGTTTTTCCAGTTGGCTCTGTTTGAATTGTTGGCGTTTATAGAAGAAAGCTCAGCAGAGGCAGTAAAAAAACAAGAGGCAGACGGAGAAGAGACTTTCCGATTTCTTTACTTCTGCTTCACTTGTTTTTGTTGTTGTTTCGTTGTCAGAGTTTGATCTTCCCCTTACAGTTGTCCCTGGCTAGGTAAATAGTTGACAGAGGTCGAGGGTCGATTGAAAATCTCGAGCACGATATGATCTGACTCTGATATTAGCGACTACGTATGATTGCCAATTTTGTGTTCTTTATTTGATCATCAAACCAAAGTTTGTCCTTGTTTAATGATCGTGATAGAGACTTTAAAGTAAAGCACAACACATCACATTTACATTTCACACATTGAAACTCTTCGTAGCCTAAGAATGAAGCCATCAAAATTGGATTTTGTTAAAAGTGGAACTGCACATGATCCTGTGAAGACTATTTTTCTTGGCTCGTAGTTTAATTAGAAAATGGATCTTAGACTATTTTTCTGCACATGTTCCTGTGTTGACGTGGCAGATTACTTCATTGGAAATTATAGGAGTATGTCCGATGTTTGAACTCATTTACGGAGAAGTTGGAACTTCAAATTATCGTATATATCGGGATAAGTGAAAAGAGGGAGTCTTATGATATATTTCTATTTAGTTGAAACATCACATCAAATCTTTACATTTATATTCTACTAAATTTTATTACATAAATATATAAATAAAATTTAATAGAATATAATATAACCTAGGTAATAAAGTTGTAATCCCCCTCCTCTAAATTTACAATATCAGAAGCCGTCAGCTCTTGACAGCCACCATAAACGTGTCCCTATTATGTGATCTGCTCACTCTCTCACGTGTTTTTGCCTTACGGAGATTTCAAGAAAAATAAGAAGACTCACGCTTTGTCACTCTCTTCCGCCATTCTCTTCCCCCAATCTTGTCCACCTGACCTAACGCCATCACCCCAAAGAAACGAATACCGTACCTTACTGGTTAAAATTTGGTATCGGTACGGGTTCAAATGTACCGGGTACAAATTTCGGTCTGTATCGGCCGATTTCGGTCGGTACCGGCCAGTATCGACCGGTACCACTAGTACTGGCGAAACTGGGGACCCTTCCGGAAAAAAAAAAAAAAAAAAAAGGGGGGGGGGGTTTTTTTTTAAAAAAAAAAAAAAAATACCCCAAA
>JANITX010000006.1:6993314-7010358 GCA_027564395.1 Erythroxylum ulei
ACACTGTTTGTAGAACTCTTTGTTGGTAATATTCTTATTGTCATTGTTGCTAACTGCCTCAATTCTGAAGTTTCGACCCGAACATCCCCAGGAGGAGTTAAATGTTCCCAATGGTTGAATTGTTACCCAATCCATAAGTAAAAGAATGTGGGTATGCATCCGTGGACGTAGATGAAGTTGACAGGGGAACCTGTATCATATAAGGCAATTTGGTGTTTCCAAGTTCCAACCCTTACACGTTGGGTTTGGATGATCCAACGAGCCCCATAAAAACTTAACAAGAAATCGCTAATGGCTTGAACAACATGGACAACACAGCGAGAGATCATTTAACTGAGTTTCCTCAAAACTATTTGGAGTACCGATTCTATAATCCGTTTTAACTGGTTGTCATCATTGCTTGATCTTTCAATTAATGGTCGTCAAGAATGTAGAAAAAAGGTCCACCCTCAGAAATTCATATGATTTCAACTCTGTTGCTAACATAAGGGGGAAAAAAAAGAAAAACACTTGATCAACACTGTCAATTTTAACTTTATCAGTTGTCCAAATTCCCAAAACACCATCCCTCGACCCCCATCACCCAAATGTTGACCCCATAGCAATATAACTCGCTTCCATCGCATCACAAGTTCACAACCTAAAGCTGTGGATGCACTAGCACTATTTACAAGCCACACACTGTGCATAAAGCCATGAGTTCGGCCATGAAATTTAAGTCTAAATTAGGCCCTAACAACATGAACAAGAGACCTAATTGGTCCAGTTCTTAATTGCTCAATACTTCCATTTATCCCCCTCCTACTCTTCTTCCATGCGAAGGCTAATACGCAGGAAACTTCTCCTCGATAGTCACACGCACCCTTCTATAGACCACCTACTCAGCTGCTCACTCAAATGTAGGTTGCCCATGGGATGCCACACATCAAAATCAAACCGCAAAAGGTGTGCTTCCTTTGTAATGAGAAATTTGTTCTTGGTTACCGATGCAAAACATGTGTTTTTTCTTCTCTTGGAGCTCACAGGTGACAACGAGAAGCAGGAAAAGAAGACGACACTAGCCACGAAGATAACCTCGACGAAGATGCACAAGTTGACTTGCTGAAATTAGCTTCCATGTCGTTTTAGGAAAGTCAACTGGTAACACCATGAAGCTCCAAGTAATTCTCAGCAACATAAAGGTCCTCATTCTTATAGACAACGACTTAACTCACAATTTCGAGGTTGAGACTATCATTGAAGATCTCAAACTACCAGTGTAGTTATTCCTTCCTTCGAAGTCCAAATTGGCAAAGGGGATGTGATCCGCTGCAACAAAATTTATCGCAATGTTGATGTATAGCTTCTAGGTTTGAAGATAATACAAAATTATTTTCCCTTCTCATTCGAAGGAGCTGATCTTGTGTTGGGTATTCAATGACTTGCAACGTTTGACACATTTCAAGCTAACTAGAATGAGATGTTTCTCATTTTCGATTTGAATGGCCGAAAGTATAAGCTACATGGGATCCGTCGTAGAGTCAGAGACTATCGCAATTTGAAAAACGAGGACTGTTGTTTAGCTCTTTTCTAATCTAAAAAAAATAATAGCACTTTAATTAGATTCTAAATTCCAGCACTTATTTATATTACTTTTCTCAGGGATTTAATCTAAAAAATACACTAGTCAATTTAACTCTTTCTTCTTTCTTAACTCTATAACAACTCTTTTATAAAACCCTACCTCCTCTTCAACTAATGGTATGAATACCGTATCAGACTTGGTACTAGATTGAGTTCTGGTATAATACTATATCAGTATCGGTTAATATGAGTACCATTTCAAGTAATTTTTAAATTTATAAAATAGTTCCTAATTTTTTCCTATTAGAATTCTTATAAATATTCAAACATGTAAATATCTTTACTTTCCATAGATTTATTTTTATGAGGAATCATATTTCAAATTTACTTTACTTTCCTCATTCAAAATCCTGAAATTCAAGCTTCAGGAATTTAAATCTATTTTTCAAGAACCTAATTTGATAACACCCTTTCGATCACACACTCATTCTAGTGATTTTTTAATTAAAAAATTATTAATTACAAGTGAATTAAATTTGATCAAGATTAAAGATAATAAAGAAGCTTAATAAAGGATCTGCTTAAATAAGTTGAAGTTTAATGGAAAAATGGGTCCTAATCAGTTTGGACTGGTTATTTATTAGGCCTGAAATAGGGAGACCTAATAAGGTTACTATAAATTTTTGCTAAAATCTCCTACTGCCTACTTAAGTAAATTTCGTGGACGTTCAATTTCTCTGTTCATCAAGAGGCGCACGCATTAAAAAAGACGTTAACGATAAAAGGATATACAACTTTCATAACGGTTAATAGAAAATTTCAAGAGCTTCTTCATTGTGCAATGGATAGCAAAATAGGCATTTTCACATTTTTCTTGTTAATATAAGTTTGCAATTGATCCTGGGTCACAATTAAAGTTTGTTTTATGACTAACACGTAGTATCAGAGTGATTTCATGCTTATGCGAATTTGAACGGAGATCGTCAAATTTCTCCTTAAAAAATCAGAGAAATTAATCTATTTTTGCTTATATAAATTGATTATTTGTTGTTTGGATTGATTTTGAATAAGTATTACTTGAAAAAATGGTCAAAATGAACTTTGGGGTGATTTTCGATAAAATCTTGCCAGAACTTGACAAAAAAAACTAAAAATGCCGTAAAAAATCACCTTTTTCTAATGACTGAAGGAAGAAACAAATGAAGAAAAACGATGCTACTTTTGGGACGCGTTCAGCATCTAGCACGTGTGATACATACGCGTTAAACAGTTGCAACATACAGAAGCCGAACGTTGGATTTGTCTCTAGCAAGTGAAAAACATGTGCCAGAAGTGGTTGCACATCTACGTGTACTCAACGTATGTGTTCATCTCTGTGCGCATATGGCGTGGGTATGCACGCGTCTGACGTATCTAGAGACACACGAGGCTCTGACACATGTTGTTCACCGACCATCTAAGAGCATGCACTGTGCTGATGTCAACTCTACAGGACAAAATAAAAAACTCAGAATTTCTAGAATTCATAAAATGACCCCTTAAGTTATTTTGGGTCTGTTTTTAGGGTCTTGTGAATTTATAAAGTGATTTTAAAAAATGTTTGCATGTATTACATTGGTATTTAATAAGGTTTGACTTTATAAAAATCAAATAAGGTTATTAAGGCTATAATACATTTATAAACATTAAGTTGTCACATATTTATGCCCATATAAAAGAGTGTGATGATAACATATAGGTGTGTTCCTTGTGCTTATGGAGCCATTTGGACACTAACGGGAATGTAATCACCACAATGGCCATTCAAGTTAGTAGTTAAATTGTTCTTCTTGCATGGCGGGGATGCCTGTAGTCTTGTGTTTAGTTATTCTACCCATAAGTGTTGACTTTATATCAGACTTTGATATGCACAAGGGCATTAATAGAGGAAAGTCATTGCTTAAGTGATCTATTCACCCACAGGTAGTAGAAATCATAAAAACTAATGATTTGTACTCTGATTGCTTTATGTGAAGGTCTTAATTGTAAGTATTATGTATTCAACCTATAGGTGTTTCATGATATGTATGATAAGATGCAATGTATAAATATTGTTTTATAGCTTTAAGTATTGATGTTATCATATATTTGTGTTGATAATTACATTATCAATTTTGCAGTCAACTTCTTTATAAATAATAACAGTGTCACAGTTGAAACCCTCGTTGGTTTCAATCTTAAGGAATGGAAGCAAAATATAGAATTTGCACTAGAGATGGAAAATATCAATATGGTTATGGTCAAAGATAGGCCATTAACGCTTATATATATTAGCTCAAAGGTTGAGAGAGTAGTATTTGTAATTTGGGAAATGTCAAATAGGATGTGATATTTGACTATAAAGAGATCTATACCGGACCATCTGTTAAGTGGACTTCTAGAAATGAACATAGCAAGAAATTTCCTCAATAACATATTACATAGATATAATGTAACTTCTAATGCTAAAATAGGTACCTTATTAAAGGAATTATACTCTATGAGATATACAGGAGCAAGGGGAATGAGAGAGTACATAATTAGGATGGTTCGCCTTCAGACTAAGCTAAAGGTGTTAAATATTTATATTTATAATCCTTGTATAGTTCACTAAGCTCTGAATATACTTTCATCAGAGTTTGGTATTCTGGTTACCATATACAATTCTCATAGCTTGGTACGTAAATGCACTGATCACTTGATGTGTTGCTAAAGAAGAAGAGATGAAGAATACATCTCATACAACCTTAATAGCAATAGGTAAACAGAAAGGCCTATAAATTTAAAGGTGAGAAACCTAAATTTCCTCCCTATGTAGATGTTGGTCAATCTAATGTTGCTATATGTCTTGAAAATGTTGTAAAGAGTGTGAGTTTGAGGTGTTTCTTATGTAAGAAGAATGGACATAAGAAGTTGGAATGCAAAAAATATCAAACTTGGAAAGAAAGGAAAGAGCTATCTGGTAACTCCATGTCTTGTATGATATAAGAGTCTAATCTTGCTATAGCCACATCAAGTTCTTGGTGGCTAGATAGTGGAGCCTCTAATTATATTTCTTCCACAATACAGGGATTCATACAAAAGAGAAAGTTGAATAGGGAGGAGGAAAAACTGATGGTGAGCAATAACGAAGAAGTTGATGTCATCTCTATAGGAGATGTTTGTTTGAACGTTAATATAAGGTTCAAGCTTGTATTAAATGTCACGTTTTATATATTGTTTTTAAGATGAATTTTGATCTTTGTATCTATTTTGGTTAAAGAAGGTGATAGTTTTGTAATTGAAAATTCTGTTATAAAGTTATCTTTCAATGCAAACCATATTGGTATTGCCTTATTGTCATATAGCTTATATAAAGTGTGTGTTGCCCCTGAAGTGATATATGCTTCTTCATATATTGTTGAAAAAGTCACTAGAAAGAGAAGCCTAATAAAAGAGAAGTCGCACATGATGTGGCATAAAATCTAAAGATAAAGCTGAAAGATTGGTTAAGGATAACATTCTCTTAACTATAGATTATGATGATCATGAAATATGTGTTAACTGTTGCAAGAGTAAGTTGAACAAAATAAAGAAAATGTGTCAAATCATGTTTCTAACTTATTAGAACTCATACATACGAATATATGTGGACCTTATAAATTTAAATTGTGCAATTCAAGATATTTTACGCCATTTAAATATGATTATTCATGTTATAGATATGTGTTCTCTTAAAGAAAAGTCTGAAATTCTTGAGAAATTCAAGATCTTTAAATATGAAGTTAAGAACCAATTAAGAAGGTCAATTAAGATTGTTAGATCTAATCGTGGGTGAATATTATGGAAAACATGAGATTTTAGGACAAGAAAAGGTCTATTTGCCAAATATGTAGAATTATGCGAAATAGTGGCTCAATTTACTATCCTAGGTAATCTGAGCAAAATGGTGTGATTGAACGACAAAATTGCATCTTAAAGGACATGATGAGGTTAATGCAAAGCATGATTAATTTACCTTATTACCTTTAGGGTAAAGCTGTAAAGACTACCTTAAATGCATCATCCCACTACCATAGGGTACATACCCAAACATTTAGGAATATTCAAGTACATATCATATGCTAATGGTATGTTAGAGCAAAAAAAAATCCAACTTACACATGGCATCAACTAACATCATTTAAAAGTTAACAAATTTTAAAACCATTCATTGCATTCATTCACAAAGTTTACACTGTTTTTATTAGACAAATATTTACAAAACCTCATACAGGTTCTAGCAAAAGCTACAAAATAAAAGCTATAACTCTCTGACGTCAGCTGACAAACCTCTGAGCCATAACTTAGTCCAAAATGTTCTTCTAACCCAGAATAAACACTAAGTCTCTTATCTCGTATCTGAAAACGAAGTTTCAATTTTTATAAGTTTTGCAAACTCAATGAGTGAACCATCATTGATGATTTCACCGGATTACACACACATATCACATATTTCACATATATTCATTCAGATCATAAATACTTTCCAGATATTCACACAACACGGTATATCATATAATCTCACAATTCACATAGCCTAGTATAGCAAATAGTTCATATCAATTTATCATTCATTTCAACTTTGCAAATCATTCAACAAAATTCAGTCTTATAATGCTATATGCATGAGACTCACATTCTTTCTTATTGTTGTGACCGAGTGCCTATCACATGTACAAATATTGGCCCATTGGGCCTAGTCAGAACAAATTCACATAGCATAGCTCTACGTGCAAAATCATATATCACGGGACAAAACTCTACGTGCAAACGCTTAATACTGGCTACTTCGGTCACAATGCCTTTATCTGAGCATGCATTTTATATAATGCATCAATTCAGAATTTACCATATACCACAATCATGTATAAAGCACAGTTAGAATTTCATAATTATCGGACCTAAGTCCGAAATTTAACTTTTGTTGATAATTCACATTTCATACAGAATGATCAAACAAATCAGAGCACTTCCAATACAGTCCTAAATATTTACTCCTCAAAATTTAAGTTCGAAATTCAAAAACAAATCGCAACAATTCAATAATTGGCATATCAAATCAAATCAATCCTAGAAAATTCATCTAGGTTAACTCACAGTACATTCTAAGAAGCTATTGCCTGGATGGTCTGGCAATGTTCGATTGGCATCCGATGTGCTCCTCTATAATATACACAATACATTTACAAATATCACTTTTTGCACAATTGGATGCATATTCCTTTATGCACATGTACTTAAATAAAATATGCACAATGCATGTTCAATAACAATTCCGGGTATCTTATTGTGATTCTTATCACCAAATCAATCAAATATCAAAGCCCTCATTAATATCATTTGTACTTATAATTTGAATCATAATAAAATAATGTGAAAACAATTTCATAACCTAATTGACCACTTCAGATTTTCTAACATACTTACGGGTCAACTTTGCATAATTAATTTGATAAGGTAAATGACAAAATTAGGTAATACTTCATTCTAGAAAGTTGTTCTCCAATGTCTTAAGTTTCTAATGACACCTAAATCATTCAATTTAGTTTAGTATATTGAAAGTTATACTCAAAAGATTTTAGATTGTTCTTAAGCTTTGGCAGAATTCTTATCTTAACTTTCAATCAAAAATTGAAATTATTAGAGACATAATTAAAACTCGATTTCTTCAGACTATTTGTAGTCCTATGTCTTTGGTTTACTGTAAATAAAAAATCATCTCATTTAGATAACTACAGAGAAAGATATGGTCAAAATACCAAAGCATGTTTGAGTTGTATAGGACAAGACTTCGCTGCGGCGTACTTTTCCAGAAACGAAAATTTCTCGAGAATTCTCAAAATTTGGCCGCAGCGATCCAAAGATCTAAAGAGAGTTGGCCACGGCGAACTTTCACATAAGGCTCGTTTTCCCAATTTTTCCAGCCTGAAACTCCAACTATTCTACCTCTCTCTCTACTGTAAATTTTTCAAAGCTTAATCTCTCATCAATTAACTTATTTTTAACCCATCAACACAAAAAAAGCAGAAATCCCTGATTCACACTTAAACATCAAAATCCGACTCTCATACATGCAACTTTCAATTTCTGCATTTTGTTTCTCTTTCTACTTTCATCTGATGTATTGTTCCATTTTTACTCTTTCATTTCATCAAAACAACTTATCAATTCATCAACACCATATCATGACTTCACCACATCTTCATTTAGATTCATTAACCTCATTTAAAACCATCTCCAGAAGCACTCCACAATTTCATGCATGAACAGTACAAATCACCATATTAAGTTTTCTCTAAACCAAAACAGAGTATGTATTTTTACACAAATTTTCTAGCATTTTTGCATATCCATTTCAATATAAAAACAGAACCTATTTCATACTTTTCTGAACGCTTCCTATTTCACAAATCCATCATTTAATTCTTTCATCACCAAAACTGCACTTCTCTAACCTCACATGCATGCATTTCTTTACATAGTAAAGCATCATTAAATTTACTTACTTGAATCAATAATAGTTCTAGTAGTGATTGCGATGGATGAAGGATAAACAAGCATAAAATTTACTTTGAAGAAGCCAAATACATAACCATAAACAACTTGGCATTTTTGGTGTAAAACAAAGCCAACGAAGAACAAAACTTCAGTTGCAGAACTTTCCTTCCTAAACCACGTGTATACTTTGCATGTAATTCACGTGTCATCCAATTAAGATTACCATATGTCACCACACATGCAAGTAATTTGTCAATATTAAATCAGTCCATGTTTCACACTAGGATTAGTCCAAATTTCAATATTTTTCTAAAATTTACCAAAAATTTCAAAATACCCAAAATAAACCAAAATTGCCAAATCACTCCAATTTAATCCAATATTTCCATTTATAAACCAATTTACCTAGAAATGCTAATGAATGCATGTACAATCATATGAATGTGCAAGAAAAGTGTGTATGTCACAATTAATTTATGCATGACGTGCATTTTCCTAATTTTCTCAGAAATTTCTCATAAGTTACTATTTTAGCCTTAATATGGGTAACGGGATGTTAGATTATATATACTTAATAAAGTTCCAGTACGTTAACTAGATAGCCAGGGCTAGAACTATGGAAAGTTATGTGTTTAGAGACCCAAGATTAGCAGAGAGGCATCTTATTGGGTGGACCAAACCGATGGAGGGATGGATCAAGATCAATATTGATGGTGCGGTTAAACAAGGACACAAAATTGCTACTGCTGGAGGGCTGATTAGGAATTGTTGTGGTCAATGGTGTCGTGGATTTCTACACCAAATTAGAAGAGGCTCACCTCTTGAGGCTGAACTTTAGGGTGTCCAATCGGGACTTTTCTTGGCTTAGACACTTGGTTATCGACGAGTTATCATTGAAGTCGACTCCTTAGAATTGATTAATATTCTCTCATCTTCTCTTTTACTTGTGACTGATTATTATTTTTTGGTATGCGCCAAGCTTGGGAGGTGAAGATTTAGCACGTGTAGCGAGAAAGAAACCAAAGTACGAATAGCCTGACATCTCTCGCAGTTCTAGCCAACCTAAGCCTACATTTTCTCCAGGAGCCTCCGACGTTAGTCATGACCCACATACACCATGATCAACACGAAATTTTGTATCACAGATCTTTGCGTTAATTAGGACAGCTGTTTAGTTTTTGTTTATTTTCTCTTGTAACGAAAAAAAAGCTCTACCAATGTTTGAAATTACGGATGCAATCGTAATTATTACCCAAATATTATAATTACAATTGGATTTATAGTTACAGTTAGTTGTAATTATATTTATATTATTAATGATTACATTAATATCATCTATAATTATTACAATAATTGGTAATCAATTATAAACCGCAATTTAAATTTTAAAACTTTGATCTCAATTATGACCAGACACTTGCAAGTTTATTGTTGTAAGCGATCAATTACGAATGATGTAACAACACAAACCAGGACGTGGCACCACCACAGACGCCAATGAAAGCCATAAAATACATTTAGGTACGTGCATGACAGTTCCTGTCAAATAATTCGTGGTTCCAAGTTCCAACATCCAAAGTTTGTAAAGCTTCCTCACGAAAAGCACCCTGGACTTCGTATCCCGTTACTTAACTCCAAGCATGACGATGACCCACTCCACACCCCTTGTCGTTAACTTTTGAATGATCAGTGGATAAACGATATTCAGTACCTTATATAATTTAAATATCCTGATGACAGAATATTGGATGCTTCTTATATCATACGTAGTTTCAATTCATGTATGGTACAGAACTAGCAGTTGGGACGGCAACATCATCGTCTTCTTCAGGTTGCTGCTCAACTCACTTCATTTTGACAATCAAATCATCGAAAAATTGCCAAAAGAAGAAACGGGTAAGGGAGCAAGTTGATGTGGACTTTTGCTTAATCATCTATGCTTGTTTCTACAACATTATTTAATTAATTATTATATAGCTTTTCAATACTGTTCAAGTTCGAAAACAGCCTACGCACTCTTTTTGTTTGATTAGGGCATCCATGGCCTACGTTCTTTTGTCACCAAAGGCAGGTCTAGTCTCATCAATGAAAACCCTTTTCTTAAATTCCCATTTCATTGATTTGGCGCAAAGACATGTCTTTTTACAATCATGCAGGGAGTTGCTACGATTGCATTGGCCATGCTTGTTTGCATCTTTCAATGTTTTTAATTATTTGGCCCCTCCTTGTCAGTAATTTACAATATATATAGGCACCAAATGTCGTTGTTGCCAATAATAGCATGCTATCCTGATGAACAGTAAATAAAAACTTATAAACTAAGACCATAAACTAAACGTTGAAGAGGAAATCAATGCTATTTTCTTTTTATAAAAGCAAATGCTAACCTAATAATACATTCACCGAAAAGCTTTGGCATGAAATGGTTAGTGATGAGGATATAATAAAACTAAGCGTTGATGGTATGATTATCGCCTATGCCAAGAAGACTAAAGGAGTGCTTGGTTTGTTGGTACGGGAAGAAATGAATAGGTAAGAAATGAAAAAAAATACTTGTTAATATATTATGATTGGATGAATAGTATTTTATATCCTATTTTAGAGCAATATTTCATACTCTTCAATACAGTAAGGAATGAAAATTATATACATTTTTGTTCTTCACTGTATTCATTATAATTCTTATTACCATTATTCCGAGTAAACCAAGCACCCTAAGAATGTAGAGTTTCTCTAAAATCTCTAGTAAAATATTCTTTTACTGTAGCAATGCAGAGTCCCTGGAGTATGTGATATGAGAGGCAGGTATAGGATCAACTTTTGCAAGTTGCAACCGTGAAAGTGATAGACCTAAGCAGAGCAGTACCAGTTTTGTGAAGCAAGGTCAAACGTTCCTATATATAACTTTAAATTTAAAATTTAATCAGAACTTTTTATAATTTTTACATAAATTTTATGTGTTATAAAAATAGTCTTAGTTAGTTTCTAATTAAACATTACTAATTTAATAACAATTTCTTAATTTAAAATTGTGAGACACTTTGTTACATGAGGAGCCCATAATTCCTTCTACCTATATAATTTCTCTGTTAATCTTTATGTATACAATTAACTGAGAATGGAATCAACTGTTGAATCACAAGTGCCCAAGGGATTACTTTTCACGTTGGACTTTGGCTTTCTTTGAGAGATTCTCGGGATTTGCAACTAATCGCCAATAACTTTCACCACAAGTCACCATCCGTTGAACACCGCCATGACCAATAACATTGTGTACAACACTAAGGGCAAACACACTTCAAAATCCCAAAAAGGAGAAGTGAAAAAGGTAACAACTTTTGCTTTTATTTATAAATGAAATGACGGTGGAAACAAACAATAAGCACACTCAACTCCCATGACCCTGTCTGTGAGCATTTATCACCCATTTCGATTCCTTCTCATTTATTTCTCTGAATTCCACACACTTCCTTCTCTCGTGATTTGTGTATGTCTGGCGAATGATGAAAATATACAACAAGGTTCAATCATGGAGAAAATGAAAAGAAAAATGTACTCGGTCTATCTTCTTTTGGAAGATTAGCTGCCCTTTGCATGATTTGGTTATTTGCAGATGGTACTCATCTCAAGGCACACCTTCCATAAATGAAAGAAACAGCAGGATAATAAAACAAGAATAAAAATAAAAGAAAAAGTTTGGATTGGGATTTGTGGGCTCCAATAATGTGGCTTTCAGAGTGGTTTCCTTCGGCTGGCTATGCATGTGCATATATGTTCCTCCCAGCCTCCTAGTTTCATTTCAACGCCAGCACTCAGGTGTTAAAGAATGATCTCTCTTAGGGTCCCAACAATAATTATACACCATATGGTATCTTTGCACCCATCTCATGACCCTATTCTGCTGTCTTGTGAGCCCGCCGGACCGATAGGGCGAAGCGGAGACTGGATGACACCACCGTGGTGCATAAGCCGAGCAACCACTTGCTTTAAAGTTAGTGTACCTCGCAACAAAGGGCTGGTACCTATAGTCAGCTTTGTATTTTCCATCATCAGTAGCCCAAGAAGAGGCATCCCATATTGAACCATAAACCCACATTGGCCTTAGTGGAAACGTCGCATCGCTTTTTCTTGTGTACCTCCTGATGGGCACATCATCTACAAGGAATCTGTATCATCACAAAATAATAATTAAATAAGACATTTTACCTACCACCATTCGTTCAGATTTTTGGATTATTCGCTAAATATGTAAATAGACATTATATTCATTTGTTTCTAGCCGTTGATGGATGCTAACTGTTCTTTTTTTCTTTCCCCAACTAGAGAGATTCAGAAACATTAAGTGACCAATCCCTGAAATTTGACAACTTTCGTCTGGAAAGTCGTAACTATAGTACTAATGCTTGTTGCCACAGATAAAAACTGTATGTAAGTCGTCCGACACCTATCATTTGCCAAAAGGTATTCAGCTTCTTAGTTAATTTACCAACTTATTTCATTTTATCTTTGTAGCAAACAGCAATGAGGAGTAAGTCTTTAAAGAATAATATAGCTTACATGATCTCCCTTGGAGTCCAGAGAATGGCATAATGGTGGAAATCTTTGGTTGGATCGAACCACAAATGGAACTTCATTTCTCTCCCAATGATTCTTCCATCACCACTTCCTCTTATGTACACATTTGTCTGTAATGTATAGGGCTTTCCAAATGTTGTCCCAAGAAATTCTATGTCCACTTCATCGTGGTGTCCAGGGTGAGCTTCATTGTTTGAAAGCTGCCATTGACCAACAATAGACATTATAAGGAACTGGCTACTCCAAATAACAAGAATGACCATAGTGGCAAGTTTGCAATATTAATTGTGACTGAAAATAACTTTTAGGGGAAAGCCCTGTTCTCACATAGAAAGCTGTTATAACTCCTGCAGTGTAACCAGGTTGGAGCTTGATGGAGGCACCAAAGTATCCGGACCGGAATGCCTTCACAGATTTAAATCCGCTTCCTGTCACGAATATAATTTTGGTCAGAAGGTGAAAGTAAGGCAATCAGTTAGATAATAGACGGGTTATACCGAAGTTGCCAATGGAACAAATGAAGTCCTCCTATACCTGGACTTAAAATAAACCAAGTGAATATTACATATATCATCAATTAAAAGACTTTTAAGTTTGACCTGAGGTTCTATCTAGCCAGATGGTTAATGCACTATGGTCTACACTTTGATGAGAATAACCCCAGAGGTTTCTATACCCCTGATTAAAGCTCAATGGCCTGAACTTGGAACTTGGCCAATAGCCAGGTGATGGCGGCCATTGAGCGTTGCTTGAAGAGATCACAAGAATGAAAAAAAGCAAGTGGAAGAGAGCCATGAATGAGGAAGCTAGATGTGGAGAATCCTCTATGCAGATAGAAGAGAATGATTGGGGTTGTCTATAAATGCACAAAGGAACAAAGCTAGAGCTACATGGAGGAAGAGTATGGCTGACAGATCATATAAAGTAAAGAAATCAGATCAGTGGGGCCTTCAGAGAAATGGAACAAGACTGATATTCAAAAATAACTGTGAATAAATATAGATAAAAATGAGGTTTTTGGGGTCATTTGTTACAACAACGCAGACGGGGTAATAAGGACATTATAATAATGTGCAGATTTCCTAGCCACAACTACTTCTTTCCAATTATTTATGAGAAACCCTGTGAGATTGGCTTGAAAAGCCAGGAAAAGGAGTGGTGGATGGCTCTTTCTTAAATGTTCTTCTATAAGTTATCAGAGAATTAAGTTTGTGACAACAGAAAGAGCTGGAGTTAGGGATGTAAATTTCCCTCTCATTAAAAGCTGCATGCATTCCTGTCTTGCTAGTGAATAACCCATGCCATTGTTTCTTACCATTCTACACGTATTTCCTTCCTTGGCATATGTCTTTTCCTAGGAAAAAGGGTGAAAAGTGGGTCAGATTCTGATACAGTCAATATTGTGGATCAAATGCTAGTTATGATGTGTTTGAAACTATGAGCATTGCAGTGGGTCACATGGTATCAAAGTTCGGGTCCCACGTTCCATTTCATTACAGGTAAAATGTTGGGAGTGACTGGTGATTCAAGGAATCGAATACAATGCAGGTTATAATGTTGCGTTAACGACATTGCTGTTTATATCTGTAAGTCAATGGATTTCTGAGGTCACGGATCACCAGTGAGCTATATATCAACTTCACAGACGATAATTAATGAAGCCACAAATTGATGATAGTGGGCATTTTCTCCTTGACTTGTCTACAATTCAGGTCTCTTAATCGACAGTCTCAGAAGAATTTAAAGTTACTGATTGTTGTAGTTCATCTCATCCACCCCAATCCTTTTTGGAAGGAGCTGTTTTTCCTATTCTTGTTCACTCTCTATCTTCATAAAATTATTCCTTTCCTTGTACGTCAGTATTCCTATATATGCTATGCCAATACATATGATACAATCATTTTCTTCCTGCCAAACTGTGAGTAAAGGTAAAGTGAAGATGCCGATTTAAAACGACTGACAGTGATCAAACGATTGTGAAAACCTTTGTTTTTAAGTAACCTAATAATGAGTGCCAATATATTGCAGGAATACTGAAAGTGGCATTTGCCTGAATTATTAGTTAGCCGACTTCAGGAGGAGAAAAGAAAGTGAATTATTAGTTTGATAGGTTGCTAACTTCCACAGCAAAACTTGAGGCCCCTGTGCAACTAGCTATGTAGGTATCAAACTTTTTTCCTGCTATGCACAAGCCATCCCTTTCTAGACATGAACATGGTCATATGAAAAGTCAAGCATCTTATAGTTCAATGTAATTGGCAATATTGGAACAATTACAAAATTGATTTTATAAATTATATACTCTAAATAAGTCACTTAAATCGATAAGTTCAACACAAATTAACTCTGTCATCTCTAATACTCGAACGAATGTCTTAAGAAGAGGTCGAATAATTTAACAAGGCCTCTCATCAAACGCAAATATATCGTGATTCTAAAAACATGTGAAATGTGATCCTTGGAGTTGGGGGTGATTCAAGCAGGGACCAGTTCACGGTCGTAGAATGACTCAGTTAATGGCGACGTGTGAGCTAAAAATTGCAGATATGGATTGTCGGAGCCTCTATTGAAGACTGAAACATGAACCGGGACCATATCTATCATATTTTAGATCCTCTGACGGTCACACCATTACTGTTGTGTCGGCCAGAACGAGCTTCAAAGGTGTTGGTTTTGTGAGGTGATGTTGAGTGGGGGGCCTTTTTGCCGACAAATCAAGCTAGTTATATATAGGTACACTGACGTACCATGTAATGTATTTTATGTGATTTAAGATTTGGTCACCCTGCTCCACTAGGGTAGGCTTTCCATAATTTAATTCAAGTTAAAAGCATCGAATATTTTATGTTATATTTTTAATCTTTATATTTTATGTAAATAAATTATTAACAAATAAACTTAAATAATTAAATAATACATACTGAGAACATAATAGACAAAGTGATATCAATCAATGTATAGTAAATGATATGATTGTTGTTAAATTATTAATAACCAAACTTAAATAATTGACATACTTTGAAAATAATGGACAAAGTGATATTAATCAATGTATAGTAAATGATATGATTGTTGTTAGATCAAATAATGATACCAAAATATATAGATATTAATAAATTTACTTTTAAAAATATTGATAGATCAATTATAATAGAATCAAATAATATACGAAAGATAAAGTTTAATAAAAGAGTAAATAGACTTAAAAAGTAAATAAATTATTAGAGCAATTAAAAGATTAACAAAATGAATAAAGTGAAGTATAAATACAATTTAGGTGAGTTTCAAAACAATTCAAGTGAAGAACAAAAAATAAAAAGGAATCAATCACTTCAAAATGTAACAAATTATTGTAATTTTTATAATCTTATTTTGGTCTTTTCAAAATAAAATGTTTTGATGCTTTTTGGGCATTTTAAAGTATTAAAAATTAATGATTTAAAATATTTTAAAAAGATAAATTATGTAAAGGATTAGCTAGCCTAAGGGTATAGATAAGCCAAATATAAGAATAGAAAGTTCCCCAATGAGTGTATGCTAAGCTAAGGACATGTTAACAAAATGTTAAAGATCCACTAACTGCATGTACTAGTAACTAATTGTTATAATTACTAGTTGCAACAATTATTTTAAGTGATTTTGGGTATACTACAATTAATTAGTAGGAAGAGCGATCATCATTTTGAATAATTGTTAAAAGCCTGAAGAAGATAAATACTGCATTTGAGTATAAATGTGCATTGTACAAAAAAAAAATTCTAATTCATTTGTGTGAGCAAGAAAGAAAGATATTGAATTGTATATAGTTACGCTAGTCACTACAACAGAATGGCTTTTTAGCCACAAAATCATTGATAATATCTAGCGACAATAATAAATCGTTGCATAAATTGTTACGCAATCCTAATAGCAAAATACTATAGACAACGTTTTAACCAAATCGCCCCCCAAAACCTTTGACGTAACAAAATCTTGTACCAAGCACTCTATTACAAATGTCATCTATATTTGACTTATTTCCATCAGCCAATGATCTTTGCAACAACTCCTACTGTTGGATCCCAACCCTGTTATTTATTTTTTAGGCATGTTTTGAATTTTTTGAAGTCTTACTAGATCGGTATTTGGAATTGAATTATGCTAAGGTTAGTATTAATTCAAGTTGATTAAAGTTTGGCTTTAGGGTCTATAAGTAGTAGGAGAAGAAGAAGAAAAATAGAAAGAAGAAGAGCTAGAAGAGAGTTGTCGTGAGTGTGGGTTTTGGAGAAGAAGAGGAGCTTAGGGTTTGGCATTTCTTGAAGATTTGGAGCTTAAATCGGTAAGTTTTAGCTAATCTTTGTTCCTAGTTGGTTGATTGATCTTTGTTTCA
>JANITX010000006.1:7043520-7060895 GCA_027564395.1 Erythroxylum ulei
TTATTATTAAGATTTTTAAAAGCATGGTTGATATAAACAGTAAACTAGTAAAGTATACAGTACAACTGTATAATATATCAATATGGACTATTTTGCTAATTTTAAAAATTTTAGGGACTATTTTATAAATTTAAAAAATATTCCGAAATGGTACCCGGTATCGACCGGTACCGATACTATTCTGTTCTAGAGCTCAATTCGATATCAAATTCGGTACGGTATTCATAACATTGGTAATGCAAGCCAACCATGTACACCTAATCTATTATACAGACAGGGGGTTGGATGTTCTGAGACTAAATTTATTGGTGACTAGCTGTACTCCAGATAACACCAATGTTTCAAACTATATTATCTTACAGGCGCCCGTTGTTTGGACTATGTGTCTGGTCATGTCACTTGGGTTAATGTCCAAAACAGAGGATCTCTGAATACAAGCAAGTGCAAGTCAGTCCGTTTCTCTTTTCTTAGGTTTTTTACCTTACAGAGACGAGAATTACGAGAGTGAGGATGATGTATGCAGTCCATCTCAATGATCAAAGAGAATCTGTAGAGAACCGATTAAAAGTTGATTCAACCCTTTATGCGTTCAAATTAAGCAACACTAACCTTATGATTATTTCAGGATCCCAACTTGAACTTGCATAATTCATATAGCATTTAAACATGAGTAAACCTAATTTGCTTCGTACTGAAAAATTAATGGGAATTGTATATAATCAGTTCACCTGTTCTTATTTCCTAGACAAGATGAGCAAATTTTCAATGTACAGGAGTCAATTAACATATAGAATTGCCTATGTTTCCTTGCAAAGTCTCTACTGAATACTAAGAATCCGTTTCTGATATCTTTCGTTTGAGAAAGCTTGTAAGATCTAAGCTTCCTGTGTTCATTAGCCTGCAATGGACTTCCTAAGCGTAGTCATTTTTGTTGTATATATATGCATGCGCAATCAAAACCAATGTGTTTCATTCCTATTTTGTCATTATCTACCTTGTGTGTCCATTATGAAGTATAAAACAGTCCATGGCTACAATTTGAAGGCGATGTCTGGTGCATTATTCAACTACTTGTCACAAAGTATACTCGTGAATGCCAGTGTTGATACGTTTAATATTCTTACTTGTAGGTTCAGATTTCATTCTCTTGGTGATTACCAACTGGAAGACAAGGCGAAGTCTGGTGCATTATTCAACTACTTATCACAAAGCATATTCGTTAATGCCAGCGTTGATACGTTGATATTCTTAACTTGTACATTCGGATTTCATTCTCTTGGCGATTACCAACTGGAAGACAGGGCCTGAGCGCCCATTGAACTGTATAATTTTGTGTGACCGGGTCCTGTCTATGACGATTATTCCTCGCACATCGACCCAATTTTGTATGCCACGAGAACTTGTTAATTAGCAATTTTAGTTTAGTTCTTTTTACCGTATCTTTCAAGTGTAATACAAATTTTTTTTAAAAAAATTTATATTTAAAATTTAAATATAAAATTTAAAATTAAGTGACCCAATTTGATTTCATTGGTATTAACGGACTTACGTGATCGACTCCAAAAATTTTAGAAGAATAAAAGAAGTTTGATTTTGGTCCTATTTGATAATCAGCTGATTGCATTTAACTGTTAGCTGATAGCTGATTCTATCAGGTGATTTGACAAGCGAATTTTATTAACTGTTTGTTAGAGAAGTTTGGTAAAATTAGTTATTTATGTATAAAAAGACTTAAAAGGACATGACTTAAAAAAATATGAATATTATATATTTTAATACTTTGATAAATATTATTACAAGAATTTAAATTTTATATATTTAATTCGACAAAAATTAAATTTACGACTTTAATGATATGTTTAATTTTGATATTCTATCACCTATCTATTTTTAATTATTAGAAATTCGGTGAGAAGCTTTGGTATTTTTATACTCTTTTAAATAATTTTTTATTATATTATATTTCATTTTATTATAAATTATTTCTTTCCATTTTATTTTATTTTATTTTATTTTATTAATTAACGTCCAATCCAATGACAATTGTTAAATTGTCGCCGTCAAAATTTTGGGTTGGGGTTGGAAACTTGGAATGGTTTTCCTGTTAGTTTCTTCCACACGTCAAAATCTACTCCGACGTCATGTCAGAGCTTCATGAACATGGCTTTGTGCGTATACTTTATTTTGTGTATGAACACAAACAAAAAATAAATATAACACGATGTTAGGTTGACTTGAAGTTTTCCATGGATCCAAGGTAGATGTATGAGAAATACCACTAAGGGCAAACCTAGGTTCACTTTGGGATGATAGTAATACATATTATAATGAATATATCGAGAGAGTATAGAGTATTGCAAACTGTTTATTCAATCATTATATATTACTATCCTTTTTCATTCTTATCAATTATCAAAACTCTTGCCTCAAGAAGAAATATCGTTATCTTTATTAATTTTTTTTGTGGTTTTGTGATTTGAACACTTGTTTTCAATTATATCTTTCCAGCTTGAAAATGTCAAAAGGAATAGCTTGGCACTGGGCAAATTGTGGTTATGATTTCCACTGCCCTTTTCAGAAAAATATGATCAAACAATATGCGATTTCATCTTATGTAATTCTTTTATTCACAAGTAAAAATAGGTCAATGGAATACCAGAACTGGTTGAGAATGAGAATGAAGGATAAAGTAAATGGAGCCGGAGCAGCAGCTGAAGAGGACCGTTTCTTTGTCAAAGTTAAACGCGTAAGTTGCAAGTTGAACCGCTGAATTTTCTTAACATTCTTCATGACTGACTTCCACTTCATTTTCCCTTTTCCTTCCTTCTTCAAAGTTTGGAAATTTCTCCTTCAATTTTGGACGATATCAGGCTTACTTGGCGGCATTAAAGAAATCCTATTAAGGATTAGAGTGAAACACAAACTTTTGAACAATTAGCAATGGCCTAAATGCAGATTCATAGTTTTCTAACATTCAATAAAATTGGCAAGAAATATAGAACATTTCACAATGGTATAATACTAAAGATGCCATCTTTCTAATGATTGTATCTTGTATAAATTGACCAGGACATAAAGAATGATGCAAAGAGGACAGGAAATCAATAAATTTAATGGGAAAGTCCCATGATATTATTACTCATTTAACTTCCTTGGTTTCCGTTTCCGCAAACTTTGTCTGTGTGTGAAGAGGTCAGGCTCATATCATATGGACAGGTGCAGACGAAAACATACCCACCATTTTATTTAATAGCGTTGGTTAGATAATCCCCCTGTGGCATCTAAAGAACACGTCTTTTCTGCTCTTTATGTGCTTTAATATAGTAATCATCCGAAGAACGAAAGCCTGACAATCCTGGCAAGAAGTTGAAGGAGAAGGAGAAAGGGAATCTAAAGTTTGTTGTTCAAAGTTTTCACTTTGCCAGTCCATTGTAGTCAGAAAGGTGAATCTTACGACAAATTCTGGGATGGAAGTAGCATAATACCATCAATCTACTCGAGCCCATTTGCTTAGTTTACCTGGAAATCAGTTTACCAATGCCTGTTTCCTTAGTTTTCATCGAAAAGATGGCCCTTTTTTTTTTTATTCACAAACCCCCTCATTTCAGTTTATGTGTTCAATCTTTACGTGTGAGATTTTCATGTATCAGGGTCGATGGAGATCGATAAAGCAATCAGAGAAAGCGATGATACGAGGCTCAAGACCAAGTACAAGAACGCCATCTATGTTATTCAAAGAGCTCTTGCTCTATATTCGTAAGTTTTTCTTTGCTTTATTGTGGGCATTTGGCAATTCTTGGTGGTGGTTAAAGATGTTTCAATTTTCCTTGTATTTCTGAAACTTAATGCTGAATTACGTATTCAGTTTATTGCATCAGGGGTTGACAGACGAACCCCATTTTCCGTCAAGATGACTTGAAATAGAGAAATGAGCCTAAACCACCTTCACAAACTCTTGAATTTACGAATACTGAGAACTTGTTGAAGTTGAGGGGAGTAAACGCAGTAGGATAGAATGAGATAAAGTGCATATCATAAACAGCATTTTCATTGTTACAAAATCAGCGCTCTTCCGTGTTACCTTCCATAGTGATTCCAGGAGATGCATTGTTCCCATTTTACAATTTTGTTTCTGAATATGAGAAAAAAAATTTCTGCATTTGGCATGTGCCATGAACAATGTCAATAGTTAATTTCTTCAAGTGAGGAACATCTTTGAAGAAGAATATTAAGTAGATAAATCACTTATCTGTGTTGATTTGTAAAAATGATGGAATACATTTGCATGAAATTATTTTGACAACATTCTTTTATATCTATCCAATGGTAATTTTGCACTTTCCTCAAAAGTAGTTGTCTTCTGTGTAAGGAAACATGGAATACATTACAATGGATAGTCGTTTGGCATGTTCTTGTTGATAGTTTTATCCAAGTCAGGATTCATTAACTTTTATGGTTTTCTAAATTGAGCATTAACACTCACCTTGCTAAATCCTTTTTTATATTTTTGGAACATTGGATGAAATTTTTTGAGGGAGCTGACTGAAGAATTGAAGTCACTTACTACTAATCAATGACAGAGTAACCAATTTTGGACATACTTGAAACTATATAAGCATATCTTCTTTGATCTTTCTAAGAAACGCGCTTAAATGTCTGAGAGTTATGATGATATTCTGTGGGATGGTGTAGAATGTAGAAATCATTTAAAATTGGAATAAGTTTGAAAAAAATTGTTATCCATGTCATATCATTACTTTTGAAGGATGTTCAATAGTATGATTAACCAAGACTATCTTGCCTCCTGATCAGCCTTTCTTGAACATTTAGTTTCTTGTCCTGTTTTGGAAGATTCAATGTTTTGTCCCTATACACCTACATGTAGGTGTAATGTGTCTCAGAAAAACTGGTATTGGTACTTGGAAAATAATTTCTAAACAGTGTGACATTTCTTTATGAGGTTTTACACTGTTATTTGGACTTAAGGTGCACACATACATGCCTGCACATGTTCAAATTCTTAAAAGGTTTCAAGTGTTCTGATCCTACTTGATCTAAAAAGCTTCCATTCTAATGCTTCAAGTTCTACTAATGTCTTATTGGCAGGATTGAGGAGGTTGCCTTCAGCTTTAATGGAGGAAAAGATTCAACTGTAAGTTCTGTTCCATATTATCTTGAACATTCCCTTATTTAATGTCTCGTTGGCTATCATGATAAATCTTGGATGTTTAGGTTTTGCTGCACCTGCTTAGGGCTGGCTATCATTTGCATAAAGGGGAACAAAGTTGTTCTAACGGGGGTTTGGCTACTTTTCCAATCCGAACTATATACTTTGAAAGTTCTTCTGCATTTCCTGAAATCAACTCATTTACCTATGATACAGCTTCCAGGTGAAAAGACTTTCCTCCTTGATTCTTTCTTATTCTTATAATGTAGGAATTCATAAGAAAGATCTTGGGAATTCTGTTAAAGTTGACATTATTGGGAATATTGGTGTGAAGAAAAATGGTTTGTTTGTTCAATCAATTACTCTATTTTCTATGAGCAGCTATGGTCTGGAGCTGGATATCATCCATACAGATTTCAAGTCTGGGTTGGAAAGTTTACTGAAGGCCAATCCTATCAGAGCTATTTTCCTTGGTGTTCGAATTGGTGACCCTACTGCTGTATGTTTGTTGCTTTATCTTGAATACAAATGGTTTTAGTTTTCCTATTCAGATCCCTTTTTTCAAAATTTGATTTGAAATTTTCGAACAATGAAACATAGATTCCTTACTTTTCAAGTTTTGCTGCAATATTACAGGTAGGTCAAGAACAGTTTTCTCCTAGCTCACCTGGATGGCCACCTTTTATGAGAGTGAATCCTATCCTAGATTGGTCTTACAGGTATGGCCTTGTTCTATTTAAAGTGGTTCTTGTTCCATTGACAATTGGTAGTGATTATCTAAGTTCAAGTTGTTCTCTTGCTCTGGATGTAACATTTGAAGTAAACTTTGAGCGCTAAGTTGTCTATGTTTCTTTGACAGAGATGTTTGGGCCTTTATTTTGACTTGCAAGGTCAACTACTGCAGTCTTTATGATCAGGGGTAATTCATCTTATATGTTGTTTGAACTTCAATGTTCTTCTCAAATTTTATAGTTGGATTGATTCATGTAGGGATAGGCTTCAATACCTTATGTTAGAAGTCCGTTGCCGATTGATGATGGGGAATGTGCTCCCACTTGCATGCTAACCTAATCCTGCTTGTTAAATGATGATTCAACCAACGAATTGGATTTTACTTTCTGCAGGTACACTTCAATAGGAAGCATACATGACACTGTACCAAATTCACAGCTATGTATCAATGATTCCTCCAAATGTAGAGAAAACTTCAAGCCTGCATATTTACTTTCTGATGGTAGATTAGAAAGAGCAGGAAGAGTAAAAAAGTCTTCTCCTCCCATCACCAGACATAATCCTCTTGTTGACCAAGATAGTATAGGTTCTCAGGGGAACTGCATGCCCACTGCCTCAGTTATTGCTGTAGGGGATGAGATTCTGTAAGTCTGTCGTTGGCATCATTCATCTTCTTTCCTATACTAGATTCTGCTCTTCTGTCTTCTGTTTGTTTTCCCTTCATATTTTTGCTATTTGTATTTTGGCAGCATTCAATATGCCATTAAGGATACAATGGTTTCCAAATTTTAATAATTTTGTTTTCCTGTTTTAATTTTGCTAGTTTGTTTTTTCAAAAAATTCTCTTAATAGAAATATGACAACAAACGCCTACTTTTTAGTACTGTAGAAAATTCCAGTTTATTTCTTTCAATCAGATTATATTACTACAATTTTTATAGGTGGACTTCACTAAGAAGAAACATTAACTACACGATTGTGATAAAAAGAGATCATTGAGATGATTGACAAAAATTATTTTTCTTCTAATCCTTAACGAAGTTGATAGAAAGGATGCAACTTGAAACCTTCCTCGGTAATACTAGAACTGAAGTAGAAATAATTGAAGCAAGAGGTTTGAACTTAAAAGAAGAGAGGTAAATCGGAGGATTGAATAGGGTTATCCATGTAATATGAAGTCGTGACTAGCCTCTCAACATACTCATCTGATAAATGGTTGAAAATTTTTGCTTTTTGACTGTAATATTCTTTAAATTTCTGGACTATGTTTTACTAGGTCTTTAGGATTTTGTGTGCCAGCAGTTGTAGTAATAGGTTGAGAAACAATGTTTTATCTTTATGAAAATTTAGATTTTCGCAGATGTGATTGAAACAGAATAAAATGTTCTCCATTTGTTATATTAAATGTGACATTTGATGTTATACATGTTCACAGATGGAAGTTATAAACAATGAAAACCTGGATACCCAATTTGTCAAACTTAATAAGCCAAAATTTAAGGGGGCTCTTGTGCAGAATAAGTTTTGTATTGCAGACACTCTCACATGCCTGCAAGCATTTGTTTATGTTTCCTTCTGTTAATGTTGAAGTTTTCATTACTCTTTTATATGTTCCATAGCTCAGGTCTGGCACTGTTGAGGATCACTTGGGACCTTCATTATGTAGAAAACTTCGTTTGATCAGTTGGTCGGTATCACAAATTGCAGTTGTGCGAAATGATGTGAGTTCCATGTACCAAAATTGTCCTTACTGCATAGTTGAACTCAAAATGCTTTAAAGTGGTTACCTATTTGTGTGCCATTCTTAGATGCTGTATCTGATACTCGAAGTTAAAGATTGCTTATAGATTCTACGATTTGTTCATAGCTTCTTTTTATCACTTTAATGGTTGAGTTCAGTATCCTCATTATATTCATTCTTTGGAACTTGTTCTTTTCATCAGATAGATTCTGTGGCTGAAGAAGTTGAGCGGAGAATATCTACCAATGACATGGTAAAGCTGCATATTATGTTTGTTAGACTTTTTGTTGAGCTGTGAATTTATCCAATGCAACTAAGGTGTTCAATCCTTCTATTTTACTCCCTCATAGTGTTTGTTTGTACTTTGATGTTATTAGGTATTCATATATGGAGGGGTGGGCCCATTACATTGTGATGTAACCTTAGCAGGAGTGGCTAAGGCTTTTGGTGTTCGCCTGGTGCGTTGTTATTATACGAAGTTTTCCTTTTCTACTTTTCTGAAAATGTCTCATACTTTCAGAAATATACATTTTTTCACATTTTTTTTACAAGAGAGACAAAGAAAATAACGTGCCTATCGGAACTTGAGATAACTAGTAAACCCAATAATCCATAAGCTTCTACCAACGGTTGGCTTTTATAGATATGTATGTATAGGCTTCTAGTTATTCAATTTAAACTTGTTTTGTTACTCGATACTGCACTAATTTTGCCTGTTTAACTTTTTTCAATGAAGGCTCCTGATGAAGAGTTTGAAGAGTATCTACGGCATATTATTGGTGAACATTGCACTGGCGATCGAAATGAGGTAATGCATTTATTTTCATTTATTTACACATTTGGCATTAGTTATTAGAAGAAATGGAAGTAATAGTGCATATTATTGGTGAACATTGCACTGGCGATCGAAATGAGGTAATGCATTTATTTTCATTTATTTACCCATTTGGCATTAGTTATTTAGAAGAAATGGAAGTAATAGTTGCTGATTAAATGCTCAAGGACCATAAATTTATGGGTGTTTGAGAATTCAAAATTTGTGATCTTCTGAAGGTTATTTGATGTCTTTGATACATTTATTTAAAAATGGATCCAGTTACAGTAGTGCATAATTTTGAAGTTATGATGGCTTTATCTTGATACTGATCATATGGTATTTGATGTGGGCATATTTTCCTTGTCTTTTTGTGCTAATTGATGCATTAATTTTGCAACCTCATAAACTTCAACATATACAACGAACGAATATTTTTATGTAAAAGGTTCACACAACTTGAAATTTGATCTCATTTTCTGTTCCCTTTTACAGATGGCTCTTTTACCTGAAGGTATCACCGAGTTATTGCATCATGATAAACTACCTGTTCCTTTGGTATGTTTGTGGAAGCTGTTTGGATAATTTTTTTGTTTGTCCTTTCAAGCAATCCATTCAATTTGGTATATTTGATAGGGAGGAGTATTAGTTCCTCTAAAGTGAATATTTCTTTGCAGATCAAGTGCCGGAATGTAGTTATTCTTTCATCAACGACTAATGCTGAACTAGACAAGGAATGGGGATGTTTGACTGAGTTAACAAATTCTTGTGGCCCTTTAGCAATCATGATGGAACCACTTGTGTCAAAGTGCTTGAAGACGTATCTATCAGATGTATGTACGGAATTTAAATTCTGATTTTGTCCATCTTGTTAACTGCATTAACCTCTGGTACTGAAGCTTCTTTCTCAAAGGGTTCCTTTAATACTCCTGCATCACAAAATTGTCTTCAGAGAAAGTTGCTTAGTTCTTCAACATGTTTGCGACAGATATGTGATTACTATAAGTATCTGAATAGGAGATAGTCTAGAGGTGTATAAACTTACTCTTGTGTCTTTAAGATTCAGGATTGAAAGAAGACTCAACCTTTTTGTTATTTTCTGTTCCATATTGCTGACATGGTTTTTTTTTATAAAAAAAATCTAAAGTGAATTGAAAGAAAGCATATCAATGGAGAAAGACTTGAAATAGGCCAATTTTCTTCATTCGAGCTTTGGTATCTTTACTAGCATTGCAGCTTCACACTATTGTTATGGATTTACAAAATGCAGGTACAAGTTGCTCAACCACTATCAAAACTTTGTTTGGAGTTCCCTGATCTTAATATTGGTAAAGATCCTAAGAGCTAGTTTGGTTGTTTTGAGATATAAAATTCATATTTTCCTTACCATAGTTTGATTTGTGCAATATCAAGGCTGTTATCGTGAATCAAGACATGGACCTCTCATAATTAGTATTGAAGGGAAGGTAATTTATTCGTTAAAACGAATACTTTGGTTTGTTAAATCTCTTTAAACCTTCCCCTCACTTTTGGAACTTTAAAAACTGGTTGCAGGAGCAACAGCGGATTGAAACAGCTGCAATGGTATTGTCCAAGAAGTTCCATCCCGGGGCATTTTCTGACATTAACTGAGTCTGAACCTCCGCTCATACTTGGAAGTGTACGGGATATCTTCAAGCCTTTTGATCCCCACAAGTTAACTTGCAATTTAGATGTTAATTAGAAAGCTGCTGCATATATAGAACAATCAATTGTTATCCCTATTAAGTATACAATAAATGACTGGGGTTCAGGGAGTGTAATTGAGAAAGATGTGACTGAAAAGAGGCAAAGGTCTTGAAGTTTTAAGGTAGGTAGAGTTGTTATGACCAACAACTAACTGGTCAAAACAGGACCTTTTGTTAGTCATGTATTAGCTAGCAATTGATTCTAGTTAAATGAGTGTCAAAGCCTAGTCTTGTCCAAGTTGTTTATGTCTCTCTGATTTGGAACAGCCTTAAAGTGCATTATTATTTTTCCATTCATTATCTCAATTTATTTTAGTGTTATAATGTTAAATAGCATTTTTAATATCTTTGTATCATTTATATTCTAGAAAGAATGAAAGTTCACATAAAGTTGAATGTCACCATTGGAGACACCTGCTTGCTCTATACAAGTTTATATCAGGAGATTTTAAGGACGTTAAGTGTAAAGAAATGCTTACATGTAAAGAAATCCTTACATGACTTCTTGGTGAATGATCTGAAGAGTGTCAACCAAGACTTATAGAAGTCAGGTGAATAGGAGCAAGCCCAACAGATCATTCGTAATACTCAGTCTGCAGATTATATGAATTATCAAGACAATATCTCACTAGCAGTAACTAGGTCTACACTCAAGTATCTCATATTAGCAAATTGAGTATCATAAAATAACTCTCATTGTCATGGCAAGAAGGCCCAAGTAAGTCCAATTTTTAATAGTATATACATGTAAAGAATAGTTATAGCAATCTTCTTATATGTACGTATATTTAATAAATATGATGAATTTCTTATAAATGCATATGAAAAGTAATTGCACGTCATATTTTAATTTTTATAATGTTAATATGTTTATATTATATTTATTTGTTTATAATGGTAAAAAATAAGTAAATTTATATGGTAATTTGATGTTATGAATGCATTTAGTTTATATAAAATTATATCATGTATCGATTTTCAAAATTTTATTTTAAATATATAATTTAATGTAAATTATATTATTTTTATTTTGAATAAATAAAATGTCTTAAATTTTATTTTAAATAAATAAAAATGTCAAAAATATAATACATTGTATTATGAATCTTCTTTCAGTATATTTCTCTTATGTTTATGAAACAGAAAAGTCAACAGTAACTTAATATGTATTTATTTTTAATTCAATTTTACAAAAGCATTTGTACCTTAATTTTATAAATATGCTTATTTAAAACATGTATATAAACATTAGTCTTGTCTAAGGTTATGTTTAGTTGGATGTAAGGTTTTTAATGAAATGATTTATAATGGAATGGAATGTAAATGAATGTAATATTAGAAAATTTTTATTTGGAAGAAATGAAAGGGTTTATAATGTAATACAGTAAAATATTGTTTAGAAGAAGAGTTCATAATATAATATAGTGAAATATTATTTTATCATTTTATATTTTATCCTAAAATCTCAAATTAAAGATAACTTATTTTTACTGTTTATGATAAAATGAAATATAATATGAAGCTCTCGTTTCAAATGATAAAATAAAATTAGATTACATTCAATTTCATTAATAACCACCTAATCAAACATGTCAATAAAAATCTTAAAAACAGGAGAGCTCTGCAGCGCCTAATCTCATCTACAAATCAGAATGTCTTGATGGGCCCTACCCATCATAGATGGAGCAATTATCATCATAGGTCGGTGAGGAATGCTACAGCTGGGATTAGAACCCGTGGTAGGATACTATTTCACCATTGGACCACAAGTGCCTATCCGCAAATTCTATTACACTGCTCCTCTACGACTTTTTGAAACTCGTCATCAAAGCGTCAAGGACTGTTTCCAGCAATTACAACTCCCCAACATTCTCAATTGCGTGACGTATTTTGATGCTCCTGTGAAAATTTTATTCTCCCAACTTAACTTGCAACCAATTATTTGATAAAGTTAATTTTATACAAGCAAAGCATTAATTACATAATTTTTAACATAGATATTTCTCTTATAGTTTTTGTTGGACATTAGAGTAGGAGTGGTGGCTTCAAATTCTGATGATAAAGGAAAGGCTAGTCCATCGATGAGTTTTGGGTCTAAGAGAAGAGAAGATGTTGATGTAATATGAATAGGTCCTTAAAACATCAAAATGCTTACAAGAAAGTCTTTGGAATTAGTGGAAATTTTAGACAAATATAAGATTCATATAACGTGCATTTAGGAAACAAAGTAAACAGAGGCTAAAATGAAAGAGATCAATGCGTTCAAACTTTAATATTTAGGGTGTTCAAGACAACAGAATGGGATAGACATCTTGGTTTTCGAAGAAATCATATATCATGTTGTGGGGGTAAAGAAGACTAATGATAGGATTATGTCTTTAAAGATTATAGTGAAAGATGTTGCTTGCAATGTGGTATGTGCTTATGCACATCAAGTAAGGTTGGACGAATAACTTAAACGCCAATTTTAGGAAGAGCTAGATGAGGTGATTAAGCAGATCCCTCTTGATGCGAGAGTTATTATAGAATGAGACTTTAATAGTCATATATGGGACCAGGGATAGATATTTCTGGACTTGTGGAAGTTTCAAGTGCGATGATAAAAATGATAATGAGACTACTTTATTGGATCTCGTTGTAGCATTTGAGTTGGTGGTAACCAACTCTTTTTTTTTTTAAGAAAAACAAGTACCTGGAGACTGTTAAGAGCAGAACAATGAAAACTCAAATTGATTACTTTCTCGTAAGGCGGAGCGATCTAACCAGTTGTAAGCAAGGTTTTGAAACCCAGGCCGGACGTCAAACTGGAGGCCTTACTGATCACTGGTTCGACCACCGGTTGAATCGGTGTGACGTCATAATTACGTAATAATTATATTTAATTATATATAATATAAGTAATATTTAAAAAATAAAAAATATACCAAATAATATAAAAATAAAAAAATTATTGAACTAGTGGTCGAACCGGTTCGACCAGTCAATTGACCGGTTCCCACTGGTTCAATTAAGAGCCAATTTTTAGGGTGACCTGGACCGGATAGCCGACCGGTCACCGGTGGAACCGGCCGGTCCGGTCTGGGTTTCAAAACATGGGTTGTAAGGATTGCAAGGTTATACCTAATACTTTTATAATTAAGGGTAAGAGGAAGAAGAGAAGTCCTAGGAGATGTAACAGAGTCAGACAATGGAATCTAAAAAGGGATATAGTGGCACAACTTAGAGATAGAGTAATACATAGAGAATAATGGAACTTAGAAGGAGATGTTAACTAGATGTTAGAAAGAGTAGTGACTCTTTTAAGGAATACAACTAAAGAAATCTTAGATGTTTCTAAAGGGCTTAAGGGGCAGTAAGATGGAGTCTTGATGGTGAAATGAAGATGTATAAGAAAATGTTAAGATAAAAAAGGGTGCCTATAAAGCTCTAGTGGATAACAATACAACAGTTGAGAGAGTATTTAATAGAGAAAGTTACAAATCAACAAAGAAAGAGGTGAAAAAGATAGTCTGAGAAGTTAAAAACAAAGCTTATGAGAAATATTTTTTAAGTTGGCTGGAGTTAGGGAACAGAAGTGAGAAACTTAGAAAAAGTTTGTTGTATAAAAGATAAAGTAGGGCAAGTGCTCGTGGCTGAAAATGACACCAAAAGACAATGAAAGAGATACTTCTATAGCCTTTTTTAATGAAGGCATAGAGGACAACATCTCTTTAGGTGATCTTAACCCATCCGAGAGATATCGCAACTTTACTTGTTGTCGGCAAATTACAAGGAAAAAAATTAAAAGAACTTTGAGGGAGATAAAAGTGGAAGGGCAGTAGGACCTGATAAGATATATGGTCTTACTTAGCTAGCCAATTTTTTTAATGCGATCTTTAAGTCCGCTAAAATGTCGAGTGAGTGGAGACGTAGTATGTTAATGCCTCTATACATGAACAAAGGAGACATCCAAAATTGTAACAACTATACAAGCATCAAATTACTTAGTCACATTAGGAAGTTATGGGAGAAGTTGATTAAGAAGAGAGTAAAATTAGGTCAATCATATTCTATGGGGCGGACTGTTGACCCATCAAACAGATGCGTAGTCATAAGCTAATGGTGGCAGAGATAAGGATGCTCTATTTTGCAACCTTATTAAAAGGGATAAGGTCATGGATGTAATAGTAAGAGGCAAATTAAAGGTGACTAATAGTAATAAAAATTAAGATAGATAAGGCTTAGGTGGTTCAAACATGTTAAGGAGAGACATCATAATGCTCTAATGAAAAGATGCCAGAAGATTATACTTGGAGACTATAAGAGGAAGAAAAAAAGGAAGGCCTAAAAAGAAATGAGGAAGGTGATCAAGAATGCTATATCTTTATTGAAACTTACAGAGGACGCGTCCCTTGATAGAAAACTTTAGCGTACGAGGATACGGATAAATGATCGCATATAGAGATATTCTTGTTGTTTTCATAGGTCTTTTAAACATTTTCCTTCCAGTTTTATGTCTTGTATTTAGCTTAAACATTTAATATGTAGTGCTTCCCTGTTAGTTATTTGCTTAAACATTTCCTTACTTAGCCTAAATATTTTCTTATATTGACTTGTTTGACTTTTTTATTTACTTGTCTTCTTGCTTGTGTATATTTATTTACTTATTTTATCTTTTATCTTTTACTCTTTAACTTGTTCTATTTTTATTGTATTATTTATTTTATTACTTATTTTATATTTTTATTTATTTATTATTTTATGTCTATTTTATTTTTATTTTTAATTATTATTTATTATTTTAATATTTATATTTTCGTTTCTTTCTTTATGTGGGCCTTACGAAAATAGTGTAACGCCCCATATTAGAAGTTAAGATATTAAGAAAATTCAGTACATTTTATGCTTTGCATATTTGAATATTTGCTTATTTGTGCATAAGCATTTTGGACACATACAATTAATTGTACATGCATTCATGACATTTTTCGGGTATAATTGATTTATAAATGCGATTAAAAATGCGAATTGTGGATTATTTGCATTAACAATTTATTTGGAGAATGTTATTATTATTTCGGAATTTTTGGTGAATTTTAGAAATTTTCAAAACATTGGTATATTTTGGATATTTTGCAATTTTTGGCAAATTATTTTAGCTGAAAATTTTATTAGAAGACTATTAGGAATATTTTGGAATTATTAGGAATATTTTGGAATTTTAGAAATTTTTTTGAAAATTTTGGGTATTTTTAGATTAAGAAAAAAAATAAAATAAGAGACCAATTAAATTTTGACAATTGGCTTATATGTATCGTGACATGTGGTCTGCTAATGGGTGACAGTTGTATTGCATGCAAAGAGTATACATAGCACATGTTTTGGACGGAAAACTCTTAAGCTCTCACTTAACTTTCTTGCCCTTCTTTTGTTGTTTCCTTCACCGAAGATATACTGTGGTTCAAGTAACTTTCTTTCCCTTCTTTTATTGTTTCTTTCGATACATGTGTTTCACCCTCTAGAACTAATTGCTGAATCAAGTAAGTTGTGCATTCTGTTTTTCATGGTTATATTACGGATAAAAGTCAAAGATATGAAGTTTTCATGCTTGTGGATGGGTGCATGCATGAACATTTTTGGGCTGTAAAAAAAATAGAAATTGCAGAGAAGATGTAGAAAGTGATGAAAGACTGTAAGTGATGTTCTGTGTTTTTAGGTGTTGGTATTTGATTTTGCATTTGAGATTAAAAGAATAAACTATATGATGAAATGAGTTTTTACTGATAATGAATAAGTCATAAAAAAATTGAAAGGTGCTAGAAACTAAGTTTACCTGAAATGTACTCTGTTTTTGGTGTTAGTATAATTGTGTCTGTTATGTATGAAGTTAGGTGTTTAAGTGTGAATTCTGGATTTTTTTTACTTGTGTCTATGATGAGCTAAAGATAAGTTAGAATGGTTTTAGGTGATCTTTTAGATAAATTGGTGTAGTCATTAACGTATAAAAAAATGTATAGAAGTGAGAAGCAGAAACTGTGGAGTTTGGGTTTTCAGATGTTTGATGTCTAGAGTTGTATTTTTGCATTGCCTTGAAGTTATAATGAGTGTAAGAAGTGTTTAAGTGGGAATAACAAAGAGAGAATGAGTATAAAAAAATTCTGGAAAATTTATGTTTGAAAAAATGACAATAGAGAGAATGAAAATGTGGCATTTTGGATTGTAAGTGTGTAAAGTTGATTCTGATTGTATTTGGGAATGGAAATGATGAATAGATGAGTTTTGAAGTGAAGAAGTTTGAAAAGAAAAATGGAAGAAGAGTGAAGAAAATTTTTGTTGTTTTTGTTAAAGAAGAAAAACTGGGTTGGTGAAGAAGAGGATAATTAGTGTAGAGGATGAATAGTGTTTGACGTTGGTGTTTGAAATGTAAGTTTGAACTAGAGTCATTTTGTTGCACAGCTTGAGTCTTTTGCCTATAACTTTTTCATCCGAACTCCAAATTACTTGAAACTTAGACTAATGGATTCCTAAGACATTTTTCTTTCTGTCCATAAAAATTTAGACTTATCTGAATCGATTTGAAAGTATTTGATAAGATGAAAGTGTGAAAGTTTGCTGGAATATTATGAACTGGAAATTTTTATGATCATGTTTCGGTTTTCAAATTATAACTTGAGTTGTGGATTTCTGAATGAGTTAATTTTTTATTCATATTAAACTAGAGACATATTTCTACAACTGTTGTGAAGAGGTCAAATTTTAATTCTGTCTCTAAGATTTTCACAATTGTCTTGTAAGTGAGTTGTAGCTTAAGTTGAAGCACTGTCAGGGACAGAAATCATGTCCTGTGGTGATTGAATAAACTGTATTGATGTGGGCAGAATTAGGCTAAGGTATCTTCACCAAAGTTGTAGCTTATTCTCTTATCTTTAACTTGGTATAAATTTTGTAATTTTTGGATATCTGAGCTGAATGATATGAGTTGTACAATTAGAGGGAATGATCATGTTGTAGCCAAAAGTTCAAATGTGTACAGTCTGTGGTATTTCGGGTATAACTCATTGAATACTGAATCAAATTGGATGATCTTGGAGTCGTTAGAAACTTAAGATACTGTAGAACAACTTTCCAGAAGGAAGTATTGCCTAATTTTGTCATTTACCCTATCAGATTAATTATGCAAAGTTGACCCGAAATCATATGAGTAGAAAATCTGAA
>JANITX010000006.1:7122300-7132768 GCA_027564395.1 Erythroxylum ulei
CCTGTGCAATGTACCATTCTGAGAGCAGAGTAGGCGCATGTGTTTTTTTTTTTTTCTTACAGAGTGTTTAGGAGAATTTCAATTATGAAAATATATTTTTAAATCATTTATATTTAGACTAATCTTCACTCGAACAAAATAAACCTCTTGCGAGAGACAAAATTCTGATCCTAAGATTATTAACACAGGTTATTTGAAACCCTCAATCTCTGATGTTGCAACTTCATTTCATTAATTATGTGACGTTAATAATGTTAGGAATGAAAAAGGGCATGAGCTTAACCTAACCCAGCCCCAAATTAACAGGTTACCTGATATTTCGAAATAAACATTATTTTATATTTTAAATTTAGGTCGGGCAGCCTCGAAGCACGACCCAGCCCAACCTAGCACATGCCCAATAAATCAATTTACAATACAAATAGATGTTACACATTTTCTTTTCTTGTATAATATTATGAAAAGCGTTTCATGAAGGAACAATAACGAAGCTAGATTGAACGCTAACAAAATGTTGCATATGATCAATAACTAAGACCAAGTTGGAGTCCAAGGGCGGCATGGATAAGAAACAGGGTCATGATCCCACTGCCCAAGATCCCATGAACATTTCTTAATCCTGGATTTCCCTGTACACATTAAAACCAAAACTTGAGTAGATCCACAAACTACAGGCAACAAAGAGTAAGATGATATAGTTTATGTAAATTACCTCAAACAACGCAGGCAGAATGGTTTGGATAGTCAAGAGAGCCAGGCCGATGAAACCTGTCACAGCATGAGGGCTGCAAGTGCGAACACATTGCCATTATTATTCTGAAATACATTACTGAAACGATTGCCGAATAAACATCAAAGTCCTCACCTTTCGAAGATGGGCTTATCAGAAGTGAGCAAAGATGTTATTCCACCAGTTGCTCCAAGGGCAAAGAAGAAAAACATTCCTCCAAGAAGTTTAGGGTGCAGCCCTTTGGCATAGGCCTTCTCCTCCTGAACGTATATCAAACAAACTCAGGACAGGCACTGGGTTACAAACATGTCGTGTCTTAAGGAAGATTCTCATACCACATCATCGGAGTAACGGATTCGAAAGCCAAGATATGTTCCATAACCACCCATTGCAAAAAGCACAACAGCCTAGAGATTGCGGGAAGACAGTAAGGACAAACGCATCAGAAACTTGATAGGGATCGGAATAAAAGGGTGTACATCAAGTAGAAGAACTATACCATGTTGCCTGGGTGACCCCAATGCACAAGCCAGTCAGGAAGATTCCAAGACTTCACCAGCTCAACAAAAGGCCCAAAGAGAGACCTCACAGTACCAGCTGATCAGATTTTCAAATGTTCAATAAGCAATTAGAAACTTGCAATGCACCAATCTCTGAGAATATAGGAATGTCTCAGAAGTGAAGTTCTCCAAGCAATGAGAACCATAGCAATTCCTATGGCGTTTGGATAAGTAATGCACCCAAAGTCACTCACAGATCGATTGATAACATATACCAGATGTGTACCCAAGTTTTCTTAAGCTTTACATTCTAAGCTCTTGAAGTCTCCAAAATGGACCAATTCTAGCCGTAACAACTGAAACTTAGTTCGATAGTAAGGAACACGCAACAGAAAGTTGGGAAAAGGGGAGAAACAGAGTACGTGAGAGGCCGATTTACGTCCAATTAAGTACCCTATGTATGGACTTCAAGTATATTAGTCTGCTTCAGGAACATTATTAGACTAAATAGTTTCAAGATATGGCATTACTCCGGCAACTCGTATATGTTAACTTTCAGTATCACAGCAGTCACCTAAAGATCATAGTTTGCTGTAAATAACAATATCACATTACCTCCGGGAAGTGCAGCCGCAAATAGCAATGGCAGAGGAGTGAAGGAATACAGTAGTGTCTCTTTAGACTCGTTCAGGTGCTTAATTTCTTCAGTACTACTCCTATCAACACCTTCAACGTGCTCATTCCGCAAGCAGAAAGATGACTGGAAAAATCTTCTCTTTCTAGTATTAGATGGGATTTTAAAGAAAGTTTCGGTGGCAGAAGTACTAGGAAATGATGAAGAAGGAAGAAAATAAGCATTATTTTTCAAAGAACGAGGTATGGGAGTGCTAACTACTGCCATTTTCAGAACAGAGAACACTCAAAAGTGGGTTGAAACAGTCTACCTCTGGTTGTGATAGGGATAGAACTTAGAAGAAGAAAAGGAACTTCGAAGATAGAGAGAAGAGGTATGGTAAGAAGAAAGGCGAGGCTTTTGACACGCCTTCGGAATTAACTAGAATGAGCCTTCTTGCGTGGTTTCCACACGCTCCCGAGCCCATATTTGCTGTTCCAAATGGACCCGTTTGTCGTAAAAGGGGTTACCTCTCTTCGGCGGTGACGATAATAATTCTTGGAATATCATTTGGTTTTTTGGTACAAGTAATGCTTCAAGCTAAATAATACTGACGTTATGTTGAAAACCTGAACATACAAGACGTTACATTCCATCTTCTTGGGCTCTTTCTTCAGTGCCTGAGTTCCAACTGTTGTTTTCCTCTTTCTTAGTTTCCTTTCTTGAGCACTTGTAATGAGCTGCAGAATTCTCAAGTTGATAAGAACTTCGTTGATATTAGAATTCAGCAAATAGCAGTTTTTATTTTATTTTCTTCAAACATTTGATAATGCCATAATGAAGAACTTCGGAGAAATTTTTCTGAAACGTATTCCAAGTTATTTCACGAGGATTAGAAACTGAATGACATTTCTTCAAGATATCAACATCCATTTAACTCAAACAAAATTTCATTGCTCCTACAACACCATGCATGAGCCCAATTCCGAATAACTACACATTCAGAGACCTTATTATACTATTTACATTACTGCTTCAGTTTCAGGCAATTCATGTCCTCCATTCAGTTTCATCTTCATGCCCCTATTTACATTACTGCTTCAGTTTCAGGCAATTCATGTCCTCCATTCAGTTTCATCTTCATGCCCGTCCACTGCAAGTCTTCGATCCCCCTATCTGCAGGTGGCCAGTTTCTAGCTACAGATGTTGGCTTATCTGAAGCAGATTTGATTAAATACACTTTTCAGAATGTAGAAAAGTTGGTGATAATCCAAAATCTAGAGCCTGCTTGCATGTCTTCACTGTTTGTACAGGGTCTAGAACTCCAATATTTTTCACCATATCCTGTGGCGTAAAGATTCTATATTAAAACGAGTAGCGTGAAACACTTCCAAAGTTTTTGAATGACTCAATTTAAGATTATTCCGTGTAAATGACTAGTAAACTTTAAAGAATAACAAAGCTGGCTGTATTGAAGAAGGAAAAGAAAAGAATGACAGAAAACAGATGGAACGCGGAAGTTTTTCACACCAGAACAATCATAATAGAGGTCAAATATTCATTTTACTTTGCAAGGAAATGCATTTACAAAATTCAATGCATGACAATAAAACGTTTTATAAAGCAGAGACACATAGCTTTGCAAATTGCAGCTACATAAAGGAGAGCATATCTAGGAAAAGAATGATTCCTTAGATCCTATGGTTTGATGTTGACTAGGCAATAAATCTCAGTAAGTTGGTAATTAGTATTAATAAACTTCACCTGGCGTTTCACAGGCTCACCATGCAAAACTGACATATGACAGGGATGGAAAAAGGCTTCCTATAATATAGTTAAGGGATTGTGAGAAGAAAACGATCCATTTACCTTAAGGGTAGATATAACTAGGGTATTCTTCCACCTAGAGGTTCCCAACAGTATCATGCATCAACCCTTAGGATATTGTTAGAAATTCCACTTCTGGTAACTACCTCCTGCAGAGGATCAACTTTCCAATGGCCATCAACAATGAATTTTATCTGCAATAACAAAAATATGAAGTAAATAACTAGTTCATGTCACGTTAGAATATTGGTATGCAAACTTTGAAGATGGATAATTCTTCAGAAGATGCAACGTTTTACATAAGATCATTCATTGGTCAATGAACTGTTTACTCACTGCACAGTTAGCAGTCTGCCCCCAAGCTGGTGCATAAACAATTCTTAGCATCAGATCTACAGATCTTTAAATTTGAGTTCATCTTTCCATATGATTTAATTAGATTCTCACGAGGAACCAGGACTATCTTGTCATAAACAGGCATTTTAAGTTAGAGAAAATGGTGTCTCCAGAGGATGGCTATCACAAATCAATCCTTTTAGAATTTTATTGGTACATCAATTTCAGGTACCAACGCCAAACAGCCTCTGAAGTGTACTTCTGCCTAACTCGCTTAAAATTGTTTGATATGTCTACCCACTGCCCATTGACACTACTAACTGATAAATTATCAAGTAAAATAATGACATAATGAACTCAACAAAGTTGACATTTCAAAAGCCCATCACCGGACTGATTATAACTTGTCAGATAAATAGAACAGCCGCATCATCAATTCTAGTTAACATAAGTTTCAACCTCATATACTCCAGGATAAAGCCACAGCATCGTTGACCAAACTCCTGATTTCCTGTTTGAAAATATCATAAAAGTGAAATAGTTGAAACTTTTGATAGCGAAAAGATGAACTGCCATATTCCAAGATAAAAGGAAAAAAGAGAAGAGCTATTAGGATGTACAAAAGCAATCAAATGTCCAAATACTCAGATTTCAGAATCAGTTAGTTATAATGACCAAAAGGACTGAGAGTGTAGCTGCCATGCAAAAAGAATATGCAGAAAACTGGCTGAACACAAATTGATGTTCCAATAAAAAGGAACGGCAACACCTAAAAAGAATGCATCTTTATCTAGGAGTACTTAAATAGAAGAGAGGATGTTGTAAAACCTTGATACAGTGGAATCTCTAACAGTACTAAATGGCTGAGGATCCATTCTAATTCGGTGATGCCAACCATTGAAGCTGCCAGTCACCTCCACAACATCACCTTCTCCACAGTATTGGATCTTAACCTGATAAGATCTAACATCCAGTCAGCAACCTCAGTGGAAATGCATCCTAAACAGAATCTTCAGAAGACAGTAGCTCCATAGTTGACAAAATGACTAATAAAGAAATATATTGTAGGATCATTGATTGATCCACCCTTCAGTGGCAATCAAGTTTGGAACACAGCAGTCCAGGAACTTACTGGATAATTGAGTTACGTCATCATTTTTTACTTCAAGATGTCAAGGATGACTACGTTGTTTAATGCTCTTACATTTACCTTGATCATATTACCACCCAAAAAGCAACACAGTAAAACAACCCCTTAACCACCAGTATTATCTATTCTGGTTATTGATACGCATTTTTAGCATATACTATTAGAAGTCCCTTTCTGTGTCCAGAATTACACTAGAGATGCTGAGTCAGCCATTGTCCTCTGGCGCATTCTTTTAATATGGAAAAACAAATTCAATTGGACAATACCTCCACTAGTCCAGAAAGGCTTTCTTCAGCAGCAATTAATTCAGCATCTTTTTCTGAGATAAGTTTCTGAGCTTTGCTTATTTCTTTTTCAGCCCTTGTTTGCAAAGCAGAAAGAGCAAGCTGTAGGCAAAAAATTAGATTTATCTAAATTCTTCGTTATGACATCATTTGCACAAATCTGAAACAATAACTAAGGACATGAATAAGTGGTTGCCACAATCAGCAAGCAGAAAATATTGACCCTATTTTCCAGGTTTTATACAAAAAGGATTTTATGGTGAAAAGAAGGGAACACATTAATCAAGAATTAGAATACACAAGGGTTAAGGTAACAGAACTATATGGAAGCATTTCATTTCAATCCTAACGCCAATTAAGTTTTATATCACACTTGGTGCTTATTCACTAGACAAGCCAGTTCAATAGCATAAGTTTCTACTAAACAAATACTTCTGCATTTGGGTCTCATTTCCTTATTATAGTGAAGGCACAAGCGGTTCTTGCCCAACAATGCCATACTTGGTACCAATTATCGAGTCTACTTACAGTATTGTTGACAGATTGAATAAAATGACTGGTGGGCATATACCTTTTCCCTATCAACAAGTTCCTTCAACCGAGATAACTCTAACTCCTTCTCATACTGAGCAGATAGAATATGCAATTAAACAAATTCATCCATGAGTTATTCTCTAGACATAGTGCAATTGTAAGTAAAAAACAAGACAGCTTAAAGGGAACATATATAATGGTACCAGCATGGATTTGAGATGGTTAATGTCAACCTGATTTTGTCCTCCCGTAGTCTGCATTGGACAAGGAAAAAAACCTATGAATAAGAAGTTAATAAGCACTAAATCAAACTCAAATCATGAAAACCCGACTGGTATGCTGATAATAAACATAACAATATCAACAATGAGAATGGAAGATGTACAACTACCGCAGCATCCAACTCCTTGCCAGAATAAGCATCAGCTGCTGAACAGCCATCCCTACAATTAATTAAAACAGGAAAATAAATGGAATTAGAGAGGAGAAATGCAAATTAGTTTAGAAAAAGAGTTAAATAAATAGAAGTCTTGATTACAATCTACCAAATTGTCACCAGAAAAGTCAAAAGCTAACTTGAATCAACTGTAAATCCAATACTCAATAAAGCTATCTTGGATTAGAAGAACAAATATCCAACAAGTTCTAGTATTCTTGTTGAGCAGGATATATGATAGGACCAATGTTGAGGGTATTTCAGGAAGGGGAAAGAATAAGCCTAGGATATGGAGAGTATACTCAAGGAAAAAGAAGGAGGAGGCTGCGAGGGACTGAGTTGGCACAAGGGCTGGGGTGTAACAGAATGGCCTCAGTAGGTAGTTTTGAGGCCAAAGGGGGAGAGGAGAGAGGGATCAAGGGGGAAGAAGGGAGACATTGCAGACAGAAAGAATTTCCTTCTTTATGAGGAGCATTTCAGCTCTGGGAAGGGTGTTCAGTGGAATCACCCTTGTAATAGCAGTAGAGTGCCTTTTATATATTCAATAATATACACTATCTCTAGTTTATAAAGCTAGAGTTATATCATTGGTCCGACCTGCCAAATATAGGAAGGGAGGATCAGTTTTATATTGGGGAATTAAGAATTTAGAAAGACCAACCTTGATGCCACCAAAGATGTCCGATAGGGTAGATTTACTAGAATCTCGTATGGCGAGTCTGGAGGCTGGAGCCGAGGATATTCAATCATCTATGAGGATGGAAATGGGGGAAATGCAGCGAGCCTTGCTGCTGGAAATGAGCAAGATGATGGGTAAGAGACCAGAAGAAGTACAGGGGAGTGATACCTCAGGAAGGGGGCAAACTATGGCTGATGAAAGGAATAATCAACACCCTCGACAATCCACTCCGATGGAGCATTCCCCTGATACTATGGAGGAATATAGGTCGGTACGTAAGGTGGAGCTGCCCATGTTTGATGGCTCTGATCCTGTGGGGTGGATTATTAGAGCGGAAGTATACTTTGAGGTTCATAATACCTCAGAACAGGTGAAAATCAAACTGGCTCTCTAAGTATGGAAGGATCAACCATTCATTGGTTTAACCTTCTCAGGGAGACAGGGGTGGAATTGGATTGGGAAAATTTTATGAGAGCTTTAATCGGTCGTTTCAAAGAGATTTTAGATCTACGGCAAACGGACACAGTTGAAGAATACATCGAGGCCTTCGAGTTCATATCGTCGTAGGTGGGTCGTTTACCAGGAGAACAATTTATGGGATACTTCATGAGTGGTTTGCGATCGAATATACGGAGGAGGGTGCGCATGTTTGGGCTAGTGAACAGGTACCAAATGATGAAAATTGCAAGGACGATGGAATAAGAGGTGAACGGAGAGCATGGAGGTCTCGAGAACTTGGGTTCTTGACAGCGTGCATGGACTCAAAACTGAGAATCATTTTAGGGGCAATTTTTTAGTCAACTCGAACCCTAAGGAGTCGGATCGCCCAAACCCAGTGGGTCGAGGGAGATCTTCTAGTGTATTTGGAGAGGGTAGAACCCGGGAAACATCCAAGTACCAACCCGACTCCCATGCGCAGAGCCGAGCTGCCGCACCACCCATGGCAGCATCGATAAGGAGGCCTAAGGGAGAAAGGAGAGTGTCAACAGAGAGAAACAGGGGGTTGCGTCACATTTCTTACTAAGAACTCATGTATAGAAAGGCCAAAGGTCTTTGTATCCGATGTGGGGAGAGATTCCATCCACTACATCAATGATCGGAGAGGCAGCTAAGGTTACTAATTTTGGATGACAATGAAACATTGAATGAAGAGGGAGAAATAATAGCTATGGAGAGGCAAATATGGAAGAGGAGGGCGATGTAGCTTAGAATGTAGAACCATAGGAGTGTTTGGGGTTAATGAAGCGATAGTATCTGAAACTAAAACCATGAGACTAGAAGGGAAATTACACGGGGTTCCTATTATGATTTTGGTGGATAGTGGGGCAAGCCACAATTTTATTTCGCCTTAGTTAGCTAGTGGTCTTGGGTTAACGGTAGAGTTGAATAAGGCCTTGGGAATCAGATTGGATGATGGCCATAAGGTGACTACTAAAGGAAGGTGTATAAGGGTTCCTATTCGGCTAGGTGAGATGGACTAGAAGATTGATGCTTATATTCTAGATTTAGGAGGAATGGATGTGATTTTAGGGGTTGCTTGGTTACAAACATTGGGAAAGGTCATCGTAGACTGGAAAGAGATGACCATGCAATTCCAACATGATGGACAAAAGGTGGAGTTGTGTGGCAATGCAAAAACAAAGGCAGTACAGAGAAGAGGAATTGTGTACCCTAAGGACTCAGTAACCTTACATAGTCTTTTAGCAATCTTAAGTGGTAATTTCCTATCAGTTGAAGGAATGGCTACAACAAGGAACCAACTGATTCAGCTTAACAGAAAAAAAGAACAGGAGCTAAACCTGGTGTTCAACCAATTTCCGGAGGTATTCCAAGAGGTTCAAGGGTTACCTCCCCAACGAAACCACTCTCATTCTATTATTTTACAGCAAGGACAAGGTCTTATTAGTGTGAGACTGTATAGATACCCACACCATCATAAAGATGAGATTGAAAAATAGGTTGAACAAATGTTGCAAATAGACATACAAATGTTGCAAATAGGCATCATTCGTCCTAGTTCTAGTGCTTATTCCGGCCTGGTAATCTTAGTCAAGAAGAAAGATGCCTCATGACGAATGTGTGTCGATTATAAAGCCTTAAATAGGGCCACAGTTCCAGACAAGTATCCTATTCCGGTGGTGGATGAACTCCTAGATGAGTTGCACGGTGCTGGTTTCTTCTCTAAATTAGATCTCAAATCCGGGTATCACCAAATTAGGGTCAAGAATGAGGACATCCACAAAACGACTTTCAAAACACATGATGGCCACTATGAATTCCTAGTAATGCCATTCAGATTGACCAACACGCCAGCTACGTTTTAATTTGCAATGAATGACGATTTCAGACCTTTCCTTAAGAGGTTTGCTCTGGTTTTTTTATGACATTCTGGTATATAGTGTTGATTGGAATACTCATCTTTTGCACTTAACAAGTGTCTAGGAGGTCTTAAAAAGTCATCAGTTTGTGGTTAACAAGCAGAAATGCAGTTTTGGAAGGCGAACAGTGGAATATTTGGGTCATGTTATTTCCGAAAAAGGGGTAGTGGTTGATCCAGCCAAGGTTTCAAATGTTGTGAAATGGCCTATTCCTCGAAATGTCAAAGGGGTGCGGGAATTCCTTGGGTTGACTGGATATTACCGAAAGTTCATTATGAACTATGGTAAAATAGCAAAACCTCTCACTGAACTAACAAAGAAAGAAGGGTTTCATTGGAACTCGGCAGCTTTAGCGTCCTTTGGGACATTAAAAAAGGCTTTGACTACTTCTCTGGTATTAGCTCTACCAAATTTTTCCGAATCTTTCGAGGTTGAATGTGATGTTCGGGCAAGGGGTAAGGTGCGGTTTTGATGCAGAATAGGAGACCGATAGCATACTTCAGTAAAGCTTTTTCAAAGGGAAATCTTTCTAAATCGGCTTATGAGAAGGAACTAATGGCATTGGTGTTGGCGGTGTATCATTGGAGCCACTAATTGTTGGGCAGATCATTTGTGGTGTATTCAGACCAGAAAAGCCTTCGTCATTTATTGCAACAAAGGGTGTCTACTACGGATCAACAATGCTGGATGGCTAAGCTTTTGGGTTATCATTTTGAGGTCATTTACAAACCAGGTACAGAAAATAAAGCTGCTGATGCGTTGTCACGGGTGTATGAAGAAGGAGAGTTGAAAAGCATCATTTCTTACCATTGTGGGCCGATGGCCGAATCCTCCAGCAGGAGGTGCACCAAGATCCTAATTTGAGTGGCATTATAAGGGATCTGCAGCGGGATCCAACCTTTAGAACTGGGTTTTTATGGCACCAAGGTGTTCTTTTGTATAAGGGAAGGTTGGTGATTTCAGCTCAATCCACTTTTATTCCATTACTCCCAAAAGAGTTT
>JANITX010000006.1:7169069-7181305 GCA_027564395.1 Erythroxylum ulei
TTGCTCCCCATACTCGCCCCCGTTCGGGTAATTTTATCGGGTACCCATCGGGTTCGGGTACAATTGCCATCCCTAAAAAAAAGATTGTTTTCTTTAATTGTTATTATCTATCTTAATAAATATACCTATGCTTTGGTTCAAAATTAATAAAATTTTAATAATCATTATTGACTTTGTTCAATAATTCTTTTATATATTTTTCATTAATATATAATTTGAAATTTTATTATACTTAACAAGAAACAATTACTTTTATTATTTTCTTATAGTTATAAATAAAAGTTAATAATTTCATATAAATGTAATCCTTTAAAAAGATTTTTTTAAAAAAATATGTTATAAATATTGAAGATTAAACAAAGATTACATTCTTTTGAGTAAGGATGGCAATGGATTAGCTTATGGGGTATCGTCAATTTTTTTAAAATAAAATTTTTACAATTAAAAATGTAAAATAGCGTATTTTTAGTAATTTCTAGATTTTTCTTATATGCATAATTTTTTAGATTTTTTATAAATTTTCTTTGTATCATATTTATTATCAAATAATTATTGAAACCTAAATATTTTATCAGTTACATATAATTAAAAAGTAATTAATATTGAATGAGTTCCTTATAATTAAAAAAAAAAAGCTATCGGAGATTGTTTAAATTGAATCATATTCATTTGGCTATGCTTTGGATTAGATTGTTAAAAGACAATTGAATGGATTAAAGTATTGAATGGTTGGCGCGTAATTCTTCAAGGAGGACGCGTGGGCTGCGTGCACCGACCGACACGCCAGTTAGCTAAAAAGTTGGGATTTATTATGCAAATGCAAATACTTCCCATAGTAATTCAAAACCTAGAATAAATTTAAATTAATTGAATTTTAGGATAAATTTAGTTAAAATAATAGTATTTTATTTAATTAAGATTTTTTAATTTAGTTTTCAGTCTTACACAATAAGTGAAAAAAATAAATGCTCTGACCAATGACCACTTACCTTGTGTCTGTTTTAACTATTAAGATAAGATATTAGCTATGGCCTACAGGTCACATACAGCATCATCTCTTTGTCATTTTCTACACGCCATATCCTTCCAATTTACAGCTCTCGCTCGTCCCCCACCGGACATTGCTTGCGATAATTTCCCATTAGTTTCAGAAAGTGATGCCAATTCTATCATGCATTAATTGCCATTCACGAAGATGGTCAAATTGTTGTGGAATTCTATGCATGATTAAGCAGACTTACTAGATGCTTTAACAACTTTGGACTAGACCCAAAAAGCAGGGAACACGTTGACAGCTTTCTTCAAATTATTTTTCCTAACTCTAGGCATCTTCCACCTCTGGCAGGAATTGTGTGATTATTGGTGAGTCTTGACCGTTGCTTGATACTCATATTGATAGAACAAGGGAAGTCCTTGCAATTAGGTAAGAAAAATGAGCATTATACAGTCTGTGAGCGTTCACATGTATTTGTGAGTGTTGACAGAAATCTGAAATGAGTTGTAAGATTCAGACGCAAGATCAAAAGATGATAATACAACTAAGTCGTGTTAAGTTTAAAAATGCGAGAGGAAACATAACTTTATCGACGAGGTTGAATTGTATGTAAACATGTGAAGTTTATTATACAATGTCTCAAACTTTGGCTAACTTAGGTCTTGAAACTATAAAACTGCACCTTAGGCGTGCTTGAATGGACTATGTACAAATATGGCTAGGGATGGTTAAACCAAGGCACTTTGTTTTAAGATGCAATGATGTGACGATACATGGCAAGATCATGCAAGTAGTGACCTAATAAAGTGGAACCACTACCTAACAAAGTGGAGGCACTTCTTCGAGTAGTGGGAAAGTAGGTTGGAAGATGTGAAAATTGATAGACGGCTTTCAAACACTTATCCCATTTGCAAAAGCTGAGTTAGTGGCCAAAAAGTGAATAACTCTCCACTGATTTAGTGGAAGAAGTGGTATCTCCCCACTTCTTTAGTGGAGTTAATAGATAAAGATAGTAGTTTTTAGCTTACTTGATCTCTAAATTCTTGTAAGTCTATATAAAAGCATCATTTGCAGTTCATTTACATGAAGTATTGTACATTCAATCATTTGTAAGAGAGTTGAGAGCATTAGGAGAAAGTTCTTCGTGAGAGTTTTGAGTTGGAGTTCTTTTGGGCAGTGTTTTTGTATAGTTCTTCAAGTTGAAAGTAGAGATGGCAATGGACAGGCCAGGATCAAGCCCGACAATTTCTATTAAGGCTCGAACTTGACCTATGTCCAAGGCAATTGGGCCAAAGTTCAACCTATTTTTTATTTTTAATTAAAAATAAAAAATGATGCATTTTTATATAGGTGTTGGGCTCATACTGAGTTGGGTCTGGGTAATCTGAGTTCGAACCCAACACAAGACCTGGTTTTTTGAAAAACTTGGGCCTAAGGTCCTATCAACTGGGGCCAACTAGGCTAGGCTCAGACCCAAATGCCACCTCTGGTTGGAAGAAACTCAAGTTCCTTTATATTATGTCTTGGTGATTTGATTCAATAAAAAGTTAGATTTTCTATAACTCCCATGTTTATCCCATTTGATTGTTTGAGCTAAACATTTGTATTGTGAGAATGGAGTAAAACACTAAAACATGATAACATGAGGTATTCGAAAAGAAACAAATTTGTTGATCGCTGATCATTAAGGGAAGGTTGAGTCGAGTTTTGCAAATTAAACTTAACTATTGCATAAAGACTTTAAAAAATCATTCTAATTTTACTGCGTCAAAAAAAAAATCCCTGTGGCAGATGCCATAGTCAATTTATTAAGAGGTACAAGAGCTATATGAACACCACACATTCGAGTCTTATGGAAGTATTGGTATTTTCAACGTGATGCATCATATGATTCATATCAGAGGATACGTTGGGAAAAAATTCGAGGATACATATGCTTATATATTATACAATAAAGTTAATGAACAAAAGAGGTGCCATAAGTAAGATTTTTTTAAAGATTTCTTATTAAATATACTTGTGTTTCGTTTTCAATTTTCCAAGCTTACTTCTTTTTCTTTCCATTGGCTTTAGTTGTGAAACATGATTATGAGGTTATTCTTATGACCCAATTATGTATGAACTTTTGTACTACATAATTATGGCATACCATCCATCAAGATGGTCTTTTAGTAGTTGTGAATGTAATCCTTTATCTACTACTTTCTTGTCCTCAATTTACATCAATGGCATGTGCATTTTATCACAATTAATAACCAATGTGTCAATATTAATAGTCGTCTTTCCTGTGCAGGCACATCTAAAATCCCCTGGATATTTATAAGATTGATGTTTTAGCTTAAACTTGGCTCGACCTAATCCAATCCAATTGAAAATCAACAAATTTAATTTAAATTAATCGAGTTTTCGAATTTTGATGCATATGGAATATAGATAGGTAAGGGGTCATTTAATTCCACTTCTATTTTTCTTTTTTCTTTTTTTTGTTTCCTGTTTTTGGTTTCTGTGTTTTTCCTTTAAAAAACCTGTTTAATTGAGATTTGTAATATAAAAACTGAAAACAAAAACTTGTTTGGTTGAGATTTGTAATAAAAAACTAAAAACAAAAACATGTTTGGTTTTATCATCATATTTCTATTTTTTTGTAATTATACTCTTATATGTAATAATTATAATCCAATGCAGCTTCCATGTATCTGTCATCTTCATAAAAATATCCTTATAAAGTGGAGAATCATGTAAAGCCTTTATAGCTTTTCCATATTGCACATCGTCAACACCCAATTCATCTAAGGACTTCATACATTCCATCATTATGTTACACTCTTGAGATCTACTCTTTGCAGTGGATGATGTTTCACTCAGTTTTTTCATAAGTAAATCATTCGTCCTTTTTTATTATTCACCAACTACAAGTAAGACCTCTTCACAATGTTAGAATGTGTCTTCTTTGCCCTCTTATTCTTAGGAGATTTCTTTCTCTTAGATATAGAACTTATATCTTGATCTTTTTCATTATACGAGTAATCTTCATCAATATCATTTTCATGTTCCTCTTCTATACTATTTGATGGAGATTTAGTTGATGGATATGCATGCACACCGATTGCAGTAGTATCTCCAAAATATTATACAAGGCTGAAAATTCCTTACATCCTTTTTTCTTGAATATGTGAGCCATTTTATGCGCCTATAATGATGGAAAATGAATATGAGAATAAATATTATATAATATGATATATTAATAAAAAAGACGTATTTTTACCTTAAATAGATTTTCCTAACATTCATTTGTAGCATTAACTTCACCAGTAAGGGAGTTGTAGTCGATTCCTGTTTCTTTTAATAAGTTCTTGAAATTCTTCAATCTAGCCTTTAATTCATTATACTTATTCTTCAATCGAATATCAGTATACTTCTTATTGAATTTTGTTTGAAGCCCTGCTTTAATATTCTTCCAACCAAATTTGGAAAAGGTAGTAGTTGTTCGATTTCCCTTCTTCACTTCATCAACCATTAAGGAGATTAAACACATCTCTATAGTATCATTCTATATCCCATCTTTTTCATTTATTTTCACACAATCATTAGAATTGTTCATATTATTCAAACATTCCGTCACTAAATGTAACCACATATAAGTGACATGAATCATAACAATTTCTACAAAGTATTAAATGGTAAACATGGTTCAAAATAACATGAGATAACCAAATTAAATGCTACGTTGCATAAAGAGCATGGAAATGATTGAACAAAAATAAAGGTGTAAATTTGATTCTATAGCATAAAAATAAAGATGTAAATATAAGCAAATTCATAATATACACATAATGGTCAAACCAACAACCCTGCCATTTCACCCCACTTCAATCTCATAATACATGTATTTAAAAAAGGAGATATATATCTCATGATACATGTATATCAACTGCATTGTAATGAATCCAACTGATGCAGGCATAATTAAATGATTATTGATTATTGCAATTATCTTCATCAATTATAAGGTGGTGATGCTTACCGAAAGCATGAGGAGGGATATCCAACTATATCTTTCCAACTAAATTATTCAACTGCATTGTAATGAATCCAACTACAACTTTCCATTCACTTTTTTCATTTCAGGATTTGTCAAAGCACGAGGAGGGATATCGTTATATCCCTCAGCTAGGTGATTAAGTTGCATATCTAAGATAGGTATCACATTGTTATGTTATCTCTGAGCACTGTCCAGTGAGAAACGCAAGAAGGGTCTCTCTCATGAAACAAAACAACATTGATGAATTTAATGAATTAATTTTAGTTATGCTACAATAACATGTGCATGTTACTATAACATAACATGCACTCTCTGGCGTGATTTCGAAGAATAGAAGGTGATGGACCTATTTATGTCTCAACACAAATAACAACAGTTGAGCAACGAGTTACAACACACACATAAGTAGATGAAAACAAACCTAGAAATAACAAACCATAGAAAATGTTGGAGAGGGTAGAAGACGCATAAATCATAGCTGGTAGAAAACGCAAACGAAGGCAGAAGATGATAGAAGACACAGTGACTGAGAAATAGCAGAAGAGGCTGAAGATGTAGAGTCAACACAGGGAAATCATTTTTGTTAAATATAAAAACTTGTTTTCAAAATACATCGAAACGTCTTTTTTACGTTTTCAAAAAATAATTGCCATTTTTTTAACAACAAAAAACGAAAACATCTTTAACCAAACAAGTTTTACGGGACTGTTTCATTTTTTACAAAAACAGCAACAAAAAAATAAAAAATGGAACCAAATATCCCCTAAGCTTTACTTTTTGTTAGTGTATATGTATGAACTATATGTAAATAAAACATGAGGGGGTTTTAATTCATTTTCTTGGCATCAACAACTTAAAATATATTTCAATTACGTCAAGCCACAACTGAAACAAAAATAGAAACCAAAAATCAAATCATGAGAAAATGAAAGAGTGACCTCTGCTTGAAGACAAAATGTTGTAGAAAATAAATGACAAAATTTGCGGGAAAATTGGAATTAAGATGAATAGAACCACAAAATCATCTGAGACAAATTTCTTTAAATTGTTTAGGCAATAGTTTAGAAATAACAATCTATACACTTGCCCTTTGTCTAATGGTTATTTCCTTTTATATTTAACAGAATTTTTTTGCTTCTCTTTCTTTAGCTCTTCTTCTTCTCTCTTCTTTTTGTATACTACGATTCTCAACTCTCCTCTCTTGATATCAAATACCCTTAATGAGTCATTTTCCTAAGATTACAACTTCATTGAAAATAAATAATTGAATCTTAACCATGGAAAATTATGGCAGAAGGAACTAGAGGAGCGAAGTTACACAAATTGGAGAAAATGCAGGAGTTTGGTATATGTACAAACTCAAAGTAAACAGGATCTTGTGTGTGTTACATGACGAAGAGGTATAATGTGAAACATAATCTTGTGTGTGTTAGAACTTGTGTTCTCTTTTAAAAATTTAATAGTGTGTTATATGAATTGGGACATGATTCATGATGAAAATCTTATTTAAAAAGGTGCAACCTAAAAATGAACACCATATTTAGTTTCATTTTACTTACTTTTAACTTGTAGTTAAGGTTAGTAATCGTTTAAAGAGAGATAACAAATATTACAGTCTTCTTCAATGAGATTGGATATTAGATACATTCCAAAAAAATATACTAAATCCAGAGCATGAGATCATTATTGGAGAAAACCTTTGTAATTTGTTTTTTTTATATAATTTATTTTTGATCAACCTTTAAACGTATGCCACCATAACATCTGATTTGAGATTGTTGTTCACTGGAAAAGACTAGACCACCCAAAGGGAGGATTCGAGTTATTTCTCTCTTTGTTTTGTTGTTCTCTTGGCTTCAAGTTTTCAGGGTATTCAAATATTTATGCTTGTTTTATTTCAAATTTGAGACCATTATCTCTCTTTGCTTTTTCTCAAATTTTCTCTCTTCTCTCTCTGTGTGCGTGATCTCAAAATCTTTTTTGTTTATTATTTTCTTTCTCTATATGTAAAGCCCATTCTTCAAATGTAAAAAGCTTGGCATTTTTTTTTTGCTTTTACAAGCTCCCGACACCCTCTCCTTCTCTATAGAATAATCCCATCTTTTTGTGTTTTTGGTTTTCTCCTAATGTGTTTTTTAGTGTGAAATTGGATTCTGTAGATCTATTTCCAATGTTTCGCTCTTTTTATGGTTAGATCTTATTTCTATGGTCTATAAGATCATCACCATACATGAATGGTGAGTGACTAAAAATAAAATGTTTTTGTTTTATAGAGGCATATGTAATAGTTAATGCGGGATATGGTCATTTTAATGACATCAGGCCTTTTGTGGGCTGTTGGATGGGGAACAAATTATATTGCGTGTATTTTGAACTCTTTTTATAGTCTTTCAAAATATATAGGTGCTTATGTTAGATATACTCATAATTGTATCTTATATAGTGGATAGTTTATTACTATTATTTTTTGATTCTTCCCAATTTGTATAGTTACCTTTTTACTGTTATGTTCTTATTTTATTTGCATATATTCTCTATCATTTTTTATTTTCTTTAATTATTTGATTTCTTCCTTTTTAATTAGTTTTATTAATTTTCTAGTGTTGTTGTTAGTATAACTTATTTGATTTCTGTTTGTAACTATTATAGTAGTTCCTTTTTTTATGGCTTACTTTTAGTTATCCCTTTTATTTGGCATTTTAAAGCTCTAGTTGTCGGTACTTTTCTTGAGTAATATTAGCATCATTTAAGGCCTTGTTATGCTTATCTTGTATAACTTGTGGGGTATTAAGGTAGGAGGGGCTATTTTGACTAGCATTAGGGCTTATCATTTAATGAGTTTTAGGGCTAAGAGGAGAGAAGATGTTAATAGATTATGGATAAGTTCCTAGAACATTGGGACTTTTGCAAGAAAGTCATTGGAATTAGTGGAGATTTTATATAAATATAAGATTCATATAGCATGCATCCAAAATACAAAGTGGACAAGGGCTAAACCGAAGGAGATTAATGGATTCAAACTTTAGTATTCAAAGTGTTTAAGGCAAAGGAATGATGTATATATCTTGATTGTTAAAGAACTCATACATCATGTTGTATAGGTAAAGAGGACTAATTTTAGGATTTTGTCTTTGAAGATTATGGTAAACAAATTTTTTTCCATATGGTTTGTGCTTATGCACCCCGAATGGGGTTGGGAGAAAAGCTTAAGCGTCAATTTTAGAAAGAACTAAATGAGGTGATTCAGTATATTCCCTCTAACGAGAAACTTATTCTAAGGACCGACTTTAATGACCATATAGGAGTGACAACTGATAAGTATTCTTGTGCCTATAGGAGTTTAAGCTATGGAGATAAAAATAACAATGAGACTACTTTATTAGACTTTTCAAAAGTGTTTGATTTAGTGGCAGCTAATTCATTCTTCAACTAAAAAAGACGAGCACTTAGTAACTTTTAGTAGCAAAACTATAAAGACTAAGATCGATTACTCCCTCACGAGGTAAAGAGATCAACTCAATTGTAAGGATTGCATAGTGATACCTAACACAAGCTTATCAACGCAGCTTAGATTATTGGTAATGGATCTTATAATTAAAGGTTGAGAAATAAGAGAAGTTCTTAGAGACGTAATAGAGTTAGATGGTGAAATCTAAAAGGGATCAAATGGAACAATCTAGGGATAGAGTAATGTCAGGAGAAGTATAAAAGCTAGAAGGAGATGTCAACCATATGTGAAGGGAGTAACAACTCTTTTAAGGAATGCAACTAATAACAACTCTTTTAAAGAATGCAATTAAAGAAATCTGAGGAGTTTATGAAAGGTCTAGGAGTAGTAATAAGGAGTCTTGATGGTGGAATGAATACATACAAAATAAGTTGAAGATCAAGAAGGTTGCCTATAAAACTTAAGTGGATAGCAATATGGATGAAAAAAGGGTGGTCAATAGATAAGGTTAAAAGCTAGTAAAGAAAAAGGCAAAGAAGATAGTCTCAAAAGCCAAAAATATCAAAACAAAATGGTAGAGCTATTTGTATAAACTATTCAATAAAGGGGAAGATAACATCAATTTCATAGGTGATCTTAGCACTTTTAAGCAATAAGGTAATTTCACTTTTTATCAATGTATCACAAGAGAAGAAATTAAAGGAATTTTGAGGAAGATGAAGAGTAAAAGGGTAGGAGGACTTGATGATATACCTATAGAGGTGTGAGAGAGCCTAGAAGAAGAGGAATTTACCTGGTCAGTCAAGCTTGGGGATCTGGATTATAGTGGTATAATTATTAGAATGATCAACAACCATATAAAAAGCATTCGAAGTAGAGTTTGGAAAGTTCAAATCTACAACATGATTTTAAAGGAGATAAAACAATTGTTTTAGCTCTACTCTTTCTTCACTGCGCTAAACTAAAGCTTACTCTAAAACAACCAACTAGAGATATAAAGGTTCTCCTAGATGAGGTGCGAATAGTTTGTAATATATAAACCTTTAATTGCTAAAAGATTTGTTGACACTCCATGCCCTAATTGAACTTCTTTACCTGCTTAAGTGATTAGGGAACGGATAAGTAATGCTTTGCTGATCTGTATAGAAGTTTAAATGATTTCAGTAATCTTTTTATTGTCCTTTGGATATATTTAAAGGAGTGTAGGGGTTCCATGGTCTATATCACCCCTATCTTTTCTGGATTACCCTTTATACCTCAACAAATTACTATGAAATCCATGAACTTCACTGCTTAAAACCCAAATGCACACTTCTAATTGTTGAGATTCATCTTGTACTTTCACAAATTCTCAAAGTAATCCTTTAAGTATATTTATATGATTTTCTCTACTATTGATTTTGAGGATCATCGATGTAAGCCTCCACATTTTGACCCAAGGATTTAAATGCCTTACTGACTAGACTTCAGTAAGTTTCTTTTGCATTTTTTAACTCTAAAGGCATCGCCCAATAGTAGCAAGTACCATCATTGGTGATAAATTAATAGTGTATAACATTGTAGGTATAAAGTCTATTAACCACTTAGAACTCCATAAACTTGTGACATACCTAGAATGAGCTCTCAAATTCAACAATAGTGTGATATTTTCTAAGGCATGGGTTAGTTACAATCCAAAACCAATCAATAGTATCACTGCAAAATTGAGTTATGTCTTAGTGATCCCTAAAGGCATTGTTTAACAGGATGTTGAAGGAGATATCATTGTCAACCAAGATCCTCCACACCTTATAATTAGACAAAGATGTCATTATAATCATCACGGTGTCATTGGAATTAGCCAAATCGAGATCCTCTTCCTAGAAAAAAATTTGCTTTGTCAATCTTCTCTTCCTCTTTGCTTAACCCATAGTATGATCAAAAGTTTTATGGTAATAGGTAGATTTCTTCAATTTCGTTGTGCTCACCCTCGAATCTTTATCCACTATAATACTGATGACTTCGATCTGTGTGCTATCATTGTGTTCCATAACCAAGATAAAGCATGTAGTCTTTCCTTATCTCCAGCTTTGAAATATTCAGCCACAAGTTGCTCTAGTTGTCCCTTTTTCAGTAGGGAGTCTATAGCCTTTCACAGAACCTAACATTTCTTCATCTCATACTTATAATCTTAATAGAAATAATAAAACTTGTATATACATTAATTTGAACTCAAAGTTCCTCAACAACGGTTTCGATGGATTAATGAGATCTTTGCTTTTGGCATAGTTGAGAATATGGTTGTGATATGCATTCAACCCCAACAAGAAGATATCTCCATACATATGAGTTCTCTTTTTTTCCTTCAGTGTCTTCCTTTCTATAAACTCTCTTGCTAGACTACTCTAGTGTACTCCCTCTCTCTCCTGAACTCTCTTATCACTTGGCATGAATGTTCAATCCTCTGTGGGTGAATCTCAAATCACTAAAAGTTTTGCAAAATAGGATGTTATTAGAGTTGTCATTGTCGACCAGGGTAGTCATTATTATGATCATCATGTAGTCATTAGGATTAGCTAACTCAAAATATTCTTTCTGAAAAGTAATTTCCTCTACCAATCTTCTCTACCTCTTTGCTGATAGAATTTTATCATAATTGTGGACTAGCATAATAAACATAATTTTGTACAAACCCTGATTAATTAGATGTTAATGGTATTTCTCTCATACGTGTCATTGGGCCTGTGCCCATGGGCTTGCTATGATGGGTAGGCTTGGCCCATGTTCTTGTAATGCACAGGGGACCCTACAACTAGCCAATCTTAAATACAGTCGCTCTATTGAGAACTATATGTTTTTCTAATAAGGGTTTGGAATAGCAGTAGTCAATCCTCTACATCTCTGTCGCTCTGCTTCACAGAACATAACAATGGATTCAATGTTTCCTCAATTTTCAGGTATTTGTCCATACAATTTCTAAATCTAGTATGTTGCAATTATAGGGTTGATTAATTATGTTGATTAATTATGAAATTAATCTGTGATTTCGAATTGATTATTCTTCAATTGGTATCAAATCCAGATTAACCCTAATTGTGACTGCTAATTTTGAGTAATTTTCGAGATATTAGTTTTATGAAATTTGGGGTTTCCTTTAATTGGTATCGGAGCCAAATTAACCCTAATTGTGACTGCTAATTTTGGGTAATTTTTGAGATATTAATTTCATGAAATATGGGGTTTTCGGTTTTGTTAATTGTTTTCTTTGAAATCTGTTTTGTTGTTGTTGTTGTTTTGTTTCAGTTTGACAAATCATATGGTAAGGTTGTTGAATTTTTCTGTTGATTGTTTTTAAAACACAAAAACTTGTAAACTCAAATCGAAACTATTCTTTCTTGAATTTTTCTGAACCTTTTCAGTAGAATTTTTGTGAAATCGACTGAGGGGTTTGATAGATCGTTAAATTCTGAATCTAATGACACTAATTTCGTTGAAAACGGATCAAAATTGAGCAAAATATCACCTTTTTTCCAAATCGGGTTGTGAACCGGGTCGGGCGACCCGAATTATAAAGTTCCGGGTGGAGAAGACACAGCCCGACTCAGCTAGTCTTTCCCCACGCGCGACGGTGGCGCGTGGTTATGCGTGTAGCGTCCTCTGTTGGCCAATTTTCCCCAACTTTTGTGTGTTTGCTCCATTTTCCCAGTTCTAATTTATGACATTTCTTTTAGAATTTTTTGAAAACTAGAAATATTTATTATTATTTTACCCGA
>JANITX010000006.1:7181405-7212581 GCA_027564395.1 Erythroxylum ulei
CATAAGAATGAACGAAATTTATATTTTTGAGTCTATGATCGAATTACAGTATCAAACGGGAGAGTACCTTGGCTAGGTTTTCTTTATATTGCTTTCAATCTTATTTTTAATTTCCTTCGACGTGATTTCGTGCTCTAAAATCAATCATTCCTAAATCAATTATTTTTATATTTTATTTTTATTTTTATTTTTGATTTCACACAAATAAATAATTACTACATTGGTCTCTGTGGTTCGACCCTATTCACCACTTTACTCGCTTAAGTGTTCTAGAGTAGGAATTTATTTTTGCTGGTTTGACACGCCATCAATGACAAAAGTATTAAAGCTTGTATTTCATCATCAAGATCAATATTCACTGTACTCAACTGGTTCAGGACTTTGTTTAGTTCATTGATATGATGATCTACAGAGGTGCCTTCCGCCATCTTCAAGTTGAACAAACGCCGCATCAAATGTATTTTGTTTATTGCTGACGGTTTTTCATAATATTCCGTCAGTTCCTCCATAAGGCCTTTTGTGGTTTTTGCCTTTAACACATTAAAGGCTATATTTCGGGATAGGGTCATTCGAATTGCTCCAAGGGCCTTCCTGTCAAGAATAACCCATTCTTCCTCTGACATGTTTTCTGACTTCTTTCCAAAGAGCGGTAGAAATTGGTTCTTCTGATACAAATAATCCTTTACATGCATCTTTCAGTATTCGAAATCTGTGCCATCGAACTTATCGATTTTGTTGAGCATATCATCTGGTGCCATCACTCCCATTAGCTTTTAGTTTCCTCTAAGGTAAACAACTAGTGAAGTGAACCAATTCGGTAATACCCAGGAAAGACCATCAAACGGACTCCTAAGATAATATTACCATTCCACGTAAAATCCCAGGAAAGGGCGGAGGGTCACAAATAGTCCCACTTAAAACTTGACCTCCTAGACAGAAATTATGTATACAATGTATTTATCACAACTTAAGGCAAGTTTTCTAATGCAAAGGATCCACTCCTGTGGCAACTGTAGAGCATACTAACTCCAAGCTTCAACACACCCAAAGAAAGTTTTCTGATGTAGAAGATCCACTATTGTGGCGACTACAGAGCATACTCACTTCTCCAAGGCTCTGATACCAATTGTTAGGAAATTCAACTATTTCCACACAACTAGAATGTCAGTAGAACAACACAAATTTGATAACGGAGTTCGGCCAAATTGTGCCTACGTCTCCGGGGCTACTACACACCCTTTTTATTAGGGAGAAAAACAACACTTACAAGTGTTTACACTTAACACTCAACTCACTAGTGTTTACACACACTCTCAAACCCTTACCCTAATACACCCCAAAAGTACTCACAAAAAACTTATTACTCTTAGTATTTTTCTTACTCACCAAAGGATGAGTAACTAAGAGTTAATATTTTTTATTTTTGGATAGATCTAAATGGAAGGGGGAGGGGGTTTATTTATAATTGTTAAACCTCCCCCTCCCTCGCTCACTTTCAATATGGGATAAAATCCCTTAAAAAAAACCTAACACCCATAGGGATACTTGCTTTGTTCATAGTGCAGTTTGGTTATTCCACCAAGCGTAACACATTATTTTGGTGTCCTACCGTTTTATCCTTAACAGATTGGGCGTGTGTAGATACCGTCATCAGTTAAATGTTAGTATAAAATATATAACATGAAATCAAATAAATCATGTTATAAAACAAAAGTAGGTTCTATAATAAAGAGCCAAAAATACTCACCAGAGAGGTCATCACTTCTTGTGAAAACAAGGAACTCCAGAGTTATGAACACGGCAACTGATTCTCTGATGCACCAAACCACAACCAACCACGATCAAGGAGATCTTCACACTGATCACATTGGCCATACAACGAAAATTTTTTGCATTTGAGAATGGGACGAAGATCCACCGCCCCCCAGAGTTCTCCCACACCAGCTCCCCCTAACTATCGAACAACGGTCACTGGGCAATTACATCCGACTCAGCCACAGACATAATGGCCTATCGAGGACCCTGTTGAAATTGAAGGAGACATAAGCATTGTACCTGGGGGAATTTGGACCCGGCCTTGAACTCTCCAACTCCTTCCAAGGACGATTCAACAAACAGTGGGAACAAGCTATTGTTGTTAAACTCATGAGGCATCGAATTAGGTATACTCTGTTAAAGACCCACCTCTCCTCTTTGTGGAAACTCTCTAGACCAATGAAGATAGTGGACATCGACAATGACTTCTTCATGATCAATTTTCTGGAAGCGGAGGATTATGTCTATGCCCTCACCCAAGGATCGTAGGTCATACTCGGCCACGCGCTCTCTGTTCAGCCATGGCACCCCTCTTTCCGCTGTTCCTTTAGTCGAGTCTCGCATGTAGTTACCTGGGTGAGATTTCCCAAGTTGTCCGTGACGCGCTATCACCCCCCATCCTCACCGTGCTGGGCAATCTCATCGGACGCACCGTCAAGATCGACACCTCCACACAACAATCTTAGCGGGGTTGCTTTGTTCGAGTGGCGGTAGACATCAATATCAACCAACCCCTTCATTCCATCGTGAAACTGGACGACGAGCAAATTAAAATCACCAAAATCACCTACGAAGGTCTCCCACAAATTTGCTTCTCTTGTGGGAGAGTCGGACACAGTGTCACTGGTTGCCCCTACCGGCCTCACACCCCTGCTCTTACCGTCGTACCTCCCTCGATAGACTCCTCACCAGAACTCCCTCCGGACACTCCTTCAGAACCAGCCCCCACCGATGCTCCTCATGCTTTGTACGGACCTTGGCTCCAAGTCTAACATAGAAGCCGCCATCTTTCAGCATCTCCAACGGTCACAAGACGTGACAACGCCACACCCACTCCAACAGACTCGTCTCGCGACTCTAGGTTCCATATCCTAGTCGAAAACATCCCCCAAATAGCCCATCGCCCACGTCTTTCTCTTTCCACACAAGCCACCACGACCCCCATCGTCCGGACGGGTCGCCCGCTCCATAGGCCGGGTAGCCTGCACGCCCGAGGCTTCATCCAGTTTTCCTCCGCAGGCCCCCTCCCAAGCCTGAGCTTACATGGCCCAATGCTAAGGCCCCCAGGCCCCTCCTGCCCTTTTAGCCCAGCAGTCTCTCAGCCCTGGCCCACCATCCAAACCCCCCAACCAAACCCAACAACCCAACCAGCATACTACCATCCTCATTCCTAATCACGCTGACCTTATTGAGTCTCTGCCATACAGGTTGAGGACGTCGTCCATCATGTGGAGGACGAAATAAATCCCAACTCCTTACATTCCACATTGCTTGTTCACCACCCTCTACCTCCTCCCTCCAAACCTCCGGACCTGACTCCGGACTCTTATTTGGGTAACGATGCTATGGACATCGCCGCCTCTCCGCTGGAGGCCCACCGCCCTTCGATCTCAGCAAATGCTGAGCCAGTCATCATGGTTGATTCCACTCAAGACTAAGTCTTGATCCTTTTGCTTTTCTTAATTTATGTCTATCTTTATTTGGAATTGCCAAGGGTTCGGCGGCAAGAAATTCCGACCCGTCTTTAAGAATTACGTCCAGATCCGCAATCTCATGCTCGTAGTGCTGGTAGAGACAAAAATCAGTGGCGAAAGGGCGCAAAAGGTGATCCACTCTCTTCAATACCCTAACTCCTATCGGGTGGAAGCACGCAATTTTTCGAGCAACATCTGGCTATTATGGAATTCCGACTTAACCGTACATATTCTTCTCACCCATCGTCAATTCATTCATCTTAGAATTGATTGGCGACATACCTCGTTTAACTTCACAACCATCTATGCGAGCCCTACTTATTCCCTCCAGCCCTTTCTTTGGAAGCACCTTCGGAATATTACTCGAGTTACGACTCTTCTTTGGCTCGTTAGGGGGGACTTTAATGCCAAGCTTGAAGGGGCCAACAAACGCAGTGGCACTCACAACCACCAGACTATTAATCCTCATTTTCGTGATTGTGTCCAGTGTTGTCATCTGCAGGACCCCAGCTTTTCCGGCCCTCGCTTTACTTGGCATCGAGGCAGACAGCTCGCTCGATTAGATCATGTTTTTTGCTCTAATGACTGGATCACCTCATTCCCTTCCACGAAAGTCGCTCACCTGCCCTTCCTCATCATCCTTTGCTCGTGATTTTCCTTCCATCGCACCAATCGTCGCCCTCAGCTCGTCCTTTCTGATTTCAATCCACTTAGTTGACTCACGAAGGTTTCCCTCAAATTGTAGAGGATCACTGGAAACCCCATCTACATCCTCTGCGTGGGGCGATCCAGCATCTGAGCGATAATTTACAGCAATGGAATTACTCGACCTTTGGGCATGTATTTCGGCGCAAAAAGCGTCTCCTGGCTCAACTCACGGGTAATCAGACTTCTCTAGATTCCTAGCATTCTAATTCCCTGTGCGAGTTGGACACTCACCTCCAGCACGAGCTGGAACAGGTCCTCATTCAGGAGGAGCTATACCGGCACCAACAGTCGCGCTGCCAATGACCTAGTCATGGTGATATGAACTCCAAATATTATCATGCTATCACTACTACCAAATGGCGTAAGCTTCACATTGACTCCTTAACGGATGACTCCGGGGTTCCGTGTTCCGATCCTGTGGCTATACGAGCCCTTACTAAGGGCTTAGAAACTCTTTACACAGCCGAGCCTTCATCCCTCGTCCATCTAACCCTCCATGGAGGTTTTCCACCCCTCCCTCCCAGAGCTACTCTTGACTTGGTCAGTCCTGTTCTTCCCGAAGAGGTCAAGCAAGCTTTCTTCACCATAGCTCCCAACAAGGCCCTGAGTTTTGACGGCTTTACAGCTTTATTTTTCCAATCTCAGTAGGACACATTAGGGCCCTCCCTGGTCTGTTTCCTCCAACAAACCTTTCAGCACGCTGTCTGGGAGGCCGAGTTGAATCATACCATCCTAGTACTGCTCTGATAACTTGCATTTTGTCATGTTAATTCTTTATGTTTTATGTTCTTTTGGTAGGCTTTTGTGATGTTATGCTTGAGTTTCTATGGTAATTCGTGTCTTTATATATTCTAGGTGATGAAATACCAAAGTGATGCAATTTGGAGTGAAATTGGCTAATTTGGAACTGAAGATTTCAACATGACCATGTTGAAGGTAACACAGTGCTGGCAGATTACTACCTGCGAATTTACCTTGGGATTTAGGCCTCAATAACACAGCCCTTTTTGCTGAAGAAGCCAAGTTATGCTGGAACCATCAAATTCCTATTTTGAAATTTTAATTGGGCCCCACTTTGTTCATTAAGATCATTAAAGGTGAGGGGCTCACTTCATTTAATGAAAAGAAACAAAACCTAGGGATTGGGGACTGACTAAGGGGGCGGCAGCAGCAACAAAAAGAGGGAAATAACAAGAGAGGAGGAGTGCGCACGGTAGCAACTTTTAGCTTTTAACAGCTAGGGATTTTTTTTATTGTGAGACCACCATTAAAGGGGTGACGGCTGCAACTTTCAGGGGAATATATATTATTGACAAGAGAGGGGATCATTAATCTTGATAAAAGGAGTGGACAACAACACTTGGAGAGGGGAAAAGGGGTAACAGATTTTTATGCCATTAGAGGAGAATAGGTGGTGGCGGTAGAACTTGGGAAAGGAGAGATTTATTTTTATCACAACAAAAAGGCTTGGGACGGCAGTAGCTGAGCGAGGATCATTCTTTTTAGCAATCAAAGAAGAGTGGATCAGCAGGAGTGGACCAACGTGAGCTGAAGCAGGTTCGGTAATTGTGGAGAGTGAAGAACACCAATAACATTACCTTTTAATATAGCTATGTGTGGCTAATCTTTTAGCATTAGACAAGGTACTTTACGTTTGATTCATGTAGTTCGTGAGACTCTCTTGGTTTAATTTTTTTCGTTTATCTCTTATGTTTATTTAATCTCCACGCTTTAATCGATTTATTATTGTCGAGTTTGTTGATTAATGAGGCTTATTAATTGATTGACTTGGTGATAAATTGCCGAATAGATTAGTTAATCTGTGATTGTTGTCTATCGAAGTGGCGAATTAATTTCAATTAAGAAATTAATGAGATTAAATAATTTGTTCTAAATAGATTGCGGCTTTTCCGATTCTGTTGGCTAAGACAACGGTCCATTAGAGCCTAGTGCTGCCATAGATTATATTCTGCAGAGCTTTACACGGGAATAGTCTAATTGGTTAGAGTAATAATCTGCGGAGTTTTACTCGGGGTTATCGAATAATTACGAATGGATTGGTTGACATGTGCTGTTCACTGTCTGCTATAACTTTGTCCATAAGAATGAACGAAATTTATATTTTTGAGTCTATGATCGAATTACAGTATCAAACGGGAGAGTACCTTAGCTAGGCTTTTCTTTATATTATTTTCAATCTTTATTTTTAATTTCTCCTTGCGTGATTTCGTATTCTAAAATCGATCATTCCTAAATCAATTATTTATTTTTATTTTTATTTTTGATTTCACACAAATAAATAATTACTACATTGGTCTCTGTGGTTCGACCTTATTCACCACTTTACTCACTTAAGTGTTCTAGAGTAGGAATTTATTTTTACTGGTTTGACACGCCATCACCTAGCTTAACCACTTCGACTAAGTGGTAACGCAGGGTCTGAAAGAAGAGGTGGGTTTGGAAGGTTCATCAAGGTTACAGTGAGCGGAAGCGCCAGCATCAGTCATCCGCAAAGACGATCCATCAGACTCGAAGGTAGATGAGCCTCCATCAGGTGCAACAGAATCGCCAGAAGAAGACGGTAAAAAACAATCATCCTACATAGGTGAAGGGAAAGCAACAGAACGTATAGGAGCATCAGTGTCGACAAAATATTTGAAAGGAAAAACATCCTCATGAAGACAGACATCTCTAGAGACAAAACAACTCTTTGTGTCCAAATCATATAACTTGTATCCTTTCTATCATGGAGAATGCCCAAGATAAACACTGCGGAAAGCTCTAGAATCCAACTTGTCTTTATGAGGTTTAGTATTCGTAGCGAAACATAGACATCTAAAAAATTTGAAGTCATTATAATCAGGCAGCTTCTCGGAAAGTAATTCATATGGAGACATCCAACCAAGGATCTTACTCGGCAATCGATTAATGAGGTAAACAACATGGAGAACACTCTATCCCCAAAACTGCTTTGGAAGGCCAGACTAAAACAATAAAGCTCGTGCCACCTGAAGTATATGGCGATGCTTTCGCTCCATAACACCATTCTGTTGTGGAGTATAGACGCAAGTCTTATGATGAATAATGCCTTTACGTTGGAAAATTGTTTGAGAATTGTGACCTTAAAATTCAGAACCATTATCCGTGCGGACTACCTTCATAGTCCCTGCGTACTATCTTTCAACAAAGATAAGAAATTGCTCCAGAACATGGCTAGTTTGTGCTTTATGTTTCATTAAAAAAACCCAAGTGCATCTAGTTCTATCATCAATAATAGTCAAAAAATAATGTGCCCCACAAAGAGACATTTCTTTATAAGGGCCCCAAACATCAAGATGCAACAACTCAAAATTATTATATGCTCTGGTACGACTGATGGGAAAGATACTTCGAACTTGTTTAGAAAGAGGACAAACCTTACATACGAAATCTCCATTATTAACAAAGTCGCTACAAATAGGTATATGCTTCATTACAATATCAGATGGGTGTCCCAATCTGGAAAGCCACAAAGTGCTGTCAACAAGACATTTATGAACACTACAAACACTCTCGCTTGTTGTGTCTGTATGTGTATGAAGGTTACAAGAGCTATTATGAACTGGTATGTCACACAGGAAAGAATTTTGATCAAGGAAATACAGGTTTTTAATGACTCTGCCTTTTGCCACTGCCCTTTTAATCTTTTGGTCCTGTAACAAGCAATGTTCAGTGTAAAACAAAACATTGAAGGAAGAGTTCTTGGCTAATTTGTTGACTGAAATGAGGTTATGGCTGAAAGTAGGAATATAAAAAACCGACTTCAATGTCACTTGATCACTCAAAACTATTACTCCACTATACGCTACTTCATTCACTTCACCATTAGGCAAGAATAACTTCGTAACTTTTCTAACTGGCATCAACGAATGAAACAAGGCCTTGTCTATATAGATATGTGATGTAGCACCAGAATCCACGATCCAAGTCCCATATTTCTTAACAGACTTAATAGTAGGATTCAAGATGGACATACCTGCAAATTCGGTTTGCACTAAGTTAAGGAAATGAAACTCTCCAAAGTGCTTCCCTTTCAGCAACTTCGCAAGCTCCTGTTGAATCAAGGCAGAAAGTGACTGTGACCTACTTGGTAAATCGGTTCCTGTCTCCATACCTTGTTCAATAGCATCAACCATGTGTACATATTTCCCTTTTGTTTGTCCTTTCTTTGTACCTTCTCTCTTGTTTCTCAGTTTGGTGTACCAGTTAGGATATCCATGCAACTTGAAACATGTGTCCCTCTCATGACCATCCAAATTACAGTAATCGCAATGCTTATCCTCCCATCTTTCTTCCTACTGCTATTTTTTATCATATTATCTCCAGTCACTTTTCCTTTCTTGCTACTGTGATCGTCCTTCTCCAACATGGCTACAGCTCCTGCATCCTCATTCATCATGTTCACCTGTCTTTGTTTCTCAATCCTCATCAGAAGAGAATAGGCTTTACTTGTAGAAGGAGGTGGATCTTGCGCCAAGATTTGGCTCCGAATATGATCATAAGATGGATTAAGTCCCATCAAGGATTGAATCAATTTGTTAGCATAGTCCATATCCATTAGCTTCTTATGAACCCCACAATAGCATCCCTGACAACTACATGTCGGTATGGGCATAAGCTGCCCTAATTCATCCCAGTATTTATTAATCTTGTTGTAATAAGCGGTAATAGAAGAATTACCTTGCTCAACCGAATTGATCTCCCTTTGCACTTGGAAAAGCTGTGGTAAATTGCTTTCTCCATAAACCTCTTCGAGCTTGTCCCATAGTGCTTTAGAAGAGCCGCAGTTGATGTAAGATTCAGAGATTTCTTTTGAGATTGAATTCAGAATCCATTGCTTTACCATACAGTCCACTTTCCTCCAACGTCTGTATTTCACTTCGCAGGTAGGTGGCGGGATGGTTCCATCCACAAAACCAAGCTTATCCCTAGCTTCCAAAGAGTTACGAATGGAAATCCTCCAAGAATAGAAATTCAAGTCAGTTAACGGAGCAGTAACAAGCACCATACCAGGATGATCAGAGCTATACAACTGTAAACAATCATCCTGTGGTTCGTCGGAACCTGAAAATCTCGTTCCCATTTCTCCTTCAAATCTTGATCGACAGTATTAAAGATTGTTCACTGCCCTAATACCATGAACAAAACTCTATCGTATTGAAGAAGATGAAGAGAATTGTGAAAACTTTCTGTATATTCATTTGTCTAGCTAATCACTGTACATCGTTTTATATACATGCACGACTTAACCAAGAAAGTAAAACTGCACTAGCTAATCTTGATAACTAACTAACTGAAACCGTTAATAAATAATCTTCACCTTCAGCCACAAATTACTCCAATTGTCCCTTTTTCAATATGGACTTCACAACGTTCCATAGATCCCATCATTCCTCTATCTTATGCCCATAATCTTAGTAGAAATAATAAAACTTATCTGAATGTTTGGCCTCAAGTTTACTAATTAACGGTTACAACTTATTGATGATATCCTTACTTTTTTCATAATTTAGAATATGGTTGAGAGATCTATTCGGCCATGACAAGAGGATACTTTCAGACTAGCGAGCTATCTTTCCCCTCAGTTCATTCACAGATTCTCATATATTAGATAATTTTATTTGGTAAAAATATTAGATAATTTTAGCGTACTCCTTAATTCTCATTTGTCATATTATCTCTTTAAGATGTTCTTGGGGAGTTCTCTACTTCCTCCAAGGTGATGAAACATTATTACTGCTCACCCACTTCCTCTAAAGTGTACACTTTATCCATTAGAAGTGATCCCCAAAAAAGGTTGTTTTGACAAATTGAAGAACATGGCTTACGTCAATCCTTTAGATTGATCTTGCTCACTTTTTTTATTGGGGATTTCCTATTTTCAATGATCTTTCTATCGTAGAATCTTTATCTAAGCCTTGAGTTTTTTTTTTAATCCTCACATACAGGGGCAATTGATAAGGTTTAGACATGCGAGCTGCAGTGTGATAAAAATTTCATGTCAAATGTGAATTTAATTAATATTAAGTAAAACAAAAATAATTAAATTTCCTTCCATATTTACTACCGGAATTTTATAATGACCCTGTTTGGCAATCAGCTGATTGAATTTTATCAGCTGATTAACTAGCAGATTGCATTAATTATTTGTCATTTGATTTTTGATAAAATTAGGTATTTAGTATTAGTTGTTTATGTGTAAAATGATTTATGAGAACATGACTTTAAAAAAAATTATAAGGATATGAATATTATATATCATAGTATTTCATTGAATATTCCTATAGTAATTTAGATTTTAGATATTTAATTCTATAAAAATTAAGTTTATAACTCTAATAAAAAAATAGAACATATAATAATAATAATAACAATAATAATAACAACAAAATATAATAATAACAATAACAAAAACAAAATCTAATAATAATAATAACAACAACAACATCAATAACAAAATATAATAATAATAATAACAACAAAATCCAAACCTGATTGCAGAAATGGTTAGCAGCATCAAGACCACCCCAATTTGTGACTAGTCAGGGGGTGATTAATTGACTAGCTCAAAACAATAAAAATAATAACGAAAAGCAGCTAAGAATCGAGGGTAGAATGGTCATTATCAAACAACTAATTCAATTGTTTGATCCAAAATGCTTCACATTCAAAGTTTTTCACAAATTAGTTGGTTAGATTGAATCAGTCAAATCAACCAACTAATAACCAAACAAATTAAATAACTTCTTGATAAAATCAATAAGTTAATTTTGATCAATCAACTAAAAGATAGCTGATCAGCCCACAGCCAAACAGCCAATGTCAATGACCTTTAGAACTTCAGTTCCTGAATCTGCAGCTCTAATAAAACAATTCCAACTCCCTCAGTCACCTCCTCCATGATACTTCCATTCTTACTATCCTGAGCCAAATCAGTTTTCTAATTTTCCTTCTCATCACCTTTCTTTAGCATCAGCTTCAATTCATTCATATCCTTCTCAGCCACCAGGCTCTTGCAATTTCTACCAATTTTATCATTTTCACCCATCACATCCACATGTCGGTTTTTGAGATTGAAACCATCGGTCTCTGCCCTAATTGAGACTGGTATTTCGCATTTCTCGTATACATTAAAGAAATTCAAGAAATCCCCTATCGAGTTGGATTAGGAGGCAAAGGCGTTCTCAATGACATAGAAGACGTAAGGTAAGGAGATTGCGAACCAAACTAAGTCATCATTACTCATGAAGAAATATGAATGAATACTTGAAGTCAAGGTCTGGAGATGGAAATGGTTGGGGTTGACGGGATTCTGCAAATCAAAATCTTTGTCTATATATTACTCATCTTCTTCATAATCAAACCGAGACTTGAGGTGGGTATCAGAGATTGAACTCGAGTGACACAGAGTCGACGGCAGTAGATTATCGATTCTTAAGGTTGTGCAACCCATGAATTGGAAATTTTAAAACTACACAAGCCCGTCTTGTTTTGGTCTGATTTTTAGAGAAAATGGAAGGTTGTTCATAGAAGCCAGGGTTCGAATGAGAATTTAAGTTGGTCTCTAAAAGATTTGTCACATAAATAAAGTTATTTTCTTTAAATTGAATTAAATTAATATTTGACATAAAATTTAATTACCTCTTTTCACATGTCATTTGGAAATAGTATCTCTGCTAATTAAGGGTAAGATTGTATACTACAAGACATCCTCTAATCCTACGTATTAGCGAGATTCCTGATGAGATTATTGTAGTTGTATAAAAATTTAATTACATCTAACGTTCAAGTATCATTACGCTAATTTTGTTAATGGAGAGTTTACGGTTGAGTTATTTATGTGAAAAAATAAAATTTTTAAAATTTATTATATTTTAAAAAATTTAAACAATAATTATAAAATTTCAAAAAAATTAATAATTAACCCTTAATTATTTCCAAAAATTCGAATAATACTATTAGGATAATAATGATGGATTCATGAGCCTCGTTACATTCTACAAATAATTCAAAAATCTAACTAGTTTAGCCGATTCAACTATAAAAATTTTGAATTGTTTAATTTTTTGATTCGGTTTTTAACTTTCTAGTTTAATTTACTTTAATAAATTTTGTTATTAAAAACCGATTAGTTTATTAATTAATTGATCAATTTTCATAAATTAATAAATTATTATAAACCAAAATAAATCAATTAATTTTTATTTAATAAATTTTCAATTAAATTTTAAATTCTTCGATTGATAAAAATAATCTATTCAATAATATTTTAAAATTTTAATTTTATTCTAAAGAAATTTGTGGGAATGATTTTTTTGTATTTTCTCATTGAAGGAATAAAAAATATATACAGGATACAACCCAATAACTTCCTAATTTAGAGTGCCTAAATAGTTACAAAAAAAAAACCCAAAATCTCCTAAGAACATTATAGATATATATGTACACCTAATGATTCCATAATTATTGCAATACTCCCCTTTAAGTTAGAGCATGTAGGTCATAAATGCCCAACTTGCAAAGAAGATATTTGAAATTGTTGTTTCCTGAGAGCCTTAGTAAGAATATTAGCGAGTTGCTCCATGGTTCGCATATGAAAAGTGGCAATATTGTCAGCCTGTATCTAATCACGCACATAATAGCAATCGATCTTGATATATTTAGTACGATCATGAAACACGGGATTCGCAACTATGAGAAGAGTCGCCTTACTATCACAAAATAAACGCATGGGCGTGGATGAGGTACACCAAGAGAAGTAAGAAGTGACTTAAGCCATGTAAGCTCACAACAAGTAGTGGTCATATAGCGATACTCAGCTTCAGCAGAAGAACGAGATATAATGGGTGGCTTCTTTGTCTTCCATGAGATCAGAGAGACACATAACATAATGAAGTAATCAGTAATAGAACATCGCGTCAATGGACAATTTGCCTAATCGGAATCACAATAGGCATTAAGATGTAAATCACCATTACAACGTAGCAGAAGCCATTGACCAGGATGCCCTTTAAGGTTTTGTAAAACACGAAGAGCAGCATTCCAATGAGTATCCTTAGGACGTTGCATAAATTGAGCAAGAGTATGTTGTACCACATAGCAAAGTTCTAGATGGGTGATTGTCAAACAGATGAGGCGACCAACTAACCATCGATAATGATCAGGTTCAACAAATTCAAGCCCAGTAGCAAGCACAAGCTGGTGATTCTGCTCAATAAGGAAGACACACGATTTGACACCAAGTAAACTAGCTTCAGAAATAATATCCACCAAGTAAACTAACTTCAGAAATAATATCCAACGCATATTTGCACTAAGAAATAAAGAGACCTTTAGGATCACACGCAATCTCAAGACCAAGAAAATACTTCAAGGCTCCTAAGCACCGATGGAGCTACATGGGGGTATTGGGCCCCCAAGGTTTTTTTTTAATTATTTTTAATATATATATATATATATAAAAGATAGAGTTATTTAAAGGGCAGTGATATACTGGGCCCCTCAAAATTTTAAAAAATAAACATTTGCGCCCTCCTATATTAAATTTCTGGCTCCGTCTATGCTCCTAAGTCTTTCATAAAAAATAGGCACTCAAATATGCTTTAAAAGTAGCAATTACATCAAAATTATTGCCTACAATAATAAGATCATCAACGTAAACCAAAACATGAAGCATAATACCATTGCGCTAAAAAGAAAAGAGGGAATAATCTACATATGTCTGAGTGAAGCCAAAAGGTTTAAGAGCATTGGCAAGTTTAGCAAACCAATTCGTAGTGCTTGACGAAGCCCATAAACGAGAAACCAGGAGGAAGCATCATGTATACTTCCTCATCCAGATCACTATAAAGAAAAGCATTATGAACATCAATTTGGTGTAGGTCCCAGTCACCATTAACTACCACAACTAAGAAAACACGAACATAAACCATTTTTGCAACAGGAGAAAACATTTCATTATAGTCAAGACCTACTACTTGATTGCTGCCAAGAATAACAAGATGGGCCTTGAGACACTCAATGGTGCAATCGGAGTTGTAGTTGAGCTTATACACCCACTTACTCCCAATAGCCTTCTTACCAAGCGATAAATCCTCAATTACTTAAGTCCCATTATTCTGAAGAGCTTCTATCTCTTTGTGCATGGCTTCAGGCCAATTAGCATCACCAACAACCTCTGAAAATGTTGTAAGCTCATGTCCTGCAATGATGGCTCCTAAGAAATGAGCATAGGAAACATAAAAGTTATTGCAATTCACATATTAACAAGAGGATAAGGTGTACATAAGGACGATGAAGCCGCAGGTGGTGTCAAAGAGGAGACAGGGTCTAAGCATTGGGCCGTGTGACAAATATAATCTCGCAAAAGAACAGAAGGTTGTCTATCATGAGAACCACGACGAGGAGCTTCATCTAAAGGCTGTTGAGTTTCAGTAGTAAGGGATATAGAGGGGTTAACATCACTCCCCCTTTCGTCAGGATTGAGTGAAACAGTTGGGGGTATAGGGGATGCGCTCCTCCTTATTTCAGTATCAAAAATTACTGGGTGTGGCAATAAAGAAGCAAGAGCAGGTGAGCATTGCTAGGGTTGAAGATCAGTAAACGAAATTTTTTTTCATAAAATACCACATCTTGCGAAACAAAGAAATCTCCACTTTCAAGATCATACAAACGTCATCCCTTTTTTCCATAAAGGTACCCAACAAATATGAATTTCTGACTACAAGAATTGAGCTTATTTCGATCTCGAGGAATTTTAGATGCAAAGCAAAGACACCCAAAAATACGTAACTGGTTATATGAGGGTGGACACCTAAAAATAATTTCATAGGGAATTTTGCCTTTGTGAAGGAGTGTCGGAGTGCGATTTATGAGATAACCTGCAGTAAGAATACATTGCCCCCAAAAATCAAGTGACAAATTTGCTTGAAAACGGAGGGCTCGAGTAGTGCTAATTATATAATGATGTTTCCGCTCGACCCTACCATTTGGTCTCGAATAAAATCCCTCGTTCCGCAAAATAATTCTCCAAACAAGTAAATTCAGTTCCATTGCCAGTATGAATTTGTTTAACCTTCTTATTGAATTGCGTTTGAACCATAGCACAAAAGTTTTTAATGATTTTGCTGACCTCAGTTTTCAACCATCAAATAAACCTAAACACCTTGTGAATAATCATCCATATTTGTCAAAAACTAAGAGGCACCACATGAAGATGAAATACTATAAATGCCCCAAACATCACAATGAACTAACTCAAAATTTGTAAAAGTATGATTAGAACTCATAGGAAAAGAAGCACGAGTCTGTTTTGCTTTAAAACAAATATCATATGGTTCATCTTTATTCCTACGACAATCAAAACTCCAGGAAGAGAAGAAACCAATTCGATGAGAAGGGTGCCTAAGACAACGATGCCACATTTGATAAGTATCTATACTAGTCACATAACAATGGCCAACATATGACGTCATCGCCCGAAGCCAATAGACCCCATTCCTCTCTTCATTCGTACCAATCACCATCCTCGAAGTGTGGTCCTGTATCACACAAATTTTGGTAGTTAATGTGACTATGCAATCATGAGCTTTAACCAACTGAGCAAACGAGATCAAGTTACAATTCAACCGCGGAACATATGACACATTCCGAATTTGGAGAGTATTATTGAATACCACTGTCCCTTCCTGAACAGCATTAGTATTTGTACCATCTGGTAATGTAATAGGAGAGGGAACTATGTCTTGAAGATCAACAAGCAAACTTTTATCACCAATCATGTGATGGGAAGCATCGGTATCTAATATCCAAGAAAAAGAAAGCTTACCAATAAGTGTTTCAGTGAAGGGGGCCTTATTATTATTATTAGTAAATGACTTAAGTATATTAAGCACTGTATTCCATTGATCATAATTAAGGACAGTACCAAGCGCACTCCGATCTTGAGAAGAAAGATGACCGGTTGCCCCATTCTAAACTGACGAGGACTGTGATGCACTCTGAGCATAATTGGCAACCCCGACACTCACCCCTCGACCACGCCCACCAGACGTAGTACCTTCACAACCTTTACCGTGCCCAAATGAGTTGTTGTTCCCGCGTGGTCCAGTCCACCAATTCGGATAGCCAATGAGTTTAAAGCATGATGTTACCTTATGGCCTAGTCGGTTGCAGTTTAAGCAAAATCCTTTGTCATTTTGACTACTAGATGCTTGCGAAGAAGACGAGGCTGCTTGAACAGCAAAACTAACAGCCTCACTCCGCCCTTCCTTCCCTCTAGTCATATGGCCTGGTCGGTTGCAGTTTAAGCAAAATCCTTTATCATTTTGACTACTAGATGCTTGCGAAGAAGACGAGGCTGCTTGAACAACAAAACTAATAGCCTCGCTCCGCCCTTCCTTCCCTCTAGTCATATTTTTTTGTCTCTCTTCTTAAACTACATGAGCATAAGCACGATTCAAAGGTGAAAGCGGATCTTGAGCAATAATGTTGGAACAAATATTTTCATATAAATCATCATCCAAGCCCATCAAAATTAATGAACTCAGCTTTCTTCACATTCTTTATCGAGTTCGGTAGCCCAGTTGCATGTACACTCACCACAAATACAACCTTTGATTAGAGCGTATACAGAGAGTTCGTCCCATATTTTCTTGATTTTCCCATAATACGCAACAATGCTCTAACCATTTTGTTCACAATAAGCCATATTAGAAGTCAATTGTTGTACAAGAGGGTCACTACCAATAGAAAAATGTAGCATTAATCATCCCAGAGATTCTTCACCGGGTCATAATAAGGAATAGAGATATGTAGAGTAGGCTTAATAAAATTAAATACCCATGCTATAAGCATGGAGTTAACACTTCACAAATCTTCAATCTCTGAAGTTGTATCATCAGGCTTGGTAATGACTCCGTCCAAAAAGCCTAGTTTTCGCTTTGCTCAGAAGTCGTTGTGCATACTCTTTTTCCATTCCTGATAATTGTCAACCTTCAAAATCACCTGACAAATATTCATTCTATGATGGTCAAAAGGATGAAGGTAATATAGAGAAGTAGGTTTAAGTGACGCTGCTTCCATCACCCATGTTGTCTATATTGCACCGGGTTTAATAATTAGCTAGGGTTTTTTTCTCTCTGCTATGATACTATAAATAAATTTGTGGGAATAATTTTCTAATGTAGAGTACCTAAATAGATATAAAAGATAACCCAAAATTTCTTAAGAATATTACAAATATATATATTTACACCTAATAATTTTATAACTAATTTTATACCGATTAAATTATTTAAACCTGAAAATTTTAAAATATTGCATTATACCGAACAAGGGATTACCTGCCCTATGTGGTCTATTTTGGGATAGCAGGAACGAGCAGGTCGCTCGATAAGCAGAACGACGACGTTGGGAAAATAAGACTGCAACCAGGTACGACTTCGTTTTATTGACCGCCTTTATCTACTAAAATACAGCTCCGCCTTATTTGTTCTTTTTGTCTTCTCGGTCAATTAAGCACGCTAGGGTTTCTCCAAATTACCAAAACCCTAAATTTGACAGACGAAAGATGGGAGGTAAATGTCCTAGCAGGAAGGTTAAGAAGAGAAGATACTCTCACAAGACGGCTCGCCGCGCCAAATTCCTCCTTAAAGATATCCTTTTTCTTTTGTTGCTGTGTCTTTCAGTATAGAGTTTCTTTCTGTTTACCCAACTTTCTTTTCCAGAGAGAAAGATTCTTCCTTGACTGAGGATTTTGATCACGCGACGATGCGGTTTATGATGACCTGCAAAAGCCCGATTCCGAGAAACAGCCGCTTCCTCGTGACGAGGATTTACCTGGGATGGGTCAATATTACTGCTTACACTGCGAGTATGTATTTTATATGTTTTCGTTTGTCATTTGGTTATTTGTAAATTTCGAATTGATTTGGAGGTTCAACAAATCATCACCTGAAAAGGGTTCTTTTTGGGTGATTCTTTGTACGGTTTTGAATTTCAATGGGCAGCTTTAATCGAATTTGGTTTGTTTTTTGGTCTCTTTTTTCAGCCGGTACTTTGCTAACGTCACTGTGAGGGACGAGCATTTTAAGACTAAACGCCACAGGAAACGGTATATTACTTTGAACTTAACTTACTACCACCAAGCATCTGTTCCTATCATTTATCTGTGTTTGTATTGTACCTTTATTGGAGTGCTAAAGTTTCTAGCTTAATGGTTTCCTTATTGCTCTCTAATTATGGAAGTATCTTATTTTGTTAAAGTATATATTAAGAAAACTCCGTTCCCGACATGTTCAATGCTTGCATTTACAAGCTAGAGTTGTCCTAGACTTTCTTTTGGATGGTACTACGCCTGTTTAAGCGACCATAGGTAGAGCTAATGTCTAAATGGCTACACTTAACTTAGGATCGGGCTGAGTAGTGTTCTTCATCAAATAGTTGGAAATAAACTTTTACTTTTACCTAGCTTTTGTTTTCTTGTTACTTTGGATTGGTTTTGATAACAAGAATCAACTTAGTATTAGATATATATTAGCCGGTGAAGTACAATGTTTTCGTAATCCATTTTCATCCTATGGGATCTGCCTGTTATGTGATCCTTGCTCCCATTTACCAAAATATGTTGCGTTTATCGTAAGACATGGATAAGTTATTCTCATGTGTTCTTTTTTGCCAAATACAGTGTGAAGCAAATGATGGGACCTGCTCCACACACTCAACTCGATGCAGAATTGGCTGCTGGGATGGGAATGCCAGACAATGGCCCCAAACTTATGTCAATATGAGCTTTCTGTCATTTTAATTTATACTTTGAAATGGTACTCAATTAACACAGGCCTCTCGACCTTGGAGGAAACATCGGTTTTTTAAGCATGCCTTCTTTAGTAATTAATAGTTGGATTTGCTGCAAAGTAAAGGCCAGTAATTTTCTGCTGGATCGTATCATGTACATTCCACTATTTGGTGGACTCGGTTTCTGCAATATCAATTTTGTAAAGATGCAATTTACGATAGAGACCATGAAACTTCGTCCTTGATCTACTAAATGATAAATTGATCAAATAGCAAAAGAAAAGCACTAGCATATATAATGTGCAGTTGACTAAGTTTAACCAGCAATTGCCTGTTCTTGATATGAGAAATCCTGTTTTGTTGAATCTTGAACGTTATTGATATGAAGTTTCATCGTTGGCAAATAGCTGCAGAAAATTTAAATCTGCGAATCCAGTTCAGTGCCTCAACATATATTGGTTAAAGATCCGATATGAATTAAAGTATCAGGTTCGTTCCCAGTAGAAGCTTAATGATCTAAACCAAATTATAAATGGATTAGAAGTACCGGCATGGCAAAGTATTTAGAATTTTATTACTTTAAGTAATTATTAAAATCCGCATATTATACAGTTCCCCGACAATAGACGGGTTATGTGAGTTTGTGAATATGACGTACTATATGAAGCAAGCTTTTATTATTGAAGTTCAATTCGCCATGGAACATTTGTTTATGAAACAAGACAGGGCACTGAGTGAGAATTTTGGTAGACCTGGATGATCAGTTTCCTATGTATACCATGAATATGAAACAAGGAATTGTGCGTAACCATAACCAAAACCTGATGATGAGTACTTCCCATGATGGCTATAATGTATAATTAGCCAACAAGGTACACTTCATAACGATTAGTGTGTGCTGTGTTGACCTAAACCTAGCGTTCGTCGTTCTACGGCAAATATTGTCGGCTTATGCTCTGCAAAGAAATCAGAATTTGAGTTATGTTTGTATAAAGTGAAAAAATGTGCCATTTCACAATATTTCAACAACATGCCTCAATAACTTGCTTTTGGTTTAGTTTGCTATTCCTAGAACTAAAGTAAATGAACAGAGGTTGAGAGAGGAGAAATTGCTGAAACCAGCTCAATATCAAGAGCTCCTTTCGTTTGTTGGTCATTAGACTATAACATCACCATTTATAGCTACATCTTTATCTAACAAACCTCACCTTCCTTGCTGCTCCAGAAGAAACACAAGGGGTCCTGGTCGACACTTGTAAACCAGCAATCCAGTCAGACAGAAAAAAGAAAGACCAATCCTTGGTAGATGAATGCATAAATTTTGAGGGTATTTTAAAATACTTCTTACCTTAGTGAAGATGTAAGAAACCTTACTATGCACCTTCAACCACTTGAAGGAGAGCAAGAGGGCATATTTTTATAAAGACCAAGGTGGCATTCATCTGCACTTGCACCTGCACCTCTCTCTACACCAACTAGCAATGTCCTCAGCTAAAATCGGCAGCAAATATATATCCAGAAGAATCCGGTGGTAATAAGGAAAGATGCAGGTGCAAATGCAGATGAATAACACGACTTGGTTGATGAATACAAGCCTTCTTTTGGAAATTTCCAAATTAAGCGTTGAAAAGTGAAAGATAGAGCTCTTGTGTAATGCATTTCGACTTTAATTCTTTATCAGGCGAACATAAGAAATGGTTGGCAGCGAGCATGGGATAGATAGGCCTATATAGCACATGCAGAAACGTTTTGCAGTACGATAAGATTTCAGATCCAAATTTGTATGAATCAGATATCGCTCCAGACACTTGTTGGATTATGGTGCTGACACTGTTTGCATTATGGTGCTGAGTTGGGTTTGGGTACAGTAGAGGATGCAGTAAAACACCGTTATAATACTTCTAACCCTTACCTTTGTCTTATACATCCCCTGACGTTCCCTGCTTTCTCCATTACTCTTTTATTAAGGACATGTCTCCATCATACCCCACACAGAAACAGACAAGTAAGACGCATGTGGGCAATACCTTCATCACTTTTAACCATCGTTCTTACACCAACAAAAATTAAAAAATATGGAACACAATCTAACATTCCCAACCATGAAGAGAACCAAAGAAATCATCATTCCCAAATATGAATTTTACAAATATGGCAGTGAGAGTGAAAGAACCTGCTGGTTGAGATAATGTAGAAACTAGTATGGGGGTTGGGAAGGAATGGAGCCTAGTTCAACGGATCGAAGTAGAGCAGCGTAATCTAAATTCTGTTGGGAAATAAGATTTTAAGCTTCAAAATCCATCGCACAACAGAACACCAGATCAGTGTTACTCTTTTCCCATCGAAGGAGAAGAAGGAGGCCATTTTTGAAACAGGAAACGCATAAATGACATGTACTATAAGACCGTCTAATTTCTGAAATTCAATCTTTAATTCTGTATGCAACAAGACTATTCTGTAGCCTAACACAGACTACAAAACTACTTAATCTTTACTACACTGGAGAAAGTATAGAAGAGAAGGAAAAAAAAAAGAAGGGATTTCACAATCACAGTAGTGAATCCTAATACTGAGAACTTGACTGAACCAGAAGTTCCATTGAAGTCTAAAGCAAGGGGCTGTTTTGCTTAACTGAATTCCTCTAGATGAAGGCAAAACTGAAAAAAATGGTGAAGGTGCGCACCTAATGAAATTACTTTACAAGATATACAGATGCAGCTAATGTTACACCCATTGATCAAGCTCGAAACCAGATACTAATTCTCATGCTTGACTCGTGCTTTAATAATACCAGGAAGAGGAGGTGAGGTAGGAGCCCTAGTTGGGGTTTTTGCGCTTTGAGGACAGACTTGAAGTTGGTACATATTGGGCATGCCAGAACCTTCGCCTGCATCAGCAGATATTGTTGCCATATCAGCGCCTGCTGGTGTCTCACATAGTTTCATTGCCTTCAGAACATAATTATCATCATGAAGCTCAAAAGGGGTGCTGCAAGTATAATACCATAAAGATGTTAGCTGTGCCTAAAATAATATTCTATCAAGTGGAGCAATAACATGGATCCACAAATTTCAGTTGCAACAAAAATGTGGCATCTTTTGTATTGCAATGATAGAACACTGCACCTCGACCACCAAAAAGTGCAGTAAATGTTACGCAATACTCACAGTGAAGTGAGTGGACTTGATGAGTATAAAGTAATGGTTTCTTCATCAATTTACGCTCAAGGGGATAAAGGAGACACGCACTTCCTTTTTTATGAAGGAAAGACAACAACCTCACGCATGATCTTACCTATTAAAGTCAAAATGTACAAGCTGCATATCTTCTGATATTTCAACCTCAACAGTTGCGTGAGGGCGTGTCTACAAAAAAATACCAGAAATAAGCAACACAAAAGAAAAATGATACATACAGATTTCAAATGCATGATTGGAATATCAAATTTGCTAGCCTACTTAACACATAGAAAGGAAGTTGATATTAGAAGCCTATAATTGCATTAAGAGAACCAAACATGGAATTGTTTTGAGTAATTTCATTTCAGAAAAACATCAGAGCTTCTATGTCTGAATAAATCAACTTCAAGCTGAAAGGAACATGAGGCCTCACAATAAAGAAGATTAATCTGGAATTATCCTATCCTAAATGCCAGTAAATGTAGAATACGAATCTGGTACCAAAGTATAGGCATTACTTCAAGCACAAAGATCTTTATGATGGCTACCTCTGCCAACAAGTTCCATCACATTTTCCAAAAAGTTTTTACATGGGAGCTTAGTACAACATTAGAATACCCTTCCACGACTCAGCTACTGGACATAATCCATAACTCACCCTACAACTTGTATCGGTTCAACACAATATGAGAATGACAGAGTCTAAGAATCACAAATACATTTCGACTCAACATCAGAATGACAAAGAGCACAACTAACTCCATTTGACCAGAAAGTTTCTAAATTTGACATCCGGTTAATGCTCTACTTGCCTGTTGAACTAACGCATGGCTGTCACCCATGGCGTTGATCATTTTCCTAGTTCAAATAGTATTTCATACCAAAAGAAAAAAGTACCGTACTTTTACAGCTGGTAAAGCTAGTACTTTTACAGCTGGCAATGCTAGTACTCCTTACATGAGTATGACTGAAGAGAGTACAGCCTAGTTGTAAGACCAGAAATCACAGTTCCTCTTCCAACAGCCACAAAAACCCATAAAGTTCTACACTTCTACTCCAACTTCAGAACTTAAGACAACAGCACCATACTGGTTTTCACATCATGTACCTACTGACTTTCATCCCAGCAACTTGCACCAGGTTGATATGGACGCATACTCTTAAACCTAGAAAGTAAATACCAACCAACTGATGGCTACACAAAAATCTATCTTTATCAGTCAAAAATATCCAGTCCCCAATCCATCTCACTTATTTGTTGAAGTGTCTGCCCAACAGACAAGACAAGCAAGTTTACATGCAAGAATATGTGAGAGATAATAGTACAATATCCATACTAAAGAGTAATGTCTACCTATGGTCCCACTAAGAAGGACTCTTCTAAGGGAAGTAAGGAATCAGTCCTATCTTTCAGCATGTCTGCATGAAAGGACTGCTCTTAAACCTTGTATGTACTGATCATTGGTTGATATTCTAGAGAATATCCATAACATAAGCAAAAATGAGAGATAGATTTACCTGCACTAGAATAAAAGGCAAGGACACAGCCCCACCAGGAGGGTCCCCAGATTTGTATAATTGCTCATTCCGTTGGACCAGGGTCTGAAGTCCTACGAACTTAGTGTAAGGAGTAAGAAGTTAGTACATACTTCCAACACAAGGGCATATCAACCTAAGTGTATGTAACTAGTAACTCAACATTCAAACCACAGAATTAAGTCCATACTTGTTCCTCCAGTTCTTGCAAATAGGCAGCCTTCTTTTCAATCCTGTTTCTCAGTCCAAGACGCTCAGCCTGATTAAGACACATCCAAAAAGTTGGATAACTGTCATATGAGATCCAAAAACATAAGCAAAGAAATTTCTTTCTATAATCAAGACAAACAAACAAAACCTCTGTACCTTTAATTCTTCAATATCACTCAGACTAGTTCTAGGAAGACCTTTCCATTGTATTTCCTTTTTATCCTTGGATATGATATCCAATGCCATGAGTACATTCAGGGCATCATATACCCTTCGTCTTATGTTCTTTTCATCATATTGTTGCTGTCAACATAAAATTCAAGGAGAATCGCATATGTAAGTTTTAATTTGCCTTGAAAATAAAGAAAGGAAAAAGGTACCAATCATCTTTAGTTAAAAAAGTGGCAGACCTGATCTGGGGATGAAATGCTGTTGTTAGGATCAGCAAACTCTGCTACAAGTTCATCTGCAACCTGATTGTTGCTTGAAATTCTTAGATAAGCAATAGTTAAGAAAATTTGAGAGGCTGATTATAGAATTGCTATACAATAGAAAAACATGTAGTCACAATTTTTGTTTCAGATTAATACAGGAAGCACAACGACAAAAGAAAGTTTTGTCAAAATCTATAAAACCAATATGAAAAAGGATGAATCATGTGCAAGTACACACCCAGTCAGTGAGCATTGTACGCTTCAGAACAATGAAAATGTCAGCGAACATGATTTAAATAGTATAGATACATCTAAGATGATTATAGCAGCACATAGCCATTCCTTAATGACATCTTCATGGAGACTAATTCGCCAACTACAAAAAAATATGAACATGGTAGGTCAAAATCGCTTTCTAGCATTGAAAGAAGTGAAAGATGCGCTTACACATCTGTAATTCTAATTGGAAGCAGGAAAGGAAACACAACTTTCATCATCTGTATGGAATTCTACTCCAGCTCTCAGATTATAGAAAACATATCAACCTCTATCCACTTGTCACCTCAACATCCAAAGTGGAAGCAATATGTATGCACTGTGTTCTTCACCCTTAATTTGAAAAATAGTATCCAAAAGATGCCAACCACCCTGGCAACATGGAATTTTGATAATTTAGTCTTTCCACCCAGCTTGACAAACTCGATGAGAAAACCCTAGGACTAGTTGCTACTTATTCTAAGTCATTCTTGCAACAATCCTTTATTCCACCACACAACAGGAGTGAAGAGTCATACCCAGCTCAACAGCATATGCCTCTCTCACATGCAGGTCAAACTACAGCATTGCAATTAAAGAAGTAGGCAATAAACACTAAATAACCTTCACTAATTTGTTTCAAACTCTAAAGAATCATTTCAAGAAACCACCAACCTCGTTGTAAGTGGTTGTCCCCCTACTTTCTACCTTTTCACACACTGCAAGTAATCAAAGCAGTCAAACTGTTAGGTCAGCTAAGAAAACTCATCATGGAGGACATGTGAATAAGACATTTTTATGCATAATATCTTAAGCTATGAAAACTCAAAACAGATAGCAGAAGTAAACAAATACCTTTCATACTAAACTGACGAAGTCCTCTACCAGATTTATCAGCTCCAACTGCTCTTTGACCTCTTTTTTTCTTCTTGCTACTGTTATAAAGAAAAGAAGCAATTAACACACAAATCAGAATACAGCTATATCCCATGATACAAAAAGAACATACTCTTAAAAGTTCATGAAACAATCCCACACAATCCAACTCCAGCCAAAAATATACCCAAAAAATACAAACGTAACCACAGATAACCAAAGACAACGAAATGCAGAACTAGCGTCATCCCTATTAGCTTCTTTCTCAACTTTCTCAAGCATTCAAAGTATTAAAAAACAAAACAAAACAAAAATATAAAAAAGACAGAATTACCATAAAAAGAAAAAGGTTTCATGGGCATTATCAAATTCAATTCAATATAAATTTTAATAATTGGCGCACTTTTGCACAAAATACAAGATTAAAAAAAAAAGAGCATTACAAGCCAGCATCGTAAGCCTTTTGAACTGTAAATAACATTGGATAACCAAAACTATCAAACAATTGGATCAAACACAAAGCAAAGCTAAACAAGACCCTCAAGTGAGACTGGGTAGAAGGGCTAACCCAGCGGCCTCTTGGGTTGCGGCGTCGTCGGCGTGGATGTCGAGATGGTTTAACCTAAGGAAAGTGCTGTCACTCGCCGGAGTAGCCATGGCTTGCTCACTCCGGCTCGACGGAGAGCCGATGCTACCACTGGTCGACACCGATTGGCCGGACACGGTGGTAGCGTTGCCCCAAGACCTGGTGGCAGCTGCCGAGGCCCTAGACGCCGTCGGAGGGTTCCTGTCCCCGTCGTCTGGTTGGCGGGTCCCACCGGAAACCATTTAGATACAAATTGTACGATGGCTAGATAGGATATGAGAAAAGTCAAAGATCCGTTAACAACAGCAGCAGCAGCAGCAGCAGCAGTAGTAGTAGAGACTAGAGAGGTTTATTAAATGGGATTGGGTTATGTTTTATGAAATGACAAAGAGAAGAGAAAGCAAAAGGGGAAGACGAAGGCCTTGGTGATCTGAGAACACAAAGGAGATTTTGTAGATGAGTGTGTGTGTTTGTTGGGGGTTGTGTTCTGCGCTTTATAAAACAAAGAGGGAAATTTGAGGTTTAGTTTTAGTAGGAACGAGAAGTTATCGCTACAGTTTCCTTTCAACACGAGTTAATTTATTTACTTTTTTTAATTATTAATTTATATGATAAAAACTAATTTGTATATGGATCCGGTCCTTGATTTATATAAATTAAGTGGGCTTGGTTGGATCTAATCTAATGTCGTTTTGCTATTATGCAATTAGTCAAACAAATAAATTGGTAAATAAGATAACACGATAAATAATAATTTATAATTAATGAATAGTAAAACTTAATATATAATGTACTCATATTAATTAACATGAAATTTATAAATAAAGTATTAAAATTAAATTCATCTTATTAAAATTTTTTGATGAATCCTTCTAAAATATAATTTTCTTTTTTACTTCACTTTTCCGTCGTCTTAGTTCTCGTGATAATAATTTGATCTTGGATCGAACTCAAGTCATATATTTATTTTAGTCTTTCGGGGTTTGATTAAAGTTGAAAAGTCCGATATGTAAATGACCAAGCTATGAAAACTAAAATAACATTATTTTTGTTAAATTTTAATAAAATAATATTAGACCATATCACTTTTGATTGAATTGAATCGTAAAATTCAATTCCAATTTAAAATTGAAAAAAACAATCTTTTTAATTTAAGTGGCATAAATCACAGTTAAAACAAATTTTATATATCTAATAAGTAATTATATCTAACCCTTATTAACCATGAATTGATAGGGATGACAGTTTTGACCCGGTTAAACCTAACCAGCCTATGATCAATGGACCTCTAGCTAAGTTGAGGCCTGACGGGTAATGACAAATGACATTGTTATGACTTTCTTTAAAAATAATAATTTGGGATCGGTCAAAACGACATAGGTCAGGCTTACCAACCTAGGCCCGGGCTAGCCCATTTTGGTCCCTATAAAGTGAAAATGCTGGTTGATAATGTTATGGTTTAATCTAATTGCAAGGTATGAGACTTGAATCTCGTATTGGTTAAATACAAAATTGATATGGAATTTATAAGGACTTTGGGCTCTCTATCCTCATAAGCTAGCTTTTGGAATGTGGCTCTCCTAAAGTCCTTATCAATTAGTATTATAGTCGGTCTTGGAGTGGTGGCCCATAGAGTGCCAACCGTGACCAACGTGGCCGTGACCAACAAGGATCTCATAGTAGTGACCCATGGAGTGGTGACCTGAAAATGTCAGCTGTGACCAACATAGCCGTGACCAATGAGGACATTGGTCCTTATAAGGGGACGAATATTACGATTTAATCTAATTGTAAGGTACGAGACTTGAATCCCATATTGGTTAAATATAAAATTGATATGAAATTTATAAGAACTTTGAGCTCTCTGCCTTCATAAGCTAGCTTTTAAGATGTGGCTCTCCTAAAATCTTTATTAGATAAGCTAGTTATCTACCCTCACCGTGAAAGGGAATATATGCCTCACTATCTCTTTGCCAAAAGTAGCCAAAATTGTACCGAAAAGAAAAAGGTTGAAAGATGATGTGAATTCTTAATTTGGAAAGAATCCGTCTTCTCATTTCTTCTGACTGAAGCTGGATGACTCCCGTGAGTTGGTTCACTCAATATCGCACTCGTTAAACAAAATAATAATGAGATCCTGTGCAGATGGGGAGGAAGCTTGGAGCTCACGAAAAGGTTGAAAGATTTAAAGGACAAAAGGGTTCTCTGATTTTCTGAAAGTAGGTGCTTTCATCTTATGGAGTACTCATAATTCAAGGTAAGATGAGGACTCGGTCATATCTCGAGGTAAATCAATCTCTCCGTCTCATGTGTACCAATGCTATAAGGGGCCTGATGTTCATCATCGTCTCTTTACTTTGTTGGTTTCCGCAGGGCTTGTACTTCTGAGTCAAGCATGCTCGAGTGCTCATCCAATATGAATACTATTCAACATGAAATTCTGCTTAAAAGATCATGGCTTAGTGGACAGCATTGTCAGGATTTGCCATTCATAAGAAGCTGAGAAACCAAACCAATGGAGTCACTAAGGAGTGCACGTAAAATTATAGTAAAGCTAGCTGGAATTGTACGTACCATTCAGCCTTTGGCATTTGATTTGAGTGATGGATGATGGTTTAATATCTAAAACGTTGGCGAAATTGTAAGGGTGTGGTATTTTCTCTTATGGAGTACTTGGTTGACTGGAATTACAGTTTAATTACTGATTTATTTTAAGTAATAAGTTATTTCCTTATTTGGTTAAAGAAAATATACAAAATATATAACACAAGGGTTTATTTATTCTTTGAATTTAAAGAATAAACAAACTTATCTTTCCTTATAGTTTTATCTATTCCAAATTAGTTAGGAATAAAAATAAGGACTTATTGGACAAAAATATCCTCAAAGAATCCACATATTTACTTAGCTGTAATAATAATAATATATATATATATAATAGTGGGAACTATAATGTAGTTAGTGGAAATTATAATAGATATTTTTATTATTTATTCCTTTGTTATTTCAAATTTATATTTTTAAACCAAACATTAACGTTACATCATCATTAGAAATTTTTATGAACAAATCAAACTAAATAATACATATTCTATTCTATTATATTCCTTGTCTATTCTATTTTTAAAGAATTATCATTTTATTCTTTATCTATTCTTACAGGCTAGGTTTTGAAACCCAGACCGAACGTCGAACTGAAGGCCTTATTGGTCACCGGTTCGATCGGTTCGACCACTGATCGAATTGGTGTGACGCCATAATTATGCAACAATCATATTTAATTATATATAATATTAGTAATATTAAAAAATAAAAAATATAACAAATAGTATAAATAAAAATAAAAAATAAAAAAATATTGAACCAGTGGTCAAAATAGTATAAATAAAAATAAAAAATAAAAAAATATTGAAGCAGTGGTCGAATCGGTTCGACCAGTCCCGGTTCAACCGGTCAATTGACTGGTTCTTACCGGTTCGCGCTGGTTCAATTGATGACTGATTTTTAGGGATCACCGGGACTAAATAGCCTACCAATTACCGGTCGAATTGGTCAGTCCGGTCCGGGTTTTAAAACCATGCTTGCAGGTGAATCAAACGCCGTGTTAATGTCTTCTTTCTTTTTTAAAATTTTTTTTCATGAAAATAGATAGAAATAGAAAAGGTTTGTCATTAAATAAGAAAAAATAAGACTGAGAAGGACCTTAGAATAGAGAAGAAGATGAAGATAAGGATAAATAATAAATAGGCCAAGATGAAGGAGAAAGAAGAAACTCATGGAAATATAAAGCAATGGTCAAATAAAAAAGATTTGAGTATTTAAAAAAAAATAAAACAAAGAAAGTTTATTTAATATTTACTAGAAATTACTTGAGAAGATTTCCATTAATTAGTATGAATTTAAAAGAGGAATTTTATTATTTGGGACCAAATTCTAATTTCTATATCCAGAAAATTCTCTCCTTTTTACTGCTGAACATAATAAGTTCTAATGTTAAAAAGAAAAAGGGAAAAGTGAAAGTAAGAGGAACTCGTTCATTGTCTATCATCATCCCTAATTTATTATAGTTTATAAATATTAATTAATTTATAAAAACTAGAAATTAAATAATTTAAGATTTTTATAATTAAAACGAAATGGTTTAATTTTTTAATAATTACCAAAAAAGTCTCAAATAAGTTGTCCATCGCAAAAAAATTTAATAGACAATAAATAAATTCAAGCTTGTTCGATGTGATAAATAGCAATTGTATAATAGTTGATTTTTACTTTTTTCATATTTTTTAATTTTTTTCAGTTTTAAATTTTGAACTTTTTTAATTTTTAAGTACTTTCTAAATTTTCAGAAGTCTGATCAATTTTTAATCTTATTCAAAGTATAATTAAATTAAATTTTGTCTAGGATTCGGGCCCAAATACTAACTTGCCACCTGTTGCTTAGTCCGTCGAGTGGTTGAGCTCGAGCCAGCCATCATCATTTGCATAATGTCACTTTCGTTGACCGCCTCCGCCCGGAAACAGCCTGGGTACATTAGTTGGCAGGTTAATTTGTTATCTGTGAACAATTCTTTCTTTGGATCCAAGAAGATCACGCCAGCGTAAATTGTATACTGCAGCCTCAAAAATATATAGTTTATAATGTTAACTCAAGATCTTTTGTATGCAAGAAAAAAGATGGAAATGAATGCAAACTTCTGTGACAACATTTGCACATCCAAACTGAAACCACAATTTCTTCAGAATCCTTGTGGCATTTTCTCCTAAAGAACTTTATATGAACATGCCATTTGTGTTTCTCTGCCCATGACCTGCATATCCTTTGACAGGATAAGGACAAATTGATTGAAGTGTTGGCTTTTTCCTGAAAATACATAAACCCAACTTTAACCAAACCAAAAGGCTACTTTGATCTGTTTTTTCAAGTGAACGCCACAATAAGAGACCATGCGTATTGTACTACGCAGGAGATATTGTCAAAATACGATCGGAAATGAGAACAAGTAAGAAGAGGAAAAGAGACGAAGACTAATTTTTGGGAGCCAGATACA
>JANITX010000006.1:7212681-7225066 GCA_027564395.1 Erythroxylum ulei
TAATGAATGGGGTATTTGAGTATGTTGAATATAAGGTAGATGTTGACTTGGAAAGTTCACTCTATGCGGTTTGAATGTATTGTTATCAATGGTATGAGTCATCCCTTTGGATTGGTATATGCTTCATGTGGTTTCTGTATGAGAGCTTGAATTTGAGTTGTGAAACATCATTTTTGCATTCATCATAGTTGATGTATACAATTGTGATTGAATGTTGGTTTTTGCACTTAATAGTATATGCAGTATTACTTTTATTTCACTAGCTTTGATGACTTTCATGCTACTTGACCCAAATACATCTCACCTTACCTTTACCCACATTACAACCTTGAAAAGTCCTTTGATTCATGATTATGCATGTGAATTTTAGTGGTGGAGAAATAAAGTGATACACAAAGTTGTGGAATGGCATGATCAAGAATGGTGTTTAGTGTACCCATGAACATATCATGTTTAAACACATTTTCTAAGTCTACCATTACATTTTTCAATTTTTAAAGGTATTGAAAGTTGATTGATCTTGAGTAAAAGCTTGGAATGTTAAGTTCTTGCTATATTTTTAAAATTCAATCATCTTTGCTTTTAATTATGTATTCTAGGAAATATGGGAATTGAGTAAATATTTTGGGTCTATATGCTTAATTTTGATGTTTTGCCCAAGGGCGGTCAAAAGCTAAGTATAGGGGAATTTGATATGTGTTTAAATGTTCATTCATTTGATCTACTACACTTAGTGATTAATGCCTTAGAAATGCTTAAGATACTCACTTTGACTCATATTTGATTTTAGGCACAGTTTGGAAGTGGAGTTAAAATGACCCGAAAGCATATGCATTAAGTCATCTTCTCGATGTTGACACTCGTTGGTCCTTATGGAATAAGAAGGAGAAGAATTAGAGCAAAGAAGAGAAGACATGCAGAAGGTTGGAGAACAAAACCAATGCCACGATCGTGACAGAAGAATGATGGAGTGCCATGATCATGGCTTAGTTGGCCACGATTGTGATAGAAGCTTGTGACACAGGTCACGATCGTGGCCCTACAAGCCATAATCGTGGCCTACGCAACGACAACTCGGGGACTACTTCTGAACTCAACTTATCGAGGGTTATTTTGGACATTTTGGGCTTAGTAAAACCTAATTTTTACCCTAATTAGAAAGAACTATAAAAAGAAAAGAATGAAACCCTGAAAGGGAGGTTCCATTCTTGCTACACTGGGGAGAAAATCCAAGGAGAGAAGAGGAGCAAGGAGTTTTTGACTGGGACATTCTTTGGGGGTTGAAGCATTAATTTTGGGAGCAAGCTCTCAACCTTGAAAGACACATGGAGGGGTAGATTCCCAACGTCATTTCGGAGGTGACATCGATGCCAACGACCCGATTAAGTTTGTTTCTCTTTGTATTTGTTGTTTCTTTCTCTCCTTAGAAATTGCTCATGTTATTCTATGTTTATTGTTTGGGTGTTGTGTAAGAATGATTAAATGTTCTATTTGATTATTTTTATGTAAGAACCCATTGCTAGAATCAAATACAATACATTATCATTGTTTTTACGATTCATTTGTAGCAAATAATGGTTCGTAATCATTAGGGATAACATAACCTAGATTAAATAATCCAAGCTTGTGTGATTATTTCTTAGATTGGTTTGTTTTTCTCACTCGTAAAGCAACTGTTTGATTAAACTTAGCGAGCTCCTCCTAGGTTATCTGATAGCTAGGGTTAATTAACGAGCTCTTCTTAATTAACTAAGACCTAAGGGAAAATCGAGATTAACAGAGCTTGTTGTTAATCTAAGACCAATAGTTTAGGGAGAGGTAAAAGAACAACAAATCAATGAAATATTTCTAATTAGGGTTTAGGCTGAGATTGAACCAAAGAACCGGGTCCCTACTGAATTCCCCACTTTTATCATTTTTAATGTTTTCTTTTATTTGTTTTCACTATGTTAGTTTTACTTTATTTTGTTATTAAAACAAAACTCCCTAAACCTAAACACCAATTAATTTCATTTCAAAAGTTAACTGAACACTCTCTGTAGGATCGACCTAGACTCACCACTACTACAGTAGTAGGTTTAGTTTATTTTGTGTAGTGTTAAGATACGCTACCAAATAATCGTGTTTCATGAAAGAATAAAACATATTGAATTTAATTTTCATTATAATCATCAACAAGCTTAAGTCAACCGAATTAATACTCGTTATGTGCAAACCAAGGGTCAACTAGCATATGTGTTTACAAAAATTCTGCCATCTTTTTAGTTTCAATGAATATTAGGCAAGCTTGGATCCATTAATCTTTTGGATTCAACTTAAAGGGGAGTATTGGAAGTTATGTAAATTACCTAGATTAGTGGCGTTTTCTATTATACATACATAAAATAGGATAAGATTATTGTATAGTCAATTGACTATACTAAATTATAAGCAAAAAAGTTGAAACAAATTGTCTATATATTTACTTATATTCTCTATATAATAATAACAAATAATAAATATACTCTTCTTCTGTAAAGTTCAAATTCAAATATCAATTTGGATATTTTTTGTCATTAAGAAATGACTCAAGCTTTTACAGCTAAAACAAAGTATGTATAATAGTCAAACATAGGTGAAATCTTGACATATAATAGATACATAAAAAAAAGACTCGTGCTAATATTCACAACCCTTTTACACGTACATGTAAATGGATGTTTTTATTATATGGTGAAGTGGTTCACATATTAGTTACAACATAATTGATTTAAGATCAATTATGAATTTATATAAATGGAGATAAATAAAAATATATTGATAACTTGCATTTTGTCACGTTAATTCTTTGTGTTTTATGTTCTTTTGGTAGGCTTTTGTGATGTTTTGCTTGTGTTCCTATAGTAATTCGTGTCTTTGTATTTTCTAGGTGATGAAATACCAAAGTGATGCAATTTGGAGTGAAATTGGCTAATCTGGAACTGAAGAGGATTTCAACATGACCATGTTGAAAGTAACACAGTGTTGTGCTGGCAGATTACTACCTATGAATTTTGACTTTACTACCTTGTGATTTGGGCCTCAATAACACAGCCCTCTTTGTTCACTAAGTCAAGTTGTGGCTTGAAGTCTCATTTTGATATGTAATTGGGCCCCACTTTGTTAGACCATTATGAAGGGGCTTCATTTAATGAAAAGGAGAAGCAAACCTAGGGAGCTCCAAGGCCAGCACACAGAGTAGCAAATAAATTGTCTTATCAAGGGACCCAGCAGAAATTAAATGGGAAAATGCCAGTGACCGAGATTAAGAGAAGCTACAGCGCACAAGAGGGCCCAACGTCAATCAACAATACAAGAGAGCAATTAGCTGTGGAATAAAAACGCAAGGGCTGTTGATTACAAACGCAATAGACGGACAGGATTTAAAATCACGCAATAGGCACAAGCTAGCTGGGAGGAATTAACGCACAAGGAATATAAGCAGTAGCGTGTAGGGAGGCAGCCAAGGGTTTTAAGAGCATGAGTATTTAATGGTCAAATCATTACAACATGAAGAGCAACGTGGCATCGTCTTAGCAATTCACGCAGAGGAATTAAAAGTGAAGCACAAGCAAGGTGGCATTGGAGGGAGACAGCAGCGTGGAAGCAAATTAAATGGGCTGCAACTTTGATAAGGGGGAGGCCCACTTTACAAAGACCTAGGGATTGGGGACATATATAAAGGAAAAGTTGACGGCAACTTAGGGGACGATAGCTTTTGGTGGGAGATTGACTCTTTATCACAACAGTGGACGGCAACTTTGGAGAGATAATAGTCAAAGATTGCGGCAGCTTTGGAGGAAGGAAGCTTTTTATTTTTGTCTTGGGCATTCACAGTGTCGACGACAGAGGAAGCTAAGGATTTTAATATAGACGACCATTAAAGGACGGCGTGCAGCAGCTATATTGGAGAGTGGACGATAGTTTTCGGAGGATAGTGGATTGACGCGGATTAATTTCTTATTACAACAGTAGGCAGCAGCAGCTGTTTGTGACTTATTCGGTGATTGTGAAGGTTTAATTTCAGAGAGTAGAACTTTTTTTTAAAAATGTAATTTAGGTACTCAGAACCCAAAAAGTAAAATAAATTAGCAGAGCATACTAATTTTACTTATTATTTTAAAAATTCTTTAATTTTTAATTTTTAATAAAAATAGTTTGAATTTAAGTCCTCAGTTAATATAGATTATGCAATTATATATAGAGTTCGGAAAATGCTTTGGTTATGTTATAATAACCTTGTATTTTTTGTGATTTAGAATATGCAATGCAGCTTAAAGCATGCCACAACGCTTTCTGTAGGAACAAATATATTTGACAATGTCTTGTAGATTAAAATGAAAAAGAGAAATATTTATGATCATAGAACATAGTCATTGCTTATAAATGTTGTGATCATGTAGCTGTCGGCAACAAAGGCCAGATATCCAGCTATAAATTAGATGGTTATGACATCATCTATTTCGACAATCATTAGGAAATCATTTGAAGTGTATGTTCTTCGGACTTTTTTTGTTTTGGAAAGGTTTATAAGCTCTCCACTGGGGCTGCATGTGGACTTTCTTGGCCATCTGATCGTATTATAGTTCAAGTGCTTGACGACTCCACCAATGCTACGGGTATCTTCAATAATTCAAATTCAACCAACTCAAAGTCTCTTGAATTTTTCCAAGTTGTAATGACTTGTTAGTAAGAATACGCAGGAACTGGTCGAATTGGAGTGCAAGAAATGGATAGGAAAGGGTGTGAACGTGAAGTACGAAACCAGGAATAATAGGGACGGCTATAATAAGGCTGGCGCATTGAAAGAAGGACTTCAGAAGAATTATGTCAAAGATTGTGAATTCGTTGCAATCTTTGATGCAGACTTCCAGCCTGAGGAGGATTTTCTGTGCAGAACCATTCCATATCTGCTCGACAATCCTGAATTGGGGTTGGTTCAGGCTAGGTGCAAATTCGGTAAGGTTTTATGTACATGTCAACTGTCAAGATACCATCAACTAGAAATGTAGCATCTTAAAAATAAAACATAAAGGTCTCTTTCAATCTTCAGTGAATGTAGATGAGTGTCTGTTGACTCGGCTGCAGGAAATGTCTCTGGACTATCACTTCGGTGTGGAGCAGGAAGTGGGCTCCTCAACCAGTTCAATTTTCGGGTTCAATGGTACATAAACTCTCTCAGCTAGAATAACTATATGTTTTTTGGATGTAAAGGATTATTTCACAAGCTGAAATTGGTCCTGAAATTTTAAATGCAGGGACAGCTGGTGTATGGCGAATTCAAGCAATAGAGGATGCTGGTGGATGGAAAGATAGAACAGCAGTAGAAGATATGGACCTCGCAGTCCGAGCTAGCCTTAAGGGCTGGAAATTTTTGTTTATAGGGGACTTGGGAGTGAGCCTGTATCACGTAAACAGTCTTATCTAGATTTCCTGCTTTATGTGCTTGAAGTTCCAAGAGTATATAAAAAAAGGCTTCCAATGTTTCATCCCATTCATGCTTCTTTTACTGTCTTTTACAACATTTCTGGTGATGTGCTTTTCAGGTCAAGAATGAGCTCCCAATTACATTCAAGACATATCGCTTTCAGCAACACCGCAGGTCTAGAAAAGAATTTAATATTTGAGAGTTGTGTTTGATTGAATGATTCTGTGCAATCACAATAGAGCTGACACATATGAATTTTATTTAAAGAGTTTACAATTGTACAAGAGGTGAGAGAGAGAGCGCACTAACAGACAAAGGTTGTTATGCGGTTATGTACAAAATAGTCTTTTATAGAAGTTGGTTATTTTTGTGTGAGTGTACGTGACATCCTCCATGCTAACGTCTTTTACAGTTGTATTACGTTGCGTGCTGTGCATGCATGGTTCCTTTATCATGTAAATTATTTTCCTTGACATCCCCTCTCAAACTAGGCAGTGTTTCATGTATTCTAAACACGCCAAGTTTGCTTCGTAAATTGCAAAATTGTGAACCGATCGTAGCCTTGGTTAAGCAATCTGCAATTTGTTCTTGAGATGGAACGTATCTGACTTCCAGCCTTCTTTCAAGAACTTTGTCTCTGATAAAATGAATATCCACTCCGATGTGCTTGGTTCTTGCGTGAAAAATCGGATTACTCGTTAATTGCCCTGCACTCACATTGTCACACCACGCCATAGGGATTCCATCTGTTAGGATTGATAGTTCCTTAAGGAGGGACTCAATCCAAGATATTTCACAGGCCACCTGCACTAAGGCCCTATATTCAGCTTCAGTGCTAGACCGTGCTATGACAGGTTGTTTCCTTGAACTCCAAGACACTAGGGTTGAGCCAAGATAGACGCAGTAACCACCAGTAGACCTTCTATCATCCTTGCTACAGGCCCAGTTAGCATCAGAAAATCCTGTAATTATATAGTTGTTGCATGGTTGTATGTTCAGTCCATAATTTTTGGTTCCTTTAAGATATCTTAGCACACGCTTAGCTCCTTGCATGTGTTTATCAGTAGGATTTTGCAGGAATTGGCTCAGTTTGTTCACAATGTAAGAGATGTCAGGTCTGGTATGTGTGACGTACTGTAATGCTCCTATTATTCTCCTGTAGTCTGTTGCATTTTTGAGTGGTTCACCTCCATCTTTTACTAGATTTGAATTGAGAGTTGCAGGAGATGTACAGGTGTTTGAATTCGCCAGCCCAGTCCTTTTGAGTAGCTCTTCAATATATCGTGTTTGTGTCAAATGGATTCCATACTCATTTCTCAATACTTCAATTCCAAGGAATAGCTTCAATGGTCCCAGGTCCTTTAAAGCAAATAGCTTGTCAAGCTCTTTCACAAAGCTTCTGAGTGAGGTTGGATTGTTCCCTGTAACAATCATGTCATCAATGTATATCAGAATAAACATGATCTCACCTCCTTTCCTCATGATGAACAATGATGAGTCACATCTTGAATTTTTGAAACCCCAATCTAGCAGTGTCTTCCTCAGCTTCTCAAACCAAGCTCTCGGAGCCTGCTTGAGTCCATAAAGTGCTTTGTTTAATTTGCATAAAAGCTGAGATTTGTCCTTTTGCTCAAACCCCTCGGGTTGCTTCATAAATACAGTTTCGTAAAGGTCCCCGTTCAAGAAGGCATTATTGATGTCAAGTTGCCTAATGCACCAGTTCTCTGTCACTGCGATGGTGAGTATCAATCTGATTGTCGATGCTTTGATCACTGGACTGAAGGTTTCGCCATAATCCACTCCTGCATTCTGATGGAATCCTTTTGCCACTAGCCTGGCTTTGCATCATTGGAACGATCCATCCGCATTCCTCTTAACCCAGAATACCCACTTGTTACCTACTACATTCATCTGAGATGTGACAGGTACCAGGGTCCAGGTTTCATTCCTATTCAAGGCATCAAGCTCCTCTTGCATTGCTTTTCTCCAATGTTCTGATCTTAAGGCTTCATTAACTGTAGTAGGTTCAACTGGTGAGGAACTGATTGCAGTGTAAAGTTGAAATTCTGGTTGTCGCTTTGGTTTGAATATTCCAGACTTGGATCTGGTTATCATCCCATGTCCTTCATTTTCTTGCACCTGCACATCTGGTATACTAATGTCAGGATCAACAGTGGAGTTATCAGAATTCAATGTCACACCGTCATAGTCTGCAATGTCCATGCCATATCCAGGAACTTCCCTAAAGGAATTTTGATAGTCAGCTTCTTCATCTCTTATTTGTTCTTCTAATTGTGATGTTTCAGATTCGGCATTCTTGACTCGTTCTGAGGTAGGAGAAAATGCTTGATGACCTGTACCCGATGAGACACTAGTTTGGTTTGAAGGAATTTGAGAGTTTTTGAACCAGATAGGAATGGTGACCAATGTATGTGTTTCTGATGACTTTGTGTTAAGGAATCCATTTTGGAAAGGAAATTCTCGTTCATTAAAAATTACATGGCGAGAGATATAAAACCTTCCAGTGGAGCTCAGACATTTGTACCCTTTATGAGCGTTACTGAAACCCAAAAATACACACTTCACATAATGGAATTGAAACTTTTGAGACTGATAAGGTCTTAGGCATGGGTAACAAGCACAGGCGAAAGGCTTGAGAGCTTTATAATTCAGTTTCTTTTGAAATAGTTTTTCAATAAGGCTTTGGTTGCTGATGACAGGAGATGGTAACATGTTTATCAGCTGGACTGAGGTTTGAAAAGCTTCTGGCCAAAATTTAAAAGGAACTTTTGATTGAGCTAGAAGTGTTAGTCCGGTTTCGACAATGTGCCTATGCTTTCTTTCAGCTCTACCATTCTGTGCTGATGTGTGAGGGCAAGCATATCTGATTCTAATGCCATGTTGTTTTAGGTAGTTTGTGAGACTTATATACTCACCTCCATATCAGTTTGTATACACTTGATTTTTTGTTCAAGTTGGTTTTCTATTATGGTTTTGAATTGGATGAACATTGGTGCAACATTAGATTTATGCTTTAAAGGGTAGAGCTAAGTGTGTCTACTAAAGTCATCAAGAAATAATATGTAGTATCTGAATCCAGACGTGGATAGGACAGGGGCTGGACGCCAGACCTCAGTATGAATTAGTTCGAGTGGTTTAGAGGCTTGTGAGCTAGACAAAGTGAAGGGCAAAGAATGTGATTTTCCTAGTTGGCAAGCATCACAGAAGAAATTCTTGTCATTGATATCAATTGACTCATTACATAAGCTGAGAACTTTGGTTAAAGTTTTAAAAGAAGGGTGACCTAAACGGCTGTGCCAAATTTCCAAAACATTTAGGTTTTCTGACTTATCTAAATACCTTAATAGATGAGCTTGATGGGTTGGCGAGTTGTTGGTAGTGTTTTGATGATGAATGGTCTTAACATGGTACAGACCTTCATGCAATTTCCCTGTCACCAGAATTCATCCCGAAGCCTTGTCCTTGACAAAACAACCAGATTGATTGAAGTCAATATCAACATTGTTTGAATCAATCAACTTAGATATACTGACTAAGTTTTTTTCAATATTAGGCACGCAAAGAGTGTCATTCAGTGTCAAATATTGTCCATCATTCGTTGGTAACTTTACCAGGCCAGTGTGTGAGATATTAAGTTTCTTACCATTGCCAATGGTCTGCGATTCTTTACCCTTGTACTTATGTTTTTGTTGCATGGTGCCTGGATCGTTTATAACGTGATTATTTGCTCTGCTGTCTAAGAGCCAATCTACTTCTCCAGTGTTGTCAGCAGTGGCAATATAAGCTGCACTGTGGTTTCTGGATGGTTTAGGTAATGAACCCATATAGCTCTTGTCAAAACGAAAGTAGCAAATGGCAGTAGTATGACCAGGCTTTCCACACACTTGACACAAGGGTTTATTTCCTCCACCAAATCTGTTTCCTCTTCCTCTGTAAGTTCTTCCACTTCTGCCTGTGCTTCCAGATCGTCCTCCAAATTGTTGATTGTTGTAGTTTCTTTGATTATTCTGGCCTCTGGTGAAGTGAGCACTTGGTGGACCAATGTTGATGTTGGCCATTCCTGAGTTCAATTGATCAAGTCTTCTTTCATAGCTGAGAAGTTTTGATTGAAACTCCATCCAGCTTATTGTTTCTTTTTTAGTGATTTGGCATACTAGAGGGTTGTAGTCTTGTGAATCAAGTCCAGCCAACGTTTGAGTCACGAGATCATCAAGTGTTACTGGGTGTCCTGCGAGGGCCAAATTGTCGGCGATCCCTCTCATTGTTTTTATGTATTCTTCCATCTTCATTGTGCCTTTCTGCATTTTTGCAAATTCCCTTTTGTAGAAGACAACATTTGAGCGAGTCTTTACACCAAATAGATCATTTATTGCATTCCACAGCCTTTGAGAGGTTTCATGGTCCATCAGCTCAGATGCAACCGTAAGTTCGATGGTGTTGTAGATCCATCCTAGCAACATCTAGTCTTGAGCATACCAGTTTTCAAAATCCTGATTAACTTTTGTTTGGACTTCATCTGTCCCTTCTGTCGTTGTTTCAATGAACTCTGGGGGGCATGGTTTCGCACCAATGAGATAGCCTTCGAGTCTATTTCCTCTTATCATGGGTAGGATCATGTTTTTCCAGAGAAGAAAATTATCATGGTTCAACTTAACCATGTTGAAAGTTCCGATAGGGCTACTTGTTATGTTTAGAGGCTTTGGTGCCATTGCTGGGTTTCCTCCATTGTTGTCATTTCCTGAAATTGCTGAGCTTTCTCCATTGTGAGCCATGAGCGATGCTCTGATACCAAGAAAAGAATTTAATATTTGAGAGTTATATTTGATTGAATGATTCTCCGCAATCACAACAGAGCTGACACATATGAATTTTATTTATAGAGTTTACAATTGTACAAGAGGTGAGAGAGAGAGCGTACTAACAAACAAAGGTTGTTATGCGGTTATGTACAAAATATTCTTTTATAGAAGTTGGTTATTTTTGTGTGAGTGTACGTGATTTGTCTGCAAGCTAACATCCTCCATGCTAACGTCTTTTACAGCTGTATTACGTTGCGTGCTGTTGCATGCGTGGTTCCTTCATCATGTAAATTATTTTCCTTGACAAGTCTTGTGGCCCTGCCAATCTCTTCAGGAAAATGACTAGACAAATTCTCTGTTAGAATATATTTTATATATTCCTTATTTAGTTTGACATTTTAAATTTGACATATAAGATATACACTCTATTTTCGGTGAAATCTTTGAAATCTATCCATATACGTACATATCTCCTAGTTTTGGAATAAGTCTATGTGATTACGGAAGTTTAAAAAAAACCTAGAAGGGGTTGCGACAAAAATCTGTGGTGGATGTTATTAAAGTGACGTTGGGTGTGGAGCTTTTAAAAAGAAGATTTTTGTGTGGCAGTGTTTTTGGAGTATTGGTGCACGTCTATATATCTACATTGAATATTCTCTCTTAAAAGGCAAAAGATCTAGACCTATAGGCATTATTTGTTTTCACGCATATTCAAAGAAGCATTAAATGCCTTATTGCTTTCATGACTATCATGTAAACATTGAGAAGCAGCTTATGTGTGTTGGGTGTTCTGGTCTTTATATGCCGTGGGTTTTATAAAAGGAGGTGTGGCTGTTAATTGGCTTAAGGTTTTGGAGAGACAAGTTGCGCTTAAGGAAATCTCATATGGGAGTGAGCTTTTGATTTTTCCAGATCTTCTTAAAGATAATGTTACTGGAATTTTTTCAGTGGTGTGGCAGAGGTGGATTCGGTATGGGTAGTATCAACGGCAGCTGCAACTTGGTTTTGGAATGTGCATGAATCAGCCTATTTTTGTGTGAACAACTTTCTGGTCTATATCTGAGGAGCTGAACCTATAGGGAAGTTGTCTTCTTTTTCTCAAGTGTATTATTATTTTGTTCTTAGTTTATTGATCACTTGAGTTGTTTATTTCTTATCTTTATTATCAAGTATTGTTGAGAAAATCCTCTGTTGAAGTTAGTACGAGGTGGTCGTATTATTGGGTGTGAAATTCTTTCACGGAAAGTGAGGTTGAGAGATAGTGTCAAGGGTTGAGTGGTGTCGGCTCGGTAAAGCCTTGGGTAAATCTATTGTAATTTCGTGAAAGTGATTAAGCTGGGTGATGGCCCCGCAGACGTAGGCAAGGTGTGCCGAACTGTGTTACCAAATTTTTGGTGTTTTTATTATTTCAGTTTTGCTTGTTTTTATATTTTATTGGTGCCAAGGAAATTTGCGAAAAGTTTACCAAATAATTAACCCCCTTTAAATTTTCAATGGGTATCAGAGTAAGGTCATCGATTCAGAACTTAGTAGCAAGTTGGTGCAGATCTTAGTTTCGCGAACATGGCTACAAGAGAGGCACTACAAGTGAAAACTGAAAAAAGTGTGAATGATGTGGAAGACGAATAAGATGAAAACGAAGACTTAATACTGCTCACACGAAATTTTGGTAAATGGCTGAAAAGAATGAAGAAGGATAGGTTTGATTTTAGACAATATAGCAGAAGTTCATCGAGTAACAATTCAAGACAACAAGTCAAGACACAAAAGGGTGAACGAAAGGTAAGTCATGAATGTTAAGGTTTCAGACATATTCAATCTGAATGTGCCAATACTGTGAAGAAGAAAAAAGGAAAGTCCTTCACAAGCATTGATAGTGAATATGGTAGCGAAAAAGAAATAGCTAATGGTGCTGCGTTGGTTGCCTTACATAGCAAAAGTCCAGTTACTTGCTCAACAGTAACTAAGAAGGAAGTAACTGAAGGTCGAAAAGAAGGAAAATCGGAAAATTTCGAAAACAATCCAGCTCAAGATCCAATATTAGATTATGACAGCAATGGAAGTGGCCTAGATGATAAAAAAGGGAATATTTACGAGGATTACAAAGCTATATATGAAA
>JANITX010000006.1:7229287-7247310 GCA_027564395.1 Erythroxylum ulei
ATGGTTTGAATTGGTGATATATAGACATGTGTGCGTCTTGATGGCAAAAGAAAAATAAGTTTTTGTTTAAATTGATGATTATGATTCGCTTATGAGGGATAAAATGAATTGAAGTTATGGAATTGATGAATTCAAAAGGGGAAATTGATTTTGCTTGATTAAAGAATGAAAAAAAAACAAATTTACACCGCTTTGTATTGGTTTAGACCGATTATCTTATAGTTTCCAACGCGACACGTTTGTTTGTAAAAAAAAGCTTGTGTTCTCGAATGTCGAAATTTGCCCTTAAGTTTGATTAAATCGTTTTGGTTTCTTTGATTATGAGATTTTTGTAAATCCGTTTCTTCGATTCCTCGTCTGTTCTTTTGTGTTTCGTTTCGCATTTGTTTTGGCCCACTTTCGGGTTTAGGATCCGTTCTTTTGTTTCGCCCTTTGTTTTCACTTTGGGCTTTTGTTTTTAGGTTTTCCGTTTTTTTCCGGTTGGGGTCCGGTTCCAAAATCGGGTCCCAACAGCATTACAGGCTATCCTTAAGCATTGAAGGTTGCTCAAACAATCGTCGCAAGAGTGGTTGTAGCCATTTCCACCATAATTGCTACCATGGTTGGAAGACTAAGTTTTCATCAAACCACAATTACGGAGCTCTTTTCGGAAAAGAAATTTGTTACTGAAATTTTGTAAAATTGAAAGGGGTTTAAGGCAAAAGTTACAAGGAAGCTTATTTAGCTAAGCAACTCCCTCGTATCTCAAACGCTCAGATTGCCTAGATATGGAACATTTAGCAAATGCATTATGAACATTGGACTGCTTTCCATGCCGCATCAGAATCACTCAACTAACGGGAATTTGATTGCAATAATAGGAAACCTGTAGACCAGTTTGTATTTCTTCAATGTTGTCCTGAGTGATATGGAGTCCCTTAGGATTTATTCTAAATATATCCTATCTTTATTTTTGGCATTTTTATTGGACATGGGAATTTTCATAATTCTTGAAGTTGTGCCTTAATTGGTGATTGAGTATTGGAGATTGCATTCTTTTGGAATTGGATGGTACTTGGGATTTGAATTGGAAATATAGTCTTAATAAGCATAATTTTCGGTGTTGATAGCTTATCTGATATGGTCCTTGTTTGAAAAGGAATCTTTTGAAGAAAAACCTAGAAAAGGTGCGTGCTTGATTGGGATTGTGTAGCCTACATGAAACAGTAGAGTAGTGTTGGTGGCTGCGCACATGAGCTCTTGAATATACAACAGAATTTTGGATTTTTAGGTGACTTTTGGCTGGTGCTCTGTTTCGTGATTCTGCTGGGCTGATTGCGTAATATTTTGTGTGAGCAGTTCTTTTTCATATAAAATTGTCTTACTGCTGTGAAGTCTAAGTCATCATGTGGAGTTGATGATTCGTTGAGTTCTTGAAGTTATTTGTCAGTTGCAGTACAAAAAAAAGTTTATTGTTGATGAATTCATGTTGAACTTATGCAGTGGATTGTTCATGTCCGTGGAAAACTTATGATTTGGGAGTTTATTTTTACTTGTATTATTTGTTCTTTTGATTGAGTAAAAATAGTTAGGAAAATCCTTTGTTGAGGTTAGTACGAGGTGGTCATACTATTGGGTATGAATTTTTTCACAAGAAGTGAGGTTGAGAGATAGTGTTAAGGGTTGAGTGATGTCGGCTCAGTAAAGCCTTAGGTAAATCTATTGTACTTTCGTCAAAGTGATTAAGCTGGGTGAGGGCTCTGCAGACGTAGGCAAGGTGTGCCGAATTGCGTTACCAAATTTCTGGTGTTTTTATTATTTCGATTTTGCTTGTTTTTATATTTTATTGGTGCCAAGAAAATTTGCGAAATAATTTACCCCCTTAAAATTTTCAGAGTCTTTACCTATTCACTTGCAGTGACATTGAGTCGTTGCCCGCAGTAACACGGAGTGCTTGACGTTTTGGTTGAAATCTATCGTCTTCCACCTATTCTAATTTTCTTTGTTAATAATTTAATATACTAGAATTATACTCATGGTTTATATGATATTAAAAATAAATATTTTTCAATAATGAGATATTAATTACATTTTTATATCTTTTATTTTGTACTTATTTCATGTTATTTTTTCTTTTTCTTTCAATTTTTGTTACTTTAATCTTTTATTGAGGTCATCTCCAATTTGTTCACAGTTTTAAAATGTTATTAAATTATTTTATTAATGGTTTTATATATCATAATAACTATACAATTTAGTAATTTATTTTTCAATTTTTTAATATCATGAACTTAAGTTTACACAAATTATAATGCCAAAATATAATATCTTTTGGCGAGAAAAATATTTCAATAAAATAAATAATAATAATTTTATATTTATTTCTACAAAGGAACTTAAATTTGTTATTGATACATATGATGCTTCTTTTTCCTTTTTATGATTTTTAGTTTTTGTTATTACCTTGCGTTTGTTATTATGGTTGGATTGTTAATCATTAAAAAGTTCTTTTATTAATTTTTGAAGTTTGTAATTTTGGCTTTCACATAATTGTGATGTTTTACATTTGGTTAACTTAGAATTTTTGTAGAATAACCTATAATTTGAATAAGGGTTGTTTGGTTTATAAGTTATACTATTTTAAGAATCAAAGCAAGAAGTGTTTGGCTCTTGACATGATATATCCTAAAGTTGGATTTCGTTTGTTAAGATTTTGGATTAAGAATAATCCAATTTGAAATAAGTTTACAACTAGAATTTATTAATTATATTTTGTTTAATACTCATAACCAAATTTGAATTTAAAATAGTTTAAAATTAAAAATCAACTAATTTGATTAGTCCAATAGTAAAGTTACTACAAATAAGTAAATGATTAGAATTATATATGTTAATATTTATCAGCATGAGTTCATTACTCAGTTAGTCAAATAATTTATTTATTTAATATATCATTTACAAGTTTATGAGTTATGAATAAAATTCTAATTTATAAAAGTTTGTTTTTAGGAAAATACCCCTTATCAAAGTGCACTATTTCTATGTACCGCTACACAATTAAGACATGTCACTATAATTTTAGGGTAGTTACTCCAAATGCAATTTGTTTAATGAGAAGACCTGACATATCATGTTATTTTTGTTAATAACATAATTCAAGATTATATTTTGAAGTTGTTTAACTAGTAAAAATGTTGAAGTCAAATGCATGACCTTACTCTCAATCTAAAGATGAACTGAACTTTTAAGCATACTATAGAATTAGAAGTCATATAATATTAAACAATATGGATGGTTGATGATGAATTTGCAAGAGAACATCACAAGGGAATCAATAAGAACTTTATAGCTTATAGGTTTCCCTATCAAGATAATTAGAGTCATTGCATATCATGCTTTGATAGCTCTACCATAAGCATTTGTTAACTTTATTCCATGTAAAGTTTACTATATTTAGGTAATGTATCATCTAGATTAGTCTTGTCTGGAAATCATTTAATTTATGTGATATTATATGTATGGTATGCGACTAATTACTCATATTTATGGTATGAGACTAATTACTCTCTTGTCATTTATGCACGTGCTTATATTAATATTATCTATGCTATATTGAACTATATGTTAACTATTTGGTCATTTATTTAATGTTCATCTATATATAAAAAATGTGTTTTCCTCTCATCTTATTATTTGTATTGTACATGATATGTATGCAAATTAAACTTAAACATTTGAGATCACTTACTATTAAGTTTGACATGTACAAGAAGCAATTTGACTATACATTGAAAAAGCATTTAAGAGACATACTGAACATGATAAGTGATTTTAGAGATGATGGTCATGAGTTATATGATGAATAAAAAGTGCAAGCAGTCATTTGTTCTCTACCTTGGAATTGGGAGCATGTGAAAATGTATCTGAGTCATAATGAGAGCATCAAGACAATGGAGGATGCTATAAGAAGTCTTGGATTAGAAAAAAAAAAGAACAATTTGAACTTTTAAAATATTTGCAGTTAGTTCTAGTTCATATATAACTATGAATAGGACGCATAAGCATTATGGTGGACCCAAATGAAGAAAAGGTAAGAATAATATTCACAATACTTAGGGCTCCAAAAAATCTAAGTAGAACTAACATGGGAAAGAAAAACTCCTTTCAAGAATTTAAAAAAAAAACGTGAATACAATAAAGTGCTTCGGTTACAGCAATAAAGGTTGTTTCTTTTGTGATTATGGTGAGCTTAAAAAGGTACAATCTTTTAGTATATATTTTTATTCTTTATATGTCTCTTGTTATGTTTTCTACCTAAATTCATTCTTTTTTAGATTGTAAACTCAAGAGCAACAAAGCATATAGCAAAGGATAAGGATAAGGATGCCTTTATAGAATTCCACAAAAATTAAACACATAACTTAATAGATTTATGTAGGAGACAATTCAAGAGTTATAGTACAATGCATTATGGTCAACTACTAATCTAACGTGTTGTTTGCTCCAAATATTCGATAAAACCTTATTTCTATATTGGTTTTAATTAAACTTGGACTTAATGTAAACTTCCATAGTGGTGAGATTGATTTATATTTAAGAACTACTATATGGTCATGAATCTGTGTTAAATGATTCTATTGTACCTGATAAATTCTTAATGGACCATATTTTTAATCTCATAGTAAGTGTATTTTGTTTGTTTATTTGAGAGTTTTATTATTTATAGTACTTAATTTGTTTTTAGTATGTTTTTAGGACTTAATTGCCTTCATGAATCCAGAGGAGAAGAAGTTGGGTAGAACTAAGGTAGGAAACTAAAGAATTAAAGCTATTTTGAAAGGACATGTTCATGTTGGTGAGGAACACACCCATTAAGGACTTATACATAGCTGTATGGGAGACCATGTAAGTCCCTGTAACCATATACGGGGATACATGACACTATTATATCCGTATTGAGGTCAGACGAGCCCGTATGGTGTTGTACACGGTCATGTCCATAGATTATGTAAGTTGATAGAGCCGTATTTCTACGTGAATATTAAGTTTGAAATGATATTAAGGGATACGATCACTATACATAGTCATGTGTGTGACCATGTCTAGTGTAAAAAAACTATTTTTGAAGTATAAAAGGCAAATAAGAAGGGCAATCAAAGGAGTTCGAGTTTAAAATACAATTATAAACTTTAGAGTGGTAAGGAAGAAGAGATTAGTTAAAACTTACAAATAGAGAGCATATTTCCATCAAAGTTTCAATTGATTTTATTAGAAAAAGGAGATGCATAATGGATTCTCTGATTCTTAATTTTTCTTTTGAATCCTTGATTATGTTTCCTATTTTTATAAACTAAATTTATTTAGTTCTTAGGTATTATGAACCTTGTGATATATTTTGTAATTTAATTCTTTATTTACTTTAATTTGATTATTAATTCATTAGATTCAATTATATATTTTGATTATGTCTTGAATTAATATTTTTGGGATATTTTTTCATATATAATTTCATGCACTTGATGTTAAGAAATTAATTATATGAATAGATGTAGCTTGATTAAAAATAGTTGCATACAAACCTAAAGAAAGGTCAACATAAATCTTCCAAATTAGAGTCAAACTTAATAATAAAATTCTCGAATCGATTAAAGCAATCTTAGGGTTCTAACTAGAAAGAGATTTATGTTAATCAACCTAGGATTAGGTGTTGATAGTTTTGAGAAAGATATTAACATAAGATAGGAATTTTAATGCCCAAATGATCTTCAGTTAAATTGGATGATAAAGGGTTAATAGCTTAAGAAACCTTAAGGGAATTCATTACATTGGTACTATTTATTTGATTTGGTTAATCTTTTAGTGATTTATGTTTTTGGTTATTATTTGTGTGGAACTTCAGTTTTGTTTTATCGTTTAAATTAAGCCATCATCTTATTTTGTCAGTTACTTTGTACTTATAGTCCCCATGGGATTGATTTTTGATACTCTTTGTTACTATACTATAGTTCAATAAGTGCACTTGCCTTTGAGATCTATAAGGTAGGGATCTTGCATATCAAGCTTTTTGCTTCGATACTTGGGACTATAGTTAATTTAATCATTATTTCTCTTTTTAGTTATTTTCATTTGTAGTTTATAATTTGTTGAATTATTGTATTGAATCTTATATTTTTTCACATATGTAGGTCTTTGATTTATTTTATGACATGAGGAAATCCATCTAACTTAGTGGAAGAAGATCTAGAAATTGAGAGGAGCTAGACTTGGCTGGGATGAAGTCCACCATTTTAAGGCCAATTGTTACTGCAAACAACCTCAAGATTAAACTGAACATTATTCAAATGGTACATTAGTATGTCTAATTTGATGAGCTGTAGGATGAGCATTCTAACACGCACATAACCAATTTTCTAAAGATTTGTTACACCTTTAAGATTACTGGTGCTAATAATGATGTAATAAGATTAAGAATATATCCATTCTCCTTGAGGAACTGAGCTAAACAATGGTTAAATTCTCTGCCTAAGGGATCCATCATCATATGGAACCAGATGACAAAAAAATTTCGTTTAAAGTACTTTTTACCAGTTAAAACTGCCAAACTGAGGAATGACATCTAGGGGTGGCAATTAAGCCCGAGCCTAACCCAGAAGGCTCGAATTTCATAGGCTCTGTCCAATTTGATTCGACTTCGAGTTGAGATTGAACTTCTTTAAAAAAAATCGGGCTTCAATTTGGGCTCAAGCTTGGTAAAAAGTTCTTGGAAAAATAGGTTGGGCTCAAGCTTGGCAAAAAGTTCTTGGAAAAACAGGCTGGGCTCAAGCTTGACAAAAAATTCTTAGAAAAATGACGTTGTTTTCCATTTTTAGCCTAGCCCATTTCCAAGCCTAATGGCATATCTTCCTATGCTCAAAATGATTTAAAGACTCCATATGAAACATGAGAGAGATTTAAGGAGATGTCAAAGAAATGCTTACATTATAGTTTACCATCATAGATGCAAATTCAAACTTTTATAATGGCCTCAATTAATTAACTTTGTAGATGATTAATGTACTAGCTAAGAGTACTTTTAATAATGAAACACTAGAAGTAGCTTAGGATCTCACTGAGGACATGAGAATGAACAACGACCAGTGGTGCTCTTCTCAAGAAAAACCTAGCAAGCTAGCTAGAGTTTAAGATATAGATGAAGTTACAACATTGGTAAGCCAAGTTGAAACTTTGAACAAAAATATAAATGGATTAACAATGAATTCTCAATTGTTTCAAGTGATGCAGTGTGAGGTGTGTGAGCTATAGCATATAGGCTAAAAATGCAGAGGATGAAGGCTATAGCAAAGCCCAAGAATATGGATAACATGGGGAATGCTTTTAGACCCCAAAATAATCCTTACAACAATATGTATAATTTAGGATGGAGGAATCATTCCAATTTCTCTTGGGGGAATCAAGGATAACAAAGGAATAACCATTCACCAGAATTTCAATAACACCAATCTCAGGCAAAGAAGCCAAGCTTGGAAGACTTCATGATTAAATTTATTCAAACTTTAGTGGCGAGGTATCAAGCTACTAAAATTTCACTAAGGAATTAAGAGGCTTCTATCTATAACTTGGAGAATTAGATTAGTCAACTTACAAAGGTAGTTTCTAAAAGACAATAAGGGGGTTTTTCCAATAGTAATAAAACAAATCTTAAAGAACATGCAATGGTAGTCAACTTTAGGAGCGAAAAGGATTTACAAGTTAAAATCAAGACCCAAAGTGAGGAAGAAAGTGACAAGAGTACTCAAGAAAAAAGCTAAAGACAAAGAGCTTCCTCCAAAAGTTAAGGAATTCTAGCCTACCATCCCATATCCTACTAAGTTGAAGAAAGATCACATAGATGAGCAATTTGGTAAACTTATAAATAACTCCATATTAACTTACCTTTTATTATAGTTCTTTCTTAGATGTCAAAGTATGTAAAGTTCTTGAAGGAGTTGTTATCTAATAAGAGGAAGTTAGAGGAGTTGCTATGGTAACATTGAGTGAGAGATGATCGACTATTCTATAAAATAAGTTGCCTAAGAAGCTTAAAAATCCAAGGAGTTTTACTAACCTTTGTTTAATTGGTAGTTTATTAGTAGAAAAGGTTTTATTTGATTTGAGGACTAATATTAACTTAATACCTTAAAAATTATTCAAGAAATTGGGATTAGGGGAACTAAAACTCACTCTGTGAGCATTTAGTAAGTAGATAGATTTGTTAAGTATCCTAGGGATATTATTTAGCATGTACTTATTAAAGTTGATAAATTTATTTTTCCAATTAACTTTGTGATCTTAGATACAAATGAGGATATAGAGGTATCTTTGATTCTAGGTCAACTCTTCTTAGCCACCATTAAAGTTTTTATTGATATTACTAATTGGTAAACTAGTGCTTAGGGTTAGGGAAGAAGAGGTTACTTTTTAAATATCTGATGCTATGAGACATTCCCTTAAAGATGATTATGCTTGCTATATATTAATACCATTGATTCTATAGTTTCAGATATTTTGCAAGATTTTGTTTTTAAAGATTTATTAGAGTTGCGTCTCGTTCAAAGTGAGGAGGAAGATAGGGATAACCCCATAAATAAGGAGTAAGTAGCCCACTTATAAGCTAACAAAACTATAGCGTGAAGGAGTTTAATGTTCACATGCCATTTTTGACAACCCTTCTTGTATTTTTTGCATTTTTCATTATATCTGCTTTGATTTTTAGGTGATTTCGTGACTAGGGTTTGAAACTTCTCCCAATTACTGCTAGAGTTAAGCTTTCATATTTTGCTACAATCTTATGTATATTTCTCCTATTTCATTCTTATTTTGTGATTGCAAGTTGAATTTCATGCTTTCTCTTACAATTTTTTAGATTTATTGTTATATAATAATGGAATTTTGGAAAATTCAATTTGGAATTTTTGTTCGTGCTCACTATATCATATGAATTGCTTTATGTTTTATTAGTTTGTGCATAAATTGTTGTTTTCCTTTTAATTAGTTAGTTCTTGTTCATTTAATTTTATACATATTTCGTGATTAGCATATTTTAGTTCTTAATTGTTCATTTAATATGACCATACATTCATTTTGATTGTAAATTTTAGGACTTATAATTAGTTATTATGCATTTAATCTCATTTTAGTTTATTATTGCATATTTCATTATTATTACATTTCATTCTTAATTGTGTTCATCCTCACCCATGTTTTATTTTTACATCACAATTTAATAATTAATAATGATTGCACGAGTTAAATGTGGTGAATATTGCTATTTATTTTTTCTATTATTTACTTTCATTTGTTTCATTTTAGGCATAATGACAAGGAGAACAGAAGCAATGCAACAGAAAAAGAAAAGGAAAAACCATGTAAGTGACAAAGAGGCAAAAGGTCATTCAGAGACTAAGCTAAAGCCTAATCTCCATTAGCTCAAGAAGCCACTCTACCTCCACTTGCAATCTAAGAGATGCTTCAGTTTAATACCGAAGCTCATGAAGCCTATTTTAAAAAACTAAGGATAAGAAATTTAGGACCAACGAATGCATGAAATGAGAAGCATTAGAGCAAGCAAGTTTGGATTCGTAAGTGTTGGAGCATCGTTTAGTTCTTTTAAACATTAGAGCCCATGTATAGGGAGCTCACATTAAAGTTTTACTCCACTTTCATTTTAGAGAAGGGCCACTTCAGTTGGAACCAATCAAACACAATTCAATTTAAGATACTGGGTAAGAGGATGCAGATGACCTACACTGAGTTTTCTGTGATGATGGGCTTATACAATTAGGATTTTGTGGAAACTTAGGATTATTTGGATCTTCAGTTAGATTTTCCATACAAGATGAAGGCAAGAAATTTTAGAGCATCAAAGGTACTGAAAAGGATTATCATCCCAACAAGTCAAATGCATCCATATTAAGATAACTCGCACTTAAGGTATATTTATGCCCATACTTTGTCATATATTAAGTGGGCGTGATGATAGCTTTGGAGTTATGAGTATCGCATATGTCTTTTATTTATGGAGTATGAAAAAGTGGATGCCTGTTCATCTATGCACGTATTAGCCCAATACATATGGATTAGTGTGAGGATAAAAAGGCATTATCTTATCCTGGATTATAATGATTAAAATAAGAGTTATGTTTTTGATGAGGTTGACCAGGAAATCCCTTTATTGTGTTAGCTTCTTGAAGGAGTCTTATTGCAATATGGGGCACACATTTGTAGGCTACCCATGGAATTAGCATATTTTGCATAGTTATGCTAATTGTAATTGACCTATAGCCATTTGACAAACTAGAATAGTTAAATTTAAAATTTTATCCTCAAGGTTAGTATTACTTCCCTCATTCACATGCTTAATAGTTCCATATATCTTTATCCTAAACTGTTGAGAATTTTTTTCCATGTTTGAAGTTAATTTTCTAGCTACTTCTGATGTTTTGTTTACTAAAACTTTTCCACTAGCTGCATCTACCATACATTTGTCCATTAACAGTAACCCTTCATAAAAGTACTAAATCAAAATTTGCTCAGGAATATGATGGTGTGGGCTGTTAGCACATAACTCCTTAAACCTCTCATAATATTCATAAAATGTTTCTTCAGTGAATTATCTTATCTCACATATCTTTTTTCTGATATTGGCTACTCGTGATGCAGGAAAGAATTTCTCCAACAACAATCTTTTCATCTCATTTCATATTGTCACTAAGCCAGAGGGAAGATAATAAATCCAATCATTTGCCTTATCTTTCAATGAAAATGGGAAGGCTCTAAAATTGATTTACTTTTCTGTCACACCTTGTGGCTTCATTCCTAAACAAACAACATGAAATTCTTTCAAGTATTCGTGTGGATCTTCACCTACAAGACTGCGAAAAATAGAAAGAAAATGAATCAAACTAAATTTCAATCCAAAATCTATCTAAACATCTAGAAATCTCATACATAAGAGTTGTTGATTCAAATATGGTGCCGCTAACTCCCTCAATGTTCTAGTGCTAGGATTTGCATATTTTCTTCAACTTCTTGGAAATTAAAATCTTCATTAATTGTTAGATCTATCTTATCTTTCACTTTTGGAGTTGAATGACCTGTTCCTTGCTTAGTCTCTTTCCTTAAATGATGTGCCATCTTCTTAAATTCTAGAATATATTGCAATTCATCTATCTGAGAAAAACAAGTCATAGAAGACAAAAGATTAACAGCAAATTGTAAAATAATGCAAAGAAACTAAGAAACTAAAATAATTCCCAGGCAACAATGCTAAATTTTTAATTGTGTTGTCGAAACCCTTAAAATTAATTATGATTCACGAAACTCTTGTAGTAATCGTGAAACTAGGTCAAATCCCAAGAGAACTAAATACTAGTTTCTTAATTTCAGTTGATAAAACAAAATGGAAGATTTGTGATTAATTAACTAATAAGCTAAATTTAACAAGGAATCAAAAAAATTAACTAAGTACTAAAGTGAGAAATTTAATGGTGCTTAACTTTGATTCAAGGAAAAAATCTCATCTAATTGTAACTTTGATCATTGTTCTAAAAGAAATAATTTTCACAATTCAAGCAGTTATTCTGAAACCTATTAAGATTGTAATAATAAATCTCATTTTTTTCTAAAATAATTGGTTCAAATTCAACATTTAAACCAAAAATGAACATAGATTGATTGGGTATGATACATTCCATATAAATTAAATGATAACAATAAGCTTTATGAAAAATACTGAACCCTAAATTAAATAATTGAGATAACTATTACTATTCAATTTAGTTTTCTTGTTTATTATAAGTTAAATATAAAAAATCATTAATAACCTATTTGCTATTTGTACAATTATTCATGGCAATTACAAATCGCAAAATTCATGGATAGCTATAGAATAATTAACATCAAATTAATTTGTCAGATTAAACAATATTGATTACTTATAAAATAATAGAACACAAAACAAGAAATACTTGAATTAAAATAAAATCTAGGTTTAGAACAAAGCCTCGTAAGGTTACAACTAGAATTTTGAATCCCCTTCAATTAGAATGTTTAGATTTAGTTACTCATAGCTTTAGTTCCAACATTAAAAATAGATGAAAAGATGAAAGTTGAAGAGAAAACTTAAGGAAAAATGAAAAGAGAATTACGTAGAAGGTGTGTGCCAATTTTTTCCTCTTCTTTGCTACCTAAAAACTACCTTCTTTCAATGTTACATATATTATCTTCTAAACAATTCCAAATCCCTATATAATATATAGGGATGAGAATAAGTCTCCTAATTTAAATGAAACTCTTGAAATGAATTTGACTTTAGTTATGATCTCGCTTTATCCACTGTAGCAATTTGTCATATTTTTCCAAAATTCGTGACTTCAATAAATAGTGTTGGAATTTAATACAATCTCCACTTGTTACCTCCTAAAATAAAACAAATATTAATTTTACCAATTAAGCACCAAAGTTAATCCAAAATAAAATAGATAAATCCAATTAACATAAGTAAATCACACCTTATCAATGTTACCGAATATTTATGATATTGTTGGAATGGTGAGCAATTATTAGCCATATCCCGGTGAAGTACATTAGGAAGTAGTAAATATAGCATTAAAGTATTTAAAAGGTTGTTGATTACATATTGTGTTGTCAAGGCAATAACATACATATAGATACTTTTATGGATGCAGATTAGGAGGATATTTAGAAAAGATAAAATCTACCGTTTGACTTGTTTCCTTAGTTAAAATGGTGCAATATTTTGGAAAAGTAATAAACAATTTTATATTGCTTTATCCACAATGGAAGCTTAATTTATAGCATTGTTAATTGCAGTATAAGAAGATGATTGACTTATATTTTTCTTGGTTCATATGGGAGTCTCTAAAAGTGAAAGTGATTTATTGATAATCAACTGTGATAATAAAACAATAATTGCTTATGCAAAAACTTCTTAATTTCATTACAAAACCAAGCCTATAGATATTAAACATAATTATATATAAGATAGTTGTATAAGGTGAAGTTAACATAAAGTATTTATGGTGACAAGCCTAATGACAAAATTAATTTCTTGAGATACATATATTAGGCACATAAAGTCACTAAATATTGATATTATTGATAAATACTTCTAAATGTATACTCATTCATTGTATTGTAAGTTTAAATACAAAATACATATTGAAGTTATTTATTATATGATAAGAAGCATTATGTAAAACTTTGATTCTAGAGCATATTTTCTATGTGAAATATTTTAATGTAAACAAAAGAATATGTGAGGTATATAAGAGATTGACCCTCTCATATAAGCAATTGCCTCCAATATTTACAGTAAATAGAGATGATGCATGATATATTACATTATCATAAACGAGTTTTAAAAAGATCAATTTTGGATTAGACTAATAAATTAAATAAAAATGAGTTTTTTTGAATTAAGACTGAGCTTAAATTGCTCAGATTCAAAATGATTCCAGATTTAACTCTTTTAAATAAAACGATATTTTATTATTTAAAAGTTGAATTTGTGGCTGATCTGAACATAGTTATCCCTCGTTCAGGTCCAATTAAAACTACTTAAATGCATGCCTAATTACCAGCCGTCAAATAGAATATTTAAAACAGAATTAAACGGTTACCAGCCCTCAAGTAGAATATTTAAAACAGAATTAAACGGTTTCTCTTACGTCATGAATCACGGTCTGGCTTTTACGTCCGAAGCTGCTCTCAATCGCAATGCGTTTTACTTTTACTATTACTAGATAGTTCGGGAGGCTAATTCCGTCATTTTAATGAAAGGTCATGAGAAAGTCAAAAGGCGATGGCTTGAAGTTCAACAGCAACAATTAGTCCACTCAGGCGGCAAAGCCCACGCCCACAGACTATACCATCGTCTGTGGTATAGTCTGTCATATAGTCATGCGATTTTTTATGATCCATAGTCCATACATCATCACCATCATACATCGTCTATCATACATATTACCCACATCGAACACGCCCTGAGTCACTATATATATTCCTTTTGTATCACAAAATAACATCTTTCTTCAATATTAATTCAGTTCATCTCAAGAAAATCCTAACACTATAGTCAGTAAGCACTTGTACAATTATGGGTGCTGAGGTTAGCAATTGATCAGTTTCGCTGTTATCTGGATTGTTCTCTCTAATTCTACGGCTCACGTGTGCGTTTGTTTGTTTGGTTGTTGCAGAAAGAAGGAGCTAAAAGTGACGGCGAGAAGAAGCCGGCGGATGCCGGCGACGGAGGGAAGTCTTCCGCCGCCGTCTCGGTTTTCAAAATGGACATGCATTGCGAGGGCTGTGCCAAGAAAGTTAAACGCGTCGTTAAACACATGGACGGTGAGGACCCAATTTGTTTCCTTTTCTGCTTCATTGATCATCAAATTCTGATTATTTCATTTGATTTCACATGGTCAACCGTAGCTTGTCTTTATTTTGTTTCCTTTATTCAGCTCTCTGCCTGCTTCATACAGAATAAATTAAAGTACACATTAGGAGTTTTAAGTAAGATTAGTTGTGTCTAACGTGTCGTTATTTAGACTCTAATCGTTTACTAAGACGTCTCTCTCTTTTTCTCTCTCCCTTAAAGGCGTGGAAGGCGTGATTGTAGACACCGCCGGCAACAAATTAACGGTGACCGGCAAAGTTGACGCTGGAAAAATCAAAGCCAGGCTTGAAGAGAAAACTAAAAAGAAAGTCGACATCGTATCGCAGCCCAAAAAAGACGGTGGTGGCGGGGGCGGAGATAAGAAATCCGAGGAGAAATCCGAAAAGAAATCGGAGGAGAAAAAGGCTGAGGAGAAGAAACCGGCTAAAGAGGTACGTTTAGTTAGCTATTAACAATGTCATTAGTGTGTCGTTAATTACGATTTGCGGTTGTAATTAACTGTGATTAAATATTGGTGGTGGCAGAGTACCGTGGTTTTGAAAATAAGGCTACATTGTGACGGTTGCATTTCGAAGATTAAGAAGATCATCTCGAAAAGCAAAGGTGAAAATTTTAATCAGTAAACTAACACATCTATATAATATGATAATTGAAATATTAAAAACAAAAGCGGTTGTTCAAGACAGGTTTGATTAATATTAGTGGGTGATTAATATTATATTAGTGAGTGACGGCAATCTGACGTGGCCTGACCGACATGTTAACAGGAGTAACGAACGTGGCCGTTGACACGGCAAAGGAGGTTGTAACGGTGACGGGGACAATGGACGTTAAGGAGCTCGTACCATATCTTAGGGACAAGCTTAAGAGAAACGTCGACGTAGTTCCGGCGAAGGAGGACAAAAAAGACGGAGGCGGCGGAGGAGATAAGAAGGCGGATAAAAAAGAGGGCGATGGGAAGACGGAGAAGAAAGAAGGTGGTGAGGCAAAGGCTGAGAAGAAGGAAGGAGATGGCGGTGGTGCTAAGGTGGAGGTGAGTAAGTTGGAGTATCGTGGATACTCGGAACCCGGTCCGTCTTACTGGTTTGACGGTGGTTACGGGCAGAGTTACGCCGTTCAGTCATACATTGACGAAGGGTATGGGATGAATCAATATAATCATCATCCTCAGGGTTACCCGATGAATCAAGGGTATGTGGTGAATCAATATAATCATCCTCCTCCTCAGGGTTACGCGATGAATCAAGGGTATGTGGTGGACCACCGTGGATACGCAATGGACTATCACAACATGCAAGCGCCCCAGATGTTCAGCGACGAGAATCCCAATGCCTGTTCCGTCATGTGAGAATGGAGTGTAACGAAACAGAACCCCGAAGAGTAAAAAGAAAGAAGAAGAAATTGTAAATAAAGTAATTACACAGAAGTATAGGACTTTGGAATTAGGTTAGAGGTCTGGCCGGCCGATTTGGCCGGTTGTGCCGGTTGAACTGGTGGTTCTTTCGTTTGTTCTTTTATTACCACTACTATACTCCAATTTTATGAATTTTCATAACATCTGCTGTATTCAAAATGAATATCAAATACAATTATCACCCTTATCAATTTTCCTTTGAAATTTTAGACAGAGACAGGGGTAAAGGTTGAATAGTACAAGTTAAACATGTCATTCTGTATTTGAATATGCTGGGTTTTAAATTGAGGAGAGTGTTGAAGAAGAAAAACGTGAAAGGAATTGATGGGGGTTAGGAATCCAAATCCAATTGGAACGTCGAGTTTGAAAACAATGGAACCAACCATAATTACCATTTATGCGGTTGCAAAATAAAGAAGTAGTTCGTGCGTCTTTTCCGCGTCAGGATCAGATATAATCACAATGGTCCAAAAACCCAAATTTCCAATTTTCAATTTCCATTATCACCTCTATTTATTAATTATTTTATATTTTTAGAACAGAGAGACAAGGCACATTCCAGTAGGTTCCTGTTAGCTGGAATTACTTTACTGAATTTAAATTACACTATCAAACTTTGGGTAAAATACAAATGTTTCCTCCAAACCCCTTCGTAAGTAGGGGCAGACCAGGACCAGGACCAGGACCATTCATTCATTCAATGTTCAAAAAGTCCATTCCAATCTACAAATTGAATACATCAAGTTGTGTGCAATTCCACATTCTTCTCTTAAGCCTTTTTCCTTCCTAAGAAACGCCACAGAGCCCTTAATTGACCCTTTGGGTTATTAATTATACAGAAATAATAATTAAAAAACAAATAGATACATCGCTATCTCAATTAAAAAAATAAATAAAATATGTGGATTTAATAAAATAAAATCCCTCGACTTGTGCCTGTAGCGTGCAAGTCTCGGATTCCTAAATCCGTTTACATAGTTACTCTTGACTAGCCCATAGGTTGGTGGGAAAACCAAAAACATACAATTCCACCTTAAAAATTAAGGTCAGCTTCAGGTGTGAAAAATAGGGATAAGAACAAAGAAAAGTGTAGAGAAAACAAGAGTAAATCAAGATGATTTTTATTTCAATATTTTATTAAATAAATTAAGGGATCGTTGTTGGGTTCAGTTCTTTCTCATTAGCTACTCACTATTAACAGTTTTAAGTTAACAACAGTATTAGGGCAAATTGACATATGGATTACGCATGTGTGTGGAATATTATGATGGTAATAACCGAAACAAGCCAATGAGAGTATGAAACATTCAATCATTGCGAAGAAGAGGATGAGAGGCTGGAACTGAAGCCTCGTCTACGCATTTGCTTGCGTCAGCAATCCGATTTTTGTTCAATAGCGACCTCCTTAAAGGACCTGATTGCGACTGGGAATTGAAAGGGATGGCCTAAAGAATGGAAATTCATACTAAAAACTATGCCTTGTCGATCTTGTATTTGGATACTATTGCCTTTCCGAATAATCCTGCTCGATTCTCCAAGTTAACAATGCGTGCACTAGACACCTGTTGTGTGCTGGAGCTTTGATGATTTCACGCCTAAAATATCATCGTAAGTTCTACAGTTTCACCAAGTTAAGAAACCTTTGGAACCTCTGCTCTCATCCATACTAAGTGTTCAGAATTAACTATATATAGTGTTGTTTTTAAAAGAAGTGTTATCTTTAGAATATTTAAAATCCAAGATTGGGATTACAATTGATATCTTTATTGTTTGGAATTCTAATTTTTAAGATAGGTGCATCAATTTTAACCTTTAGCATACTTCAATTTGCTTGTTTGGCAGGATTATTTTGAATAAACAAATTATATTCTTACTTTGTTTATGTAGAGACTTAATTTAAATACAGATGTTAATGTTTTGTTAACATAAAAGTAATTTATTAGATTTTTAATAACACAAAATCTAGCTGTAAATCACATCATTGATTTTATTAAGAGATCGTTTGGTTCTTTTTTTTGTTTTTATTTTATATTTTTCGGTTTTATATTATTTTAAATAAAAACAAAAATATGTTTAATTATTAATATCAATGGTGTTATATTTTGATCATTTATATTTAAAAGTTAAAGTTAAATTATTTTTAATTAGGTAAATTTATTTTAATCTCTTATATAATAT
>JANITX010000006.1:7293544-7308405 GCA_027564395.1 Erythroxylum ulei
AGGCATTTTGGGTTTGTCTCAAGAGACCTATATCAACAAAGTTTTAGAGAGATATCGGATGAAAGATTGTGCACCAAGTGTAGCACCCATAGTCAAGGGTGATAGATTCAGTTTGAATCAATGCCCGAAGAATGACTTTGAGCGAGAACACATGAAGAACATTCCATATGCTTCAGGCCTTCAGCTGTAGGAAGCCTTATGTATGCTCAGATCTGCACCCAACCTGACATTACATATGCTTTTGGACTGTTAGGTAGATATTAGAGTAATCCAAGAATTGACTACGGGAAAGCTGCAAAGAAGATCTTGAGATATCTTCAAGGCACAAAGGACTACATGCTTTTGTACAGACGAACTGAGAACTTAGAAGTAGTTGGATACTCCGATTCAGACTTTGCTGGCTGAATTGATTCAAGGAAATCAACATTTGGTTATATATTCATGCTAGCTGGTGGAGCTGTATCTTGGAGAAGTGCCAAGCAAACCCTGATTGCTACTTCCACTATGGAGGCTGAGTTCATCTCAATTTCTAAGCCATTAAGGTTGTATTGTGACAACTCCATTGCGGTCTTTATGGCTAAAAATAACAAGAGTGAAAGTCAAAGTAAGCATGTCGACATTAAATATTTAGCTATAAGAGAACATGTTAAGGAAAGGAAAGTTGTTATAGAGCACATTAGCACTGATTTGATGATTGTGTATCATTTAACTAAAGGCATGCCACCTAAGCAGTTTAAGGATCACGTAGTGCAAATGGGACTTAGTTCCATGAGGTGATTTTTGTTGTACATTTGTTGATTTAATGGAACTCTTATTCAGTTTGATATTTTCTCATAAATTTTGTGTACACATATTTTGATTGGTTTTGAGAAATGCCAGTTAAGTTTGGACCTAGAATAAACATATGGTTTATTCATTAAGTTGTCGGGCTAGTAATGAGAAATTTTTATATGTAATACATGGAAGATAATGCTCACTATAAAAGGACTTATCACCATGATTCATATATTTGATTTCTTGTTATGTGTAGTGTTGGGTTAAATGGACCAAGTGGGAGAATCTAAGATTTTCCAACTGTTCACGTATGATTATATGGTCCATTTACAACACATTGTCGCCCACACATGGTGTCGCCAACATTCCCAACCTTCTTTCTCTGTGATAGGCAGAGACTAAGTAGGTATGGTTGTTTAAAATGTTAGCTTTGGGTCCTATTCTTGCCAAGCATCATAGTACACCGTCTATCTTGCTTAAGGAAGAGGATAGAAAACTCAGAGATCACGAGAATCATCGTCGGCAATGGTTGAAGGTATTTATGGTTTCGGTTATGCTTCCGTTTAATTTATTTGCACGTATCTTCACGTAATGCTTTGTATAAGATGCATGCTGTTGCTTGGTTTATATTTCATTGTTATGACACAACAATAAATACTTTTTACAGATATATGTTCTGAATTTTTTGTTATTTACTTCCCTAAAACCCCATAAAACCGAATGCACAGAACCTGTTCTATGAAATGTCTCAAACAGTTGAAGTGAGATTTCTACATGTTCCTTTATCCATATATGACTTTATTCATATTTGTGAATTTTCAGACCTTATTCCATCACTTTTAACCTTTGAAATATAGTTGACTAAATCTTTAAAGAGTGGAGACTGAAGTGCTTAACACTTGTTTGATGAAATGCTTCAAAGGAGTGCTTAGAAGTTGTTTGACAATTTGATTAAGTGAAGTATATCCAAACTATTTGGTGGAATTTCATTGAGAACTTAGTTGAGGGACTAAGTTGCAACAGGAGGAATTTAAAGGCATCTTTCTAGCCTTAAAACACCCCGTGACACCATCAGTGAATGCATTGGAAAGCGCATATCAGGGGATAAGGAAACAACTAAGATGATGGTCGATTAAAGCTCTAAACACGTACTGTCAGTAGTCTCATATACTTATCAGTTGTCGCCTAGTGGCATTTACATAAGAGACTAGAGACTTCAAGGCTATATATAACCTAAAAGTCCTTCGTCTCACCATCCTTAAATCATATTCAATCATTGTAAGTGATCATTGTGTTGATACTAAATCCAACATGGGATTTGAAAGCTTTTGAGAGATTAAGGGAAGCACTGAAATTATAAGATTCAACGTGGACAAGATGCATGGTAGTCTCTTCAACTCTAGAATTAGGACAAGGGAGTGCAATTTTTGCTGCGATTGCCACACTCGGTTTAGAACCAAAGAGGTTCTGTTGGATTGGATTGTCTCAAAAATCCACACTTCTTGAACTGAGAAAGCAAGCTGAGTAAGAATTCGGATTCTCTCAACAAGGTGTCCTCTCAATACCTTGTCAGCCTGAAGAACTCCAAAAAATCCTCGGAGGGTGTCTTAGTTTATAGATTCCAGTGAGTAGTTTTCCTTTTGTTCGTATAATCTGATATTCTTTATATGTTCCTTTTAGCCAATAAGTCACCGCGATTGCCATCTTGTAGTATTTGATAATGAAGTCAATCGACTATCTGACTGCTCCAAAATCTAACTTGTTAACGAGAGAACTTCCAACTGTATCTCTTCATTCTGTTCAATAGGTAATAAAATAGTGAAGAGGGGCTTACTAGTTTTGCCGCATCCTATTGTACGTACTCAGTACTTCGTAGCAGTTTCTCTCCAAATGAATGAAATTTATGATAACGTACAACAATGGAGTAAATAAGAACTAGCTGTAAATCAAATATAAGAATAGTGCAATCAATGTTCTTACATATCCTTGTGTTTGCCTGTCGGTTGACAACAAATTTCAAATGCGTGCACATAATGCAGTGCACAGTACTGATATTTATAAATGCTCTAGTTAACAATCTTTAAACGCGTTCTGATAGGCCATGTAGAAGTAGAAGAAACAAGAAAATGGCAAATTCAAACACAAAGAGCGTAAAGGAACTCGTATATGTCAGTGCATGTCCAAGCATTATTTATCGTGCCAAGATCCTCTTTTAATTTTATCCTGTTCTGTGAAATCTCAGTTATTCATTTATATGGGTCTCACATAAATAGATGATTGAGATTCGTAAGATAAGGTAGGAAAAAGATAAAATGAACAGAAGATCTGGTCCCTTATATTTCACCTGTAGAACTAAAAACCTTGAGCAGTTGCAGACAGGGGTGGATGCACATTGGGCCAAGTGGGGACACTTGCCCCCACTGCCCCCAATTTTTTCAGAAATATATATATATATATATATTATTTTAAATTTTTTATTCAATAAAAAAATTTACCCCCACTCAAAGAAAATTTATCTCTATTAAAATCTTGCTCCCACTCAAAAATTTTTTTGAATCCGCCCTAGCTGCAGACAGAATCACAAACCCTGCAAGAAGAGTAACTCGATCCTTTTGTTTGTTTGTGTTGGTCGTGGATTGCAAGTTGAAAAGCGAAATGTCCAGGAAGCAACCATTCGTTGACAAAAGATCATTCACTAACACCAAACTTTCTCATCCAAGGTCGTCCTTTTCAGCTCACTTCCAAGACTAGTGAGCCTCTCTTCAATCACAAAAAAGTCCTGTTTGAGTATTTTCTGACAATATTTCCTATCATCACATAATATCGACTTCTTGACTTTTTCCCTTTTGGTTTTGAGATTATCACAACATAGGCTATACAAAAACTATAAATTCTCTTTTATTTAGCAATTTCTTAGGTTAAATGTATTAGATAAAAATACTTATAGTTAATAAGTAATTAATGTAACCTCATTGTTCAACCAACTAGTTAGTCATTATTACCAATATTACATTTTAAGGTACAAGAAGCCCCCTTTTCTGAACGTATTAAATGCTCTGCTATGTTTTGAAAAGTCAACATAAATACATATTCCAGTCAGAAATGAACTAATACTTAGGCGCCTAATATGCTCCGTACAATAACTTTCTTATTTCAAACTTTAATGTAAATATGATTTACTCCATAGTTAGGCAAAAACACAGCCTGAACTTAAACACCTTTTTTTAGTTTTCAAGAAGTAATTAATTACGGAGAACCGTGTTTCTAAGACGCTACCATACTAAACTGGTGAAACTATGGAATGTTGCATTAAGTGATATGTTTCATGCATAAGAGTTTAGTTGGTTCCATGGCTGTCCTAACGAAGATTCAGGTAGGCTTCCACCGCTCTTGACCGTCCTCCCTCTTCTATGCACTTCCATTATAATGGACTCAGAAAATAACAAGATTCAAGTCTTCTGCACAAGCTCTCCTCTAAATTCCCTTTCATGTTCTCCAAAGCCATGAAAAACAGCAGAGAGAGCATTAGAAGGTTGATGGTGTTGAAGCATCTTATCCGAAAGTTGCAGCTGGTTCGCTCACTTTTGGCACCAAGGCTACTAACAAATATCAGGGACGGTGATTCCAGAGAAAAGAACGAGGTTGGGACAATAGTTCCTAAAGACGTGAGGAAAGGACATTTTGCAGTTGTTGCAGTGCAGGGTAATGGAGAACCAAAAAGGTTTGTTCTGGAGCTGAACTACCTTAGTAATCCAGCCTTCTTGAGGTTGTTGGAGCTGGCTAAAGAGGAATACGGGTTCCAACAAAGAGGGGTTCTTGTTCTTCCTTGTCAACCTGAGGAACTAGAAAAGATTCTGGATGACGAGTAAAGGTCTACTAAAATGGTCCAACGCATCACATTGGTAAATTCGTAATGTCTACACATTCTTGGGTAGGATTGTAGGAAGACAGATGTCTAAAACTTATTCTTTCATTCTTTTCGGGACTTGTTGTAATCTACATGTACAATGCTTTGCTTTGTGAGCTTCCAGTTATCGTCGATTCCCCTATATGCAAGCAAATAGCTACATCCTGAAGCGGCAATTCAATGTTCTGAGTACTAACCATCAGTGGCTAATTTGATTACAACTATAATTTCAACTCTGCGAGCTGTCTCACATATTAGATCATTACTAAGTTCTGTCATCACTACTAGTGCAGTAGCAGTTGTTTCCAGAGATTTTCAATTGTGTGATTCATTTTCGTACATTCTGAATCGTTGCTCGTTCACTGTTCACATATCTTCTAAATATACAACTCTTGATTGAACTATGCAGTAAATTGCACAGCGTGACAGAGGATGAAAGGAAAGGTCCTAACTTAAAAATCAAGTTTTATTTTACCTCTGAACAATTATTTGGGCCTACAGGTTCTCTCAAGCAACTGGATATTGCCATGACAGCAGATTCAATCGATGTGTCCTCCCCCTGATTTTGCAATCAATCCAAAATAAATAACTTCCTAACAATCTTCATAGTTAACCACAAAGCATTATTACCATAGAGTCAAATCGTGAATTTACCTTTTCTTTCCAATAGAACATGTTTCCGTATTTCCCTGCCAAGCGGCTCCAGAAGCTACGCGGAATGTCTAGATCGACAGAAGCCCCCACATTGAAGTTTAGTATATTTCCTGGTTTAAAAAAATAGCTTGCTGAATGATTGCTGATATAGTCAAAATAACAAGCTCTTGAATCGTATTACCAAATGTAGGATCAGCCACAAAGACAATAGTTCTATCATCTACTTGCCAAAAATCTCTAACTGCCAACCCTGGAACAGTTTCATTAATCAACTGATTAAGATCATGTCTTTAAATGCCAAAAAGATTCAACAAAAAGAAAAGGATAGATTAAAATGCAAATATTACCTGGTGTTTCAGGATAATTTTGAGCTAGAACTCTCAACTTGAATCCTGTATCCTTTTCAATATCTGTTATCTCCTGTGCCAATCTTTTCTCCTGTGAATTACAGTTAAAATGCTGAAGATGTAACACATTCCATCTTACATTGTTTCATATTCGTCTCAAACACAAGTACTCTATGCATTTTTTTAGTTTCAGAGTTGGCGCTGAAGTGAACAAAATATTTAACTATTTGGAGTTGGAAAAAGGAGGCATTTAGAACCATGATTCACTCTTGATAAGATGACAACATATCTCATAAGATATAAGCTTCAACACATAAAACTGCTAATTTAAAAGCATCACACAGTCACAGGTCACACCGATTATAAGTATATAAAACTGAAAAAGCAAATATCGATCAAATGCTAAGTCCAATACTCTCCCAGACACGAACAAGTGACATAAACGTCGTAAAGGAGAAACCACACCTGGCCATCAGAAAGAAATCCGGCCACATCTATTACTGTAGTGAATTCTTTAGGAAGCAATTCCGGCTTGTTCACACCAACTTTTGCCGAAGCAATCCCAACTCCTGCAATCACAAACTGTCATTATCTTGATAAAGATGCCATATAATCTGATAAGCATTAATCACAGAGACCAAGACATACTTGCCTGAGAGAGAGAGACAGAATGTGAGAGCCCCAGAGAGCACAAAGTTCAGAGATTTGGAACCAGTTTCCTGGACCCAGTTGCGAAATTTGATCGAATTTTGATTTGGAGAGACAGAAGCCGTGACACGTAGCGTAGTCGCCGGACGCGAAGTTGTTCTAAGCCCAAGAGATGACGGTAGATGAAGGAAAGCCATACGTTTTTTTTTTTCTAATCGGGACCGTACAACCAAAAGCGAAATAATTTAGCTTTGTTTATGTTTCTGGTTATAACGAACAACAGACAGTTGGAAGCGCGTGCAGTGGCCGCGGGAGAAGATGAATGGAAACTTTTTCTACTAATTTCATGCAACTACAAGACTGACGAAATCTTGATATAAGCTTCTAAATTTCCACATAGACAACGAAACTGATACATTATCTTGGTATTATCATTTGTGGGGAGATTTGTAAGAGAAATTTAGAAGATTAGAACCATCCCTACTGAACTTTCAGTGTCAGTGTTTGAGAACGGCTTAGTGATGAACTAAATAAGGCTGCAGAAGAAAATTATGTACACGAAGGTTTAATCAAAACAGCTCCTAACTGGAATGAGTATGGTTATAACTTATAAGGTTCAAGCCTTGAGACGTTAGGAAGGGTAATTCCTTCAAGAACATGATTTTACGATTTCAGTTTCATTTGGTTCTATCATTGAAAATCCAGCAGTCATCATTTCCAGACTTAGTTTCGATTTCAAATTTCAGCGGAAGGTCAGTAATGTCTCACTTGCACTTCCTCATGATTTCATTATTACCAACTACAGGGTAAGCATCAGAAGGCAACTTAATGGACCATGACAATTCGGGATCAACAAGACAAACCATCCAGCTCCTAGTTGAAGGTCTTTCATCCACAATAACAAGCCAAGCTTAAAAAACTGAGGAAAACATAAGCTGGCATTTCCAACGATTTCCATTGTGCAGAAAGGATCAACAAAACATACACAAAACAGAAACCTAAGGGAAGTAGACCGGCCAGTTGTAGTAATACGAGTCCCGGTGGTCTCTGTCCATGTACTCATTCCACTGCAACAAATTGAGACCCAGACGAGTTTAGTATTGAATGCAAAGCAAACATTTTGCTGTAACTACGAAGTGGTACGACAATGAAAAAGTAAAACATCAAGCTTGCAGAATGTTAGAAGTCAATCAAACCAATACCTTGAAATTATATGGTTGTCCCTTTTTCATTGCTTTCTTCCAATGGTACTGCTCAAATAAAAATGTCTTGTCATGCCAGCTGCAGATTGAAGCATATCAAAATGTAAGAAATATTGTAATTGTAAGCAATCAGCCAAGCAGATCTTTGAAACATACTAGCAAGGATAATTTTCTATTGTAATGCAGCATAAAAAAAACAAAATAATCACAATTTTAACCTCATCAACCAACGATACCCACAATAACCATGCTAATACAGTCAAACATTCTTGCAACACAAAAGGCTTGCAAACGCGTAGAGTTCAACCACTGTAGTCCAGACATGAGAGCGTCTCGAAGACAATGTTTCCCCTTTAAGGTAGTAAGGAAGAAAAGTTAAATCATAAACCACCCAATCTCATAAAGAACATGGAACACAGCTCATGCATACCCATTTAATCACTTAGATTACACTGCAAAATGTAACTATGAATCAATTTAGAGCAGGAACAAAGCAATGATTGCCACACCTTTCTGAAAACAGTGGAAATGGTGATAGGCGAAAGTGGTAAAGATTTAAGACATTGAATAATCAGAGAAATAGTGCCTAAACTACTAGCCATCCAAACATAAAGTGACTAAAGAAAACTAAAGTCCACTCTCATATTTTTCCCATACGAGCAATCCAGTCTTAGGATTTGGATAGATGAATTTCAATCAGAACATTGGGAGCAAACAGAAACTAAAACGTAAACGCCCATCATTTCGATTAAAATCCAGTACTATCTGGGTTCCATGCAATCCTATTTCTAATTTGGTGCAAAAAAGACCGTGAATCTCATTATCTTTATCTTCCTCGAGAAACAAGCTCAATAGCCAATACCAACATCACATCATTCAAAGCATAACCCTTCAATATTGAACAAAAAACCAAAGGCAATGAGCATAATCAAATTGATAAGGAAATTTGAACTTTTAAAAAATTTAGTCTTCAACCCCATGAATTAAAATTATCTTGTAAGAGCCAACAATCCCTATATCAAGCAGAAGAAGAGTTAAGATTATGGAAACTGAAAGCATACTTGAACTGATTGGTAAGGTGCCACATGTAAGGGTCGAACCAGGTGAGCACAGAGAAAGCACCTGACCCGATCCATATGTTCCAAAACCGTTCAGGGTCCGCATGAGGGACTCCCGGGTCACCTCTGTAAGCATTTCCAAAGTACTTCTCCATATTGCTCTTTCTAGTCTCCTCAGTCGCTCTCACTCTCTTATCGCTTCTTAGTTCAGTTACAGTATAGACCCAGACAAGATCGACACAAGACCTTGTCTTTCCTCGTGATATACTTAAGTCTCTCATCTGGACAGGCCCAAACCAGGTCCATTCAAAAGTTTGAAGCCCGACCCGAATTGTCCCCGAGTAGTTCAAATTGTTTACTCGAGCGACGAGACGATGGAATTACAAGTCTTAAGCCATCGTGAGAGAGCTCTCTATAAATAAAAGACTCGATTTTTCGTTTTGGGTACGCAGCTTCCGTCTGTTCTCTCTCGATCTCTCACTTTAGGGGTTTTCAATCCTCAATTTTCCCTCCAAAATTCACATCCAAAAGAACCAAAACCCTGAAGTTTGGTCCTTCAGATTAATAAAAACCCTAGGATTTTGCCTTCATTTTATTTCATCAATGCTTTGCAATTGTTTCTCTACTTCAAGTTCTTTACTTTCAGTCTCCATTTCTGCTTTATCCAACTCCAATTTGGTTGGGGGGCCATTTTTGCTAGGTTGAGTTAATTTCTGCGTGCTAAACTTAGGATCCCATCTTTGTTGGACCGTTAGTTTGCGGAGAAAATTGGGAAGGGAAAACGAGGAAAGATTCAAATTTTGGATGATTATTTGATGTTAAATAACAGGGAAATTTTAGAAAAGCTCTAATTTTGACATGTGGGTTGAAATATGAGAAATGGAGGTGCAAGGAATACATCGGGAAGACCCAAAGCAGATGAGTTTGGCCGCGCAGTGGCGAGAGTTGCAGTCGCGCAGATTTGTTTGGGTTTGGGGTTTCAAGGTTTTAAAGAATCGGCTGTGGATTCGCTCACGGAGATTACAATCCGATACCTCAGTGACTTAGGCAGGAGTGCAAGATTCTACTCGAATTTATCAGGTAGAACCCAATGTAATGTTTTTGATATAGTTAGATGTTTGGAAGACTTAAGCATCTCAGGGGGGTTTGCAGACACATCAGGTTCTGGTAATTGTCTTGTTAGTTTCGGAGCAGTTAGACAGATAATTGAATGTGTGGGTTCTAGTGAAGAGATTCCCTTTGCACAACCAGTTCCTAGGTTCCCGGTTAGTAGAGATGCGAGGTTAATTCCTAGTTTTGTGAAAATGGGTGAGGCCACACCTGGGAAACATATCCCCCCTTGGTTGCCTGCGTTGCCGGATCCTCATACTTACTTGCATACACCTATGTGGAATGAGAGGGTCTCTGATCCTCGTGCCGAAAAGATTGAACAAGCCAGGCAACGGAGGAAGGAAGAGAGGGCTTTGTTGGGTTTGCAACAGAGGTTGCTCGCTAATGGTTCTATTGAGGCTTCCACCTCTGCGGATAGAAATGGCGAGGATAAGGAATTAGGAGTGGCTGAGAGTAATACTTCTGTTGCTGTGCCATCCAAATCTGAAGAGATGGATGTTTCTGCAGTTGTTTTGCCAGACAAGTTGAAAGATCATGTTTCTGTCATGGATGCGTTTGCACCAGCCATTGAAGCATTGAAAGAAAGCAGACTTGGTGATGATGGAGATAGTGAAAGAAGAATGCTACCAGAGAAGAGGCCCACCGTAAACTTTAGGCTCAAAGCTAGAAAGAAGATGTTAGGCGAATCTTTGGATTTGAGGCTTTCTAAAAAGGGTGAAGGGAGGATGAGACGCTGGTTAGGAAGGGATGAGGAGAGAGACGACAGAAAGAGGAGGGCAGAATATATACTCAAACAATCTATGGAAAACCCACAAGAACTCACTCTGTTGTAAAGTAATTCATTGACTGATTGGCTAATTCAGGGATTGTTTGTAGCAATGGGTGCTAGGTGCTCTATCGTGTAGCATATAGTTCTTGAATAGGTGTTATGAGGTTCTTGTTTGAGTCCCATTAGTCCTACGCTAACAATTTATAAAGGTATGTCAGAGCTTGTCTCATTGTGGCTTTGGCTTCCACATCAACGTATCTTCTCTTTTTGTTCCACCATTCAATGGTTTAACAGTGCATCAACTTGTTTCTGAAGATGTTTATACTTCTCTGATTGAAATCATCTGTTACTTGTGATGCTTTTTCCTGTTGTTTGATCTATTTTTTTACTTGTTATTTGTTTTGATATGCAGTAAAAGGATATGTGCACACACTATGCAAGTCTGTCAAAAGTAGCATATTGCACTATAAAATATCTCTGTAGGTAATTTTACATTTAAAATTTTTAAAGGGAAATTAGATGAGTGATGATGCTCAATGAAAGATACATTTGCATCCTAACTTATGATGGGACCGCAATCCAGCAAGAAGAAAAGAAAAGATGCATTTCAACTTAGAGATGCATAGATAGCATTTGTCATCCTAAGTTTTATTACTGTGACCTTCCTAGTAGAATATAGAACTAAGGTTTCATGTCTGCCTATCTTCCATATACTTAACTGTTCCTTTCCATGTTTGGTGAGATTCATGTGTTCACGATAGAGATGTTAATTAAAGCTACTTGTTTTGACCACATGATAATTTTTTCATTTTAGTGCTGTTGTTCATGAGATAATTCAATCATTCTGGTACTTTACTTCAGAGGATCCCTGCATATACTATCCTGTTGTTTTATAATATCATTTTGAAATTATTCTGGGCTGGGCTGTTGCAGTAAATGTTTGCAGCACCCTCTTGATTGAACTTTAATATGTTGCTGCTGAGGCTAGTGGCTTCAGAAATAAACTGAAGGATACAATACCTATCAATATGGCCATGAAGTTATTAACTGTAGCATAGTTCTGATGAACACAATTGCTCTAGGCTATTCAAGCATGTGGTTTGCAACGTGAAATGGTTATACTGTACCATCAAGTGTCCTTTGCATTTTTCAAGGTTGTAGATCTTTTTTACCAAAATAAAACAGTCCTAGATTCTTTATAGCTTTTTTACCATAAGAAAAAGGTCCTAGATTCTTTATAGTTTCTTCTTTCAGTCACCTCCCAGGGACTCATAAATTGTTATGCAATTATTGCAATATGTGAGACAATTTTGTGATTGAAAGAATCTCAGGTATCTCTTTATATGTGAAACTTTTTTATTAAGCCTTGGTTGCTATGACTGAGGAGCTTTTCAAATTTGACAGAGCCTAATCATGTGCCAGCAAAATTCTCATTTATATACAATTTTGATATTGCCCTTTTTATTGCTTATGTTCAGTATTTCTAGTGATTCCATTCCGTTTGCTGTCAAATCATCCAATATCACCCCTGTTTCTTTTTACTCGCCGTAAATTACTGTCCAGACTACATAAAAGAGAAATGCATAACTGTAAGTGCCATTGGTTACGTACAGTGTGCGAGGTGTTGTTTTAACACGGTTATCTGAATTGGTAGGTGTTGATTATATGATAGGCTTTGGCTGCCAAGTGAAAGGGATAAAAACGAGCTTGCATATATTCGCTAGTTTTAGGGTCCTACGGAAAAGATTTTGTTTGAAGTATGGTGTTGTTAGAAAGATCTTGGAATTTGAGAAATGGATGTTTGGTATTGGGAAAACCAAGTGCTTTCGTTTTTTGATCGTAGCAAATACAGAACTTACGATCGTCTTTACGCCCTGGTTGTAGATGGGACTTCACATATTCTTATCCTCTTGTGATCTATTAACCATCCAACTGGTTTCCAGGATATAAGTATTTAAGTTTTCTGATGCAAAATCTATGACTGGGAACCAAAGCCTTAAGATGCCGTATTACCAATCATTTGCCGTTATCGTTCACTAGGTGATTATGGCAATTGCTACCGCAATATTGATACCTCCTTTTGATATTATCGGCCTAAGGTGAGAGTTAGATGCATACTGCTGCTGTACAATGATGTGCATGTTTCGGTTGGATCAGCCTTAGTTAACTATTGCCTTTATAAAAATATAACTATCAATTTCATAAACAATGGGACTTACGGGAATATAAGTAGTGAAAAGAACAGGATGCTGTTTACAGTAAAAAAGTAAAATAAAACAGGTGGTGGCGTCTGAAGTGTATGTGCAACTCAAAACCTCTCACGTTATATTTGTAATCCATGACCTTGTATGGATGCCCCATGAGACCACAACTAAATGATAAAAGGTAAGAAATTCCTAGGTTATAGTCAACTTCACATCATTTTCCAGGAGCTATCCAGAGTGAAAATAGACAGATTACTTACATTACTAGGGATGCTCCGTTCACAGAACCAGAAATCATGCCAAAGCCGTGAACCTAACCTTGCTCCAACTGCAAGGTAGACTAATGTAATCAGTTCAGAACCCTTAGCTAAGGGCATATCATTGCTTTAATTGAAAGCATCTTCGAAGGGAAGAACAAGGTCAATAATAGATCAATAAAAGGTAAAACTATATAAAATACAAACATTAATTAGAGCTTAGTCCCTTCCATCCCAAGTTAGGTAGAGTTACTTTAGATTTTTATGATCCATATTATACAGGAGTGTAGATAAATAGCCAAATTACCTGTTCTACTCTTAACTGGGGATGGATTCGGAGGACCTTCTCTGGTATTACTAAACCTTCCCGCATGCAAAATACAAACCTTAGGAACAACTTAAACACTACCTGCACGTTAGTTTATGTCTTACAATCAATCAGTTGTTTATAAATTTGGGTTTCTCTGCTCCCTTTGCTTCCCTTCCCCGTTGTTGCTCTAGCACATTTATGTTCCAGTAGAAATAATTGCCAACAAAATTGTCTCTAACTTGCTTTTTTCTTATGTTCTTCAACTTCCTTCCCCGTAAAGTGCCAAGTATCTCTGCTTCCAATTCCCAACCTTACAAGGATCAGATTTGGAAATGGACTAAAGGGGCAGAGATTGTATTGTAGACAGTTTAACTTGCACTTAAAAAAAGAACACAAAGGTCATTAGACTTAAAATGCTAATCCATTCGCGAGGATTCTTAATAACATATGTAGTTGCATTGTTAAACTTTGAACTGCTATGCCTTGCTAATAAAGGGGCTCTGGTGAAGAACAGAAGAAGACCCCGTTGACCGTTGTTGCCACATTCTATGAATTGTTTTAGTTATATAAGCTAAAGGATACATCTATTAGCCTCTTAGGTTGCCCAGAGATGAACCAAACTTGCGTTTGTGTGATTGGTTATCTTTTGATACCGACATCGTTACAGTAGAAACATGCAATCGCAATAAAAAAGGTATAGGAGTACAGGAACAACGACGGGAAGGGAAGCAGAAAACGAATCAGGGTGGAAGCAATCGCAATCGGAGCTCCAAATTAGATTTGATCTAAATATCAAAGCTGTAAACCGTAATCTACTATTTAAATGAATATGCGCCTCTTAACTAACAAGGTTCAGCCTCAACCATCTAACAAAATAATAATAAGGTTTTAGAAACCTATTTAGCGAACCAATCATGTCCTCAAAGTAGTTAGTCTTGTGTTGTTTCTTCCGTTGTGATAGAAGTTCTTGGTTGTTATGCACTAGTTGGAGGTGGTAGAAGATGGCTTCCTAGCTATAGTCTGGCTATTTGTGGAACCCTTGTTGGGGGTGTTATTCATTGCGTGACTGATGGTTGGCCGATGTTTTGTGGGTCTCATTGTTGATTTGTGGTTTAGTTAGAAGTTTCCAGAGTTGTCAACTATGGTGGATGTATTTTTGGGTGTTGTGGTTGTTGTCGGTGATGAGGAGGCATACTGTTGGAGCATGAGGAAAGATGTAGTCATCAAAGAAGAAGCTAGAAACGTTTTGGGTTCTCTCCCTCTAATAGCTACTGGTGATGTTGTTGGAGGTGTGATGTGTTTGCCTCTTCACTCCAGTGGTTGCTACCGTAAGATGGTGTGGTTGTAAGCTATCGCGACAATAGCAAGTGGAAGAACACATATTCAGATAGTGTGATTTAGCTGGTGTCAAAGAGGGAATTAGGTGGTGAGTAAACTAGGAGAAGATAAGGCTCACTGTCCCCTTGATTGCGTTATGGTATAGCTGGCTGCAGCCGGTTAGAAAAGAGGCTCTCGCTGGCGGGACAAGATCCTCTGTCCAGTTTTATGGTGTCTTATCGTGCCCAGTGAATCTCAGCCATTTATTTATGCGGGCTCCACGTTTATTTATCTGGAGCCCACG
>JANITX010000006.1:7357536-7380374 GCA_027564395.1 Erythroxylum ulei
AGAATTTGGACTTACCCAAACCATTATGATGTGTTTATATGTTTATGAATTGTGACAAGTTTTGATGCATTCATGATTTATGAACAAGTTGAAAAATGCATGTATTGTGTTGTTTATGATTTTGATTACTTGACAAGAGTTTTGAGAAAAATGAGTTTTATGATTCAAGAAGCATGTTTATAACAATGAACTTTTTGGAAAGATTTTTGCTTGTTATTTGGTTATAAGCATGTTACCCACGGAGCTTTCGAGCTCACCCCCTCTCTTTCCCCAATTCAGGTGTTGACCAAGAAACAGAGTGGAAGAAAGTCAAGACATGTTTTGTTATGTTTTGGAATTATTGTTGTAAAACAGGGCTTTAGATGTAATTTGAGAATTATTGGGTTTTGTATGTTTGTATAGTGGATATTGATATTTGAGGATGTATTGTGGCATGAGATGCCAATGAAGTTGTAAAACTCTTAATTTATGATGTTAATGAATTCTGGAATTGTGTATGATAATAATGGAATGTGAAATTATGTATGGACATGAATTATGAAATTATACATGGATGAATATAGTGAATGTTGAGCATGAATGGTTTGTATGTATATATACAAATCAGTGAGATATTATGGGAAAAGACACATAGAAATGTTATGAATGTTACGATGTGGTTAAATATGAAGAGTAAAAATGAATGGAAGTTGATGATTTGATGAACTTCAATTGGTAGTTGAAATCAAGTACATTTAAGGAAGTAATGAATTGAGTTGTTGAACCTTGGCTATAAGCTGCTATTGGCTCTAACGGAAATTTTATGGAAAAGAAGGATTGGTAATTGAATGCATGAGAATGATGTTTAAATAAAGAAAGTGAATTTAGAACAAATTTCAAGGTTTCACAAAGATAAGATGTTGGTGTTCAGGATTGAAGGGAAAATCTGGAATAATTTAGAAAGAATTAGCAAACGTTGCCTACATAGAAGTTTTATATGATCTTTTTATCTTTCCGACGCTATAAAGTTTGTAATTTTTGGATGTCAGAATCAAGAGATATGAATGTTACAAGTTGGGATGCTGTATAGGTTTTATGCATGATGACAGCTAGGGTAATTGATAAGATTTTGTGGTTTTTGATGGACAAATGGATCAAGAATTGAGTTTTGGTGAGATCAATTTGTTGTATGAGTTGTTGTTTGAGTTGCTATGAAGTGTTTTAACGTGATAAGAAGTGAAAATTATGAAGTTTATAAGTGTATATGAGGTTAGGAAGGAGGTAGGAAGCATGAAAGAAGGTTTGGAGGACTTTGGGAAAGTCCTATGTCCGTTTAATGGACATAAGGTCTGTTTAACGGACCTTCTCGGGTCAAAAAGGACCCTTTGCATCGCCCATGTCTGTGAAGTCCGTTTAACGGACCTTCTCGGGTGAAATGGTGCAGTTTGCCCGATACATGTCTGTTAAACAGACATGCACGGGAAAGATGGTGAATTTTGACACTGTTAGAGGTCGAATCAGGTTTTGTGGTCTTCATTAACGTTTTAGCTCTTGAAGTCTAATTTCCAATGGTTTAAAAAAGAAAGCAATCCAACTTATATATTGAAAGTTATGGCGATCGCGCCAGGAGAGGTCCAATTCAATTTGGGATGTAAACATGTGTGACTCTTTTGATCGTAACTCCCTCATTTGACCTCTAATTGAGGTGATTCTTGAAGAAATGATTTCCTAAGACATGTGGTTATCTCTCCATAAAAATTTGTAGCATTTGTAGTTGATTTGAGATAGTTTGTATTAGAGCAAGTAAGAGGTCGGTTAGGAGAGCACGATTAGGGTTTGAGCAGACTTGAGTATTTTAAGCATATCTTGAGCTATAAAGCTCCGATTGAGATGATTCTTTCTCTAAAGTGAAGTAGAGACATAGATCTATGATTTCTATGAAGAAGTCAAATTGAAATTATGATTTTAAGATTTCCAAATTCTGTTCTCAAGTAGAAGATTTGAGTTCAAGCATAGTGACTGTTTTGCATAAGCACACCATGGAACAATTTGTGAGTAAATTTTTGAGATGTTATGAGCATGGAGATGAATTGATAATTTCTAATAAGGGTTCAATGAAAAAAAAATTTATCCGCAAGAGGTTGGGCTTCGGAATCAAGCAGGGTCCAACAGACGTATGAGTTAGAACAAGAGAGTTGAGTCTCGGAAACGGGATCCAACAACTATAGTAATATGATTAAAGAACAAAGGGTTATTAAAAGAAACTTTACTTTTAGAAAAAGCAGATATCCACTTATCATTAACCAGATCTTTTTTCCTCAAGAACCATTTTTCATTTTGTTTATTGCTTAAAGTGAAGTAGTATGCCTCCATCTCCAAGTCTGTTACTTAGATGTTACAATCACAATCATAGAAATCTTCTAAATAGTTCCTAATGCATTAATTTTCTTTAATTTATGAGGGATGAATGATACTATTGAAGTCTCCTAGAATGATCCAAGGAGAGTTAATAAAAGTTCCAATTTCCTTCTGTTTGCTCAATATAAGGATCCTTTGAGAATATGGTTAAAAGAAAAGATATCTTTTCTTTCATAAATCTCATTAAGTTAATCAGTTAATTTAAATTTATAGAATGAACTACATCAATCCTATTAGGATCATAAGTGCCTACTAGTTTACCATTATAATGAAATTAATGATTAAGGATAATAGTCTAATGTTCATATTTCTACATTTATCCTGTTTGATGTTTAAAATTCTAATAAGAAAAGGTGTAATGATATTTAAGTAATACATTGAAGCTTGTTGTTTATTAGAGCAATTAAGTCGTCTAACATTCTATGAGAGTATAGTCATTGTGAAAGGCAAAAACATAAGCCCTTCTTTTCTCTATTAGACTTTTTTCTAGTGAAAATTTTAAATCCAATACCTTAACTAAGTTTAATGTGTTCCTCAACAAGAAGAGAGCGTTCATAATTCCAATCGACATCCATACCCTTAGCTTCTTTTGAAGTAAGGATCTAGACATCATCATTAAGAGCAACTCTATCCTAAATGGCTATTTTAGAAACAATACTTGAATTCAGATTCATTGTGATTTTTATTTGATTGAAGGTTACCCAGATTCAGCTTCTAAAGTGGGCACTTATTACTCTATAGGAGAAATATTATTGGATAAAGCTTCTTTATCTAGATTAAAAAGTCTCCTTTAAGTGTTTATAGAGATATCCTTGTCCCAGTATCTTTGTTAATTCGTTGATGATTTTCCTTAGCTACTATCTCATCATTAACTTCCTTATCACTGTTATTTTTTTCTTTTGTAACCATCTGCATTAGCTCTTAGTACTATCCTGTTAAAAACAATATTATCCTGTTAAAAGCTAATGCAGATGGTTACATCTTCCTTGTTGGATATTCAAAATCATCAAAAAGTTTTTCAGCCCACAACAATATTATCAGTCCACAAAAACAATCATCAATCATCAAAAACAATATTATCAGTCCACAATAACGCAGACGTCGTTTGCGTCAGTTGTTGAAGCAGACGAACGTCTGCGTCGATCTGTGCCAACAACGCAGACGCAGACGTTCGTCTGCGTTTCTTGAAACTTCAATATCAGGACAACAAAAAATAAACAGAAGCAGAACCAACCTTTAGATGACGAGAGGATGATAGGTGAGCAGAAGACAAGAAAACAGAACAGAGAGAGTCGGCGTTGTGGTTTCAAAAAAGACCCTAGAAGAGATTATTTACGTAAGTGACGGTAATACACATAAAAAACAGCTGTGCGGAAAAGCTATAATTTGGGCTTTTTTGAAAAGCTCCAAATTTTAGCTTTTGAAAAAGCTGTATTTTGACTTTTTCAAAAGCTTTTTCTACTGAAAAAGTGCTTTTCAAGTTTGCAGTCAAACACTCATTTTTTTTCCAAAAAATAGCTTTTGCGGTGGAAAAAAGTACTTTTGGAGTCTCCAAAAGCTGAACCAAACAGGCACTAAATAATTATTTTATCAAAATTTAACTATGTATATGCTCAGTGGAACAAAACAATTTTTAAAAAACTCAACCAATTCGGTAAAATTCTTACAACGTATAATTTTTTGATTCAGTTTTTAAATTTTCGATTCAATTTATTTTAATAATTTTTGTTATTAAAAAATAATCAATTTGTTAATTGATCAATAAATTTTTATAAATTAATAAGTTTTTAAAACTAAAATAAATAAATAAATTTTTATTTAATATTTTTAAAATTAAACTTTAAATTATTTACTAAATAAAAATAATTATATTTCAAATTTTTTAATCTTAACCATCTCTATCTAACTTCATTTTACCAAAAAAACAATTCCTTGCTGGTATAGCCAAACTAAACGTTTTCTTTGGAAACAAGAAAGAGCTTTTCAATTATCATCATCATCACTCAGTCCGAAATCTCGCAAGGAAGTGGGGTCTGAAAAGGCCTAATAGTACGCAGCCTTACTCCTACATAGTAGAGAGACTGTTTCCGATAGACCCACATGCAAATGAAACAATATAAAAGTGATGTAGGTTACAGAGAGAATAGGTAAAACTAACACGGTAAATTATTAAGTAAATAAAATTTACACTAAGTACATAAATAAGTAAAAATACATGGTATACCTGATGGAGTCCAAATCCGTGAGTACCTAATAAGCTGCAAATACCGACTAACCTTGTCTCTAGTTACTTTAGGAGTCCTTGCTCATAGACCCTGAAGGTATGCCAATACTACTGTCCCCATACACCTATCCTGGGAAACCAAGTTGCAATGCCCGTAAGCCTTGTCCAAGACTTACACTTAGAAAAGGGAGAAAGGATGTTGGGTTGGACTTCCTATGCGATAATCTGCATATCGCGAGTACCATCTCCAAATAATTACTCTACTGTTTTGGCGAACTTTAAAGGTTAATCCCTTACCCTTATCCAATCACGTTATACTCTTCTATTTTTAGCCACTACCTCATTAAGGTCCAACTCAGATAAATCCTTTTTGATCACTTCCCTCCAGTTCTTGTAAGGTCTCCCCCTTCTCCTTTTGTATTCACTAAGGATTATACTCTCACAACTTCGCACCAGAGCATCAGAGGGCCTCCTGCGCACATGCCCAAACCACCTAAGTCTAGTCTCTCTCAACTTGTCGGCAACACTAGCTACCTGTAGTCTATCTCTCACCATATGGTTCCAGACCCTATCTCTTTTAATAATGTCACACATCTACCGAAGCATACGTATTTCTGCTACCAACAACTGTCTTGTATGTCTACGTTTGACAGGCTAACACTCTGCCCCATATAACATGGTTGGACAGATTACCATTTTATAAAACTTCCCCTTGGGTTTTACAGGGATCTTTTTGTCACATAAAACCCTGAAGCACTTCTCCGTTTGGTCTATCTAGATATACTACGTTGTATTATATCGGCATCGATATTACCATCACTTTGAATGATGGACCCGAGATATTTAAAACTCGATCTCTGTGATATGGCGTCGGCACCAATTGCTACCGCTGCCTCATGTACCCTCTGGTTTCTTGAAAAGTTACATTCTAAACATTCCTTCTTAAATCTGCTCATTCTAAAACCTTTCAATTCTAACGTATCTCTCCAACATTCTAGCTTGGAATTGACCTCCTCCCTAGTCTCATCCACTAGGACAATATCGTCAGCAAATAACATACACCAAGGCACCTCTCCTTGTATATGTTTAGTAAGTTCATCTAACACTAATGTGAAAAAAAGGGCTTAAAGCAGAACCTTGATGTAGTCTAACACTGATAGAAAATGCTTCTGTGTCGCCTTCTATTGTCCTTACGTTCGTCAATGCTCCTTCATACATATCCCTAATTACTTTAATATAGGTCATAGGAATGCCCTGTGCCTCCAAACACCTCCGTAGGAGTTCTCTAGGAACCCTGTTATACGCCTTCTCCAAATCAATAAAAACTATATACAAATCTCGTTTTCGTTCCCTGTAGCATTCTATGAGTCTACGAAGTAGATGCATTGCTCCTGTCGTGGACCTACCAGGCATAAACCCAAATTGGTTGGTCGATACAGAAACAACTCTTTAGATCTTTTTTTCAATTACCTTCTCCCACAGTTTCATGATGTGACTTAATAATTTGATGTCTTTATAGTTGTGACATTGTTGGATGTCCCCTTTGCCCTTGTATAAGGGGATTAACCTACTCAATCTCCATTCATCCGACATTTTGGTTGACGCTAGGATCATATTAAAGAATTGGACTAACCACTCAATACCGACAACTCCTATCTGCTTCCATACCTCTATAGGGATCTCGTCCGGCCCTACGGCCCTTTCGCTCCCCATCCCTCTCATGACCTTTATAATTTCACCCCTTGTAACCCTTTTCCATGTATACCTGGTAAAGACATGCCCCGACACGAAGGGTTCGCCTAACTCTATATCGCCTACTATCTCTACATTAAACAGGCCATAGAAGTATCTCTGCCACTGCCTCTTGATGGCTTAGGCCTCTATAAGTACTTGTCCTGGTTTATCACGTATACAACAAACTTGGTTGAAATCATTTGTACTACGTGTCCTGTCTCGTGCTAGCTTGAAAATCTTTTGTGCTCCCTTTAACGTATCCAAGTTTCCGTACATAGTCTCGTATGCTTCTCCTATGACTACTCTAACTACTGAGATAGTTTTCCTTACCTTTTGTTTGGCTAGTCTGTACCATACTCTGTTGATTTCTCGGTCCGCCTCTGTTGTAGTTACTAGGAAATCTGTAAAAGTTCTCTTTTTCGCTTTAACAGTGCACTGAACATCGCTCGACCACCACCAATGTTATAAAGTTCTCCAATTTAGCTTTGGCATATCTGATACTTTCTCTCTGTCGACCATGTCTAGCCAAGCTGAATCATCTGACTCGTAAGTACTTTACCTGTTTTCCCTGTAGATCTAGCATTCCAGTCTTGTTTGATTTCATGGATTAATGGGTATTCGGTACTTTTTTCAGTAAGGGTGCCAAGAGGGACTTCAGTACCGCGATCTTGGAGCGTAAGAAGTCGCCGAATCGGCTCGTTGTTGACGAGGCTATCAACGATGATAACTCCGTTGTTTCTCTCCACCCCGAAACTATGGAAAAGCTCCAGCTTTTCCGTGGCGACACCATCTTGATTAAGGTTTGGTTTCTGGACTTGTTGTTTTGTCTACGAGGTAGTTTGTGTGCCTGAATTTGAAGTTTAGGGTAATTTAGGGTTGGCATTCGGTGTTGGTAGATATCTTTGGAAGTGGGCTTTTACGTTTTCATTTGGTAGTCGAAGGTGTTTTTCCTTTGAATTGAGGAATTAACGGGTTCCAAGTTAACAGATTCGTGGTAAGAGGGAGTATATCTCATTTTCTTATACTTGATGTTGTTGTTCTAGTGGTTAACTGCCTTGTAAAGATATACCCCATATGTGACTCAATCTTTTCCGTATGCTTTCTTTGTGATGTTTAGGGAAAGAAAGGGAAGGATACTATCTGTATTGCACTTCTTGATGATACATGTGATGAATCAAAAATCAGAATGAATAAGGTTGTGAGGTCGAACCTCAGGGTTAGGCTTGGAGACGTTGTTTCTGTGCACCGATGTCCTGATGTCAAATATGGAAACCGTGTTCACATACTGCCTATAGATGACACAATTGAGGGAGTAACAGGGAATCTTTTTGATGCATACTTGAAACGTGAGTTAAATTAAATTTGGATTTGCGTTATGTTGTTTGTGTTTTTTCTGCATCTGGAATCATACCTCTTGATTTACAATAATTTTTTGACAAAGGCTACTTTTTCGAGAATATTCTATTCAACATTGCCGTAATTAGCGAGATATTTTATTTATTATTAGTGGACATAATTAACCATAAAATGTAAGGTTATTGGTTTTCCTTTGTTTTTGAGCTACTTAAAGCAATTGTTTGGAGAACATTCTTAGTTTCTTGTCTTGTGCTGACTTGCACTTTTGGCCTCAACATTTAGCAAACTCAAAAGTAATTTGGCAATTTTTGGTAGAAACTTCGGATAGGTGTTGCTATTACTAGTCCTTCAAGATTTAGGGACCCTCACTTATATCTCTTGTGATTAATCCTTCTACTGATTGCTATTTTCAGCTTATTTTGTGGAAGCATATCGCCCAGTTAGGAAGGGTGATCTCTTTCTTGTGAGAGGTGGAATGAGAAGCGTTGAGTTCAAGGTTATTGAGACTGACCCACTAGAGTATTGTGTAGTTGCACCAGACACTGAGATTTTCTGCGAGGGAGAACCGATAAGAAGGGAGGATGAAAATAGATTGGATGAAGTTGGTTATGATGATGTTGGCGGGGTTAGAAAACAGATGGCTCAAATTCGTGAGTTAGTGGAGCTTCCCTTAAGACATCCGCAGCTTTTCAAATCAATTGGAGTGAAGCCACCTAAAGGAATTCTGCTTTACGGGCCTCCCGGTTCTGGAAAGACTCTTATTGCCCGGGCTGTTGCTAATGAGACTGGTGCTTTCTTCTTCTGTATAAATGGACCAGAGATCATGTCAAAGTTGGCTGGCGAGAGCGAAAGCAATCTCAGAAAAGCATTTGAGGAAGCAGAGAAGAATGCACCATCTATCATCTTTATTGATGAGATTGATTCAATTGCCCCGAAGCGAGAGAAGACACATGGAGAAGTTGAGAGGAGAATTGTTTCCCAACTCTTAACCTTGATGGATGGACTTAAATCTCGTGCACATGTTATTGTTATTGGAGCTACAAATCGTCCCAACAGCATTGACCCAGCTCTAAGAAGGTTTGGAAGGTTTGATAGGGAAATTGATATTGGTGTTCCAGATGAGGTTGGGCGTCTTGAGGTTCTTCGCATCCATACAAAGAATATGAAACTTGCCGAAGATGTAAGTAGCAAAATTATTCCCTGTTTCTAACTGTGCACGTTGATGTGTTGGGTTATGGGGGTCGTATAACTGCCTGATCTTAGGTAGGTTACCTTCTATAAAAACTTATCCTTGAATTATTGTATAATATCTGCAGGTTGATTTGAAAAGGATTGCAAAGGACACGCATGGTTATGTGGGTGCTGACTTAGTTGCCCTTTGCACTGAGGCTGGACTTCAATGCATCACAGAAAAGATTGATGTCGAGTCAATAGATGCTAAAGTGCTTAATTCAATGGCAGTGAATAATGAACACTTCAAGACTGCTCTTGTATCAAGCAACCCATCTGCTCTGCGTGAGACGGTTAGTATGAATATTTATTGGTGATAAATTAAGTTATTTAGCTTATTGTCTTCTGGACTGTACGTAAAAAGTTATGGATCAGGTTGTTGAAGTGCCTAATGTTAGAGAAAATTTTGACAAGGCTCGCCAGTCTGCTCCTTGTGTTCTATTCTTCGACGAGTTGGATTCAATTGCCACTCAAGTTTATTTAGTTTTCAGGCATCTGTTTTATACACATCAAAATCATCTTTGATTATTGGAATTTTTTTAGCGATTTTGTTTGAGAAATGTTTGTTGCTGTTTTCTTCTGCTTATGCTTTTCAATGCTCTATATTTGTAGAGCGGAAGCAGTGTTGGAGATGCTGGGGGTGCTGCTGACGGAGTTCTCAACCAACTTCTGACAGAGATGGCTAAGGTCATCGTCCGGGCTACTAACCTGATATCATAAGTTAAGGGCCGGTTTGGTTTCACTTCTACTTTTCTGTTGTTGTTTTTGATTTCTGTTTTTGATATTTGATTTTTGTTTGTTTCTTTAAAAAAACGAAAACATGTTTGGTTGAAATTTGTAATATAAAAATTGAAAACAAAAACTTATTTGGTTAAGATTTGCGATAAAAAACTGAAAACAAAAACATGTTTGGTTTTATTATCCTGTTTTAATTTTTTTGTAATTATACTCTTATGTGTAATAATTATAATATAATATAATATATTTTTAAATTAATTAATTGTTATTATAGTTAAAATTAAATATATGTAAATAACATATTATTAAAAAATTACACATTAATTGTATATAATAAAATTAAAACTAAATCCTAAATTAAATAATCTACTCAACTTAATTTTTTTTGTTTTCTATAAGTTAAATATGCAATTTTATAAATAATTTATTTGTTACTTGTATCAATCATTTATGACAATTAAAGATTATTAAATTTATGAATAATTATTAAATAGTTGACATTAAATTAAATTGTCAGATTTCATCAAATATAAGAATTTAAAATAATAAATCCTTAAATTAAAACATATATAAAAGCTTAGAATAAAACTTTTGCTCCAGTACTAAAAATAGAATACTCTAAACTTAATCTTATCATATCTTGCAAACGTATTTATCTAAAACAAGTTCTAATCTTTTAATGATAGGAATATAAAGACCTACTTAATATTTAACTCTTCAAGTAAATATGCTATTTGACTTTATCTCTCCGTCTTTTCACTTTTTTCAAAATTTAGTATTTTAATTTGATATAATCTCCATTTTTTATATCCTAAAATAAAATAAATATTAATTTTTATATTTAAGTGCCAAAAAAATTAAAATAAAAGAAATAATATCAAATAATAAACCAAAATAACATAATTAACCGTCTCCAACCCAATTGGGTCAGAATTCTTGATATAAAATGTTCAAAATAATCAAGAAAAAAACACATTTATGCAGGTTCAATATCGAGTGGACTTTAATGGCAGCAGAATCAGTCGCGCAGACCAACTTTTGGAATTGTAGGTGTCACCAAAACTTTTAACTTTCAAGTCTCTATCTACCCCTTTTATTGCAAACTTATTTCTAATCTTTGAATTATTAGCTCAATTTTAAATAGATAAAATTTCCCAATTTTACCCCATTGATATATTTTATATTAAGAGACTAAATAATTATTTTATCCAAATTTAACTATTTATATGCTTAATTATTAAAAAACTCAAATTCTTAAAACGACTAACTTTTTTGATTCAATTTTTAAATTTCAGTTCAATTTATTTTAATAATTAATTGATAAATTTTATAAATAAATAATTTTTTATAAACTAAAATAAATAAATAATTTTTTATTTAATAATTTTAAAATTTAAATTTAAATTATTTAATAAATAAAAACAATTATATTTCAAAAATTTTAATCTAATCCATCTCTAACTATTTAGTTTAATAAACATCAGAACTCTTATTTTAAAAAGAATTCCTTGCTGGTCTAGGCAAACTTACGTTTTCTTTGGAAACAAGAAAGAGCTTTTCAATCTTATAAATATCCTCCAGACCTACTCCCTCCAATTAAGTTTCCAATTTAGCTTTGGCATACGCATATCTGATACTTTCTCTCTCTCGACCATGTCTAGCCAAGCTGAATCATCTGACTCGTAAGTACTTTACCTGCTTTCCCTATAGATCTAGCATTCCAGTCTTGTTTGATTTCATGGATTAATGGGTATTCGGTACTTTTTTCAGTAAGGGTGCCAAGAGGGACTTCAGTACCGCGATCTTGGAGCGTAAGAAGTCGCCGAATCGGCTCGTTGTTGACGAGGCTATCAACGATGATAACTCCGTTGTTTCTCTCCACCCCGAAACTATGGAAAAGCTCCAGCTTTTCCGTGGCGACACCATCTTGATTAAGGTTTGGTTTCTGGACTTGTTGTTTTGTCTACGAGGTAGTTTGTGTGCCTGAATTTGAAGTTTAGGGTAATTTAGGGTTGGCATTCGGTGTTGGTAGATATCTTTGGAAGTGGGCTTTTACGTTTTCATTTGGTAGTCGAAGGTGTTTTTCCTTTGAATTGAGGAATTAACGGGTTCCAAGTTAACAGATTCGTGGTAAGAGGGAGTATATCTCATTTTCTTATACTTGATGTTGTTGTTCTAGTGGTTAACTGCCTTGTAAAGATATACCCCATATGTGACTCAATCTTTTCCGTATGCTTTCTTTGTGATGTTTAGGGAAAGAAAGGGAAGGATACTATCTGTATTGCACTTCTTGATGATACATGTGATGAATCAAAAATCAGAATGAATAAGGTTGTGAGGTCGAACCTCAGGGTTAGGCTTGGAGACGTTGTTTCTGTGCACCGATGTCCTGATGTCAAATATGGAAACCGTGTTCACATACTGCCTATAGATGACACAATTGAGGGAGTAACAGGGAATCTTTTTGATGCATACTTGAAACGTGAGTTAAATTAAATTTGGATTTGCGTTATGTTGTTTGTGTTTTTTCTGCATCTGGAATCATACCTCTTGATTTACAATAATTTTTTGACAAAGGCTACTTTTTCGAGAATATTCTATTCAACATTGCCGTAATTAGCGAGATATTTTATTTATTATTAGTGGACATAATTAACCATAAAATGTAAGGTTATTGGTTTTCCTTTGTTTTTGAGCTACTTAAAGCAATTGTTTGGAGAACATTCTTAGTTTCTTGTCTTGTGCTGACTTGCACTTTTGGCCTCAACATTTAGCAAACTCAAAAGTAATTTGGCAATTTTTGGTAGAAACTTCGGATAGGTGTTGCTATTACTAGTCCTTCAAGATTTAGGGACCCTCACTTATATCTCTTGTGATTAATCCTTCTACTGATTGCTATTTTCAGCTTATTTTGTGGAAGCATATCGCCCAGTTAGGAAGGGTGATCTCTTTCTTGTGAGAGGTGGAATGAGAAGCGTTGAGTTCAAGGTTATTGAGACTGACCCACTAGAGTATTGTGTAGTTGCACCAGACACTGAGATTTTCTGCGAGGGAGAACCGATAAGAAGGGAGGATGAAAATAGATTGGATGAAGTTGGTTATGATGATGTTGGCGGGGTTAGAAAACAGATGGCTCAAATTCGTGAGTTAGTGGAGCTTCCCTTAAGACATCCGCAGCTTTTCAAATCAATTGGAGTGAAGCCACCTAAAGGAATTCTGCTTTACGGGCCTCCCGGTTCTGGAAAGACTCTTATTGCCCGGGCTGTTGCTAATGAGACTGGTGCTTTCTTCTTCTGTATAAATGGACCAGAGATCATGTCAAAGTTGGCTGGCGAGAGCGAAAGCAATCTCAGAAAAGCATTTGAGGAAGCAGAGAAGAATGCACCATCTATCATCTTTATTGATGAGATTGATTCAATTGCCCCGAAGCGAGAGAAGACACATGGAGAAGTTGAGAGGAGAATTGTTTCCCAACTCTTAACCTTGATGGATGGACTTAAATCTCGTGCACATGTTATTGTTATTGGAGCTACAAATCGTCCCAACAGCATTGACCCAGCTCTAAGAAGGTTTGGAAGGTTTGATAGGGAAATTGATATTGGTGTTCCAGATGAGGTTGGGCGTCTTGAGGTTCTTCGCATCCATACAAAGAATATGAAACTTGCCGAAGATGTAAGTAGCAAAATTATTCCCTGTTTCTAACTGTGCACGTTGATGTGTTGGGTTATGGGGGTCGTATAACTGCCTGATCTTAGGTAGGTTACCTTCTATAAAAACTTATCCTTGAATTATTGTATAATATCTGCAGGTTGATTTGAAAAGGATTGCAAAGGACACGCATGGTTATGTGGGTGCTGACTTAGTTGCCCTTTGCACTGAGGCTGGACTTCAATGCATCACAGAAAAGATTGATGTCGAGTCAATAGATGCTAAAGTGCTTAATTCAATGGCAGTGAATAATGAACACTTCAAGACTGCTCTTGTATCAAGCAACCCATCTGCTCTGCGTGAGACGGTTAGTATGGATAGTTATTGGTGATAAATTAAGTTATTTAGCTTATTGTCTTCTGGACTGTAACTAAAAAGTTATGGATCAGGTTGTTGAAGTGCCTAATGTTAGCTGGGAGGATATTGGTGGTCTTGAGAACGTTAAGAGGGAACTTCAGGAGGTAATTATTGTTGCATTATTGTGCTAGATGTGTACACAATTTGGATTTATATGTGAGACCTTATGTCGTTTATTTGACTTGTCTGATTATTTTTGTGGTACAGACGGTCCAATACCCGGTGGAGCACCCTGAGAAATTTGAGAAGTTTGGTATGTCACCCTCTAAAGGAGTTTTATTCTATGGACCTCCTGGATGTGGGAAAACACTTCTTGCTAAAGCTATCGCCAATGAGTGCCAAGCAAACTTCATCAGTGTGAAGGGCCCTGAATTGCTTACAATGTGGTTTGGTGAAAGTGAGGCCAATGTTAGAGAAATTTTTGACAAGGCTCGCCAGTCTGCTCCTTGTGTTCTATTCTTCGATGAGTTGGATTCAATTGCCACTCAGGTTTATTTAGTTTTCAGGCATCTGTTTTATATACATCAAAATCATCTTTGATTATTGGAATTTTTTTAGCGATTCTGTTTGAGAAATGTTTACTGCTGTTTTCTTCTGCTTATGCTTTTCAATGCTCTATATTTGTAGAGAGGAAGCAGTGTTGGAGATGCTGGGGGTGCTGCTGACAGAGTTCTCAACCAACTTCTGACAGAGATGGATGGGATGTCTGCTAAGAAGACAGTTTTCATCATCGGGGCTACTAACCGACCTGATATCATAGACCCTGCACTTCTGCGACCTGGCCGTCTGGATCAACTGATTTATATTCCTCTTCCTGATGAGGATTCTCGCCACCAAATTTTCAAGGCTTGCTTGAGGAAATCACCCTTATCCAAGGATATAGACCTCAGAGCACTTGCAAAATACACCCAGGGGTTCAGTGGTGCTGATATCACAGAAATATGCCAACGGGCATGCAAATATGCCATAAGAGAGAACATAGAGAAGGTGTGTTTCCAGTTGAACTTAATGGATATAGTTTAGTTGTCCATGATCTAGTTGTGGACTTATGTGCTTGTCTTGCAGGATATTGAGAGGGAGAGACGGAGGAGTGAGAACCCTGAGGCCATGGAAGAAGATGTTGATGATGATGTGGCAGAGATCAAGCCAGCACATTTTGAAGAATCAATGAAGTACGCTCGTAGAAGTGTGAGCGATGCTGATATTCGCAAATACCAGGCATTTGCTCAGACTTTGCAGCAATCAAGAGGGTTTGGATCCGAGTTCAGGTTTCCTAATGCTAGTGGTGGAGCTACTGGTTCTGATGCCTTTCCTGCTTCAGCTGGTGGGGCTGATGAAGACGACCTTTACAGTTAAACTAATGTCAGATATTCTTATCACGTTTATACGTGTATTTGCTCAGTTCCATGTATGTTCCAAGGTGACTTTGTCCAATGGAAAACACCTAGCTGCCCCCTTTCCCATTTAAGGAACTCTTTTCTGGTAGTTTGGCAGTTAGAATTAAAACTTATTTGAACTAGACAAATCTTTGAACCTGCTCGCAAGGTCTGTTGACCTGTGAATCGTTCAACATTTCTTGTCAATCGGTTTGCAACATGACGTTGATTCTCTGTATGAATGTGGTCGCATTTACATTTACATGCATCTACCGTACAGATTAGGCACAAATTCGAGTTCTTTCGGACTTTCTATCGGTATTCTTGTCAATGCAACAGAGTTCTATTGGTGAGAAACTGCCTCATGTAGACGGTGCGCTTGCTTCGGTCCTGTGGTATTGGTGAACAACATTTACTTGCCTAGTTTGTTACGCTAGCATTCTAAACCATCCATCCAGCATTTCCATCTCAAGGTTCGAACAGATAAGGGTTAACTAGCAATTCATTGTGGGATGGCGAAAGGATAACTACGCATAGGCTTGTTGTTGACCAAAGTATGGCCTTGGTTACACCATTATTACCAACTCTTTAAAGTTTTTGGAGGGAGACTCTGCTCTCAGGAGGCCGAGTCACAAGCACAAAGTAGAACAGAACTCCAGTGAGAACAACAAGCACGATGAAACTATCATCTCCAGTGCATACAATGAGTGGTAAGGTGCTTTATATTTGTCTGAAAAAAATGAGATTGATTGCATTTTGATTTTGTGTAAACAACGCAGCGATGAGATATCTAAAAGACGTATAAGTGTTTTGATATTCATTATTTTAATGAGATTGATTGCATTTTGATTCTGTGTAAACAACGCAGCGATGAGATATCTAAAAGACGTATAAGTGTTTTGATATTCATTATTTTTCCTTTTCTGGTCTTAAATTTTGCTAGTCGCCGATTATGTATCACTACATTAAAAATAAGTCCAACTACAAACTGAACTGTTAAAGACCATAACTTTTCTTTGGTAACAAGGAACACACTGTAAACAAATTATAATCCTTGTTAAGATAATATAATGGAAGGCTCTAAGGCGATTGCTGGAAGCGTGGCCTCCCTTTTTGGAGGGTTTTTATTGAAGAAGCAGATAATCTCATTCGGAGCAGCAAGAAAGTCAGGTGAACAGAGGAGATCCATACCATTGATGAGCGTGGGGACGTGGAGATGGAACATCGGGATGAAATGACGAGAAAAGGGTCTTATAAGGATTCCGTTACTGATTTTGCCCCTGGTTTGAACATGAATTGTGGCGGAGATTGCAGAGGCTATCTCTGAGGAGGATTCAGACATAGAAGAGGTAGATGACCTAGAGTGCCCAACAGTTCATTTGACTCTAACAGATAAACAACGTATTAGACGTGTTTGGGCAGATATGCTGATTTTCAAGGTTTTAGGCCGCCGTATTAGGTATAGGTTTCTTGTTGCATCCCTGAAGAAGCAATGGAAATTGTAGCACGATGTGGTTTTGGTTGATATGGGGAATGATTACTACTTGACCAAGTTCAAATGTATGGAGGATTATCGTTCAGTGCTTGAGGGTGGTCCTTGGATGGTGACTGATCACATTCTTACTGTGATGAAATGGAGACCTAATTTTGATTCATTTGAGGCCTCAATTGATAGGGCTACTATGTGGGTTAGGATCCCTAATTTACCAGTTGAATATTATGATCGTCTCATTCTTACTCAGATTGGTAACAAGCTTGGCAAGACAATGAGGGTTGATGAGAGTACTGAGACGAGTACTCGGGCTAAGTACGATAAAATTAGCATGGAGGTTGACTTGAGCAAGCCTTTGATCCCTAAATTCCAATTGAAGAGAAGAATATGGAAAGTTGAATATGAAGGTTTACATTTAGTGTGTTTTGGTTGTGGCATGTATGGTCACCGAAGAGAAACTTGTCCTGTTGTTCAGCAAGTTAAGGATGATCAGGGAAACAATGAGGAATAAGATTCAGCTCCCATGGCACCACCACCACCTCCAACGGTTCCCATTATTTAGCCGGAGGTTGTTGAGAGTTACAGTTCCTAGATATTGGTTCAGAAGCCTAAACGAGGAAATAACCGTAATCTTGCTAATTGTGGCAATCCCTACAATCGTAGTGGAAAATACTATGTTATGACTGAGCTAGTGGATTTTGTCGATAATGTAGGATATAATGAGAAGGGTAAGGAAATTCCAGGATCCTCCTTTAATATCTTGGAGGATTATGGACCAGATTTGGATCAACAAAATCTTGCCGGTGATGTTTCGAATTGAGATAAGGTTTTGATGCAGCATAATCCTCGCCAAGGATTGAGGGGTGGTAGAGGTGGCAGATACCAAAGTGGTTTAGTACATGGACGGGATATCCAAGGCCCAGTTAGAGTAAATGACAAGCCCATCTTGAAGACCCAAGAAGCTTATCCTAATGTAACAGTATCCCATTTTGACAATGGGGCTAGACGTAACAAGCATCTGGACTGGTCTTTAGTTCCCTGCATGCTGCTGATGCAAATTGATGAAGGGATTCAGGAACTAGTAGATAAAGTTTCTAACTATCCCACTACTACCCAACCTTTAGCTTCACGTCACTTATTAACCAAGCATCTCCTAATCCCCCTGACCCGGGAGATTATGAGAGAGGGGTTGGACTTTTATGTTCCTCTGACGTTGGTGAGTTAGAGATGTCTATTATGCCTGAAACACAAACTTGCACGGAAGATAGAAGGGGTGAGAATGTTAAAGATGGCGTTATGCCTGATGATTGTAGTAATAACCATGTGATTTAGAGTGGTCCCTTTACTCTTTTTCCAATGATGTCGTGGAGCCGCTATAACTGATTTCAGAGATGTGTTGAAAGATTTAGTCCGTATTCATAAGGTAGATGCAGTGGTCATTGCAGAACCTAAAATAAGTGGATCTAATGCAGAAAGAGTAACACGTAAGTTGGGTTTTTCTAATGTGCATCGTGTGGATGCTCAAGGTTTCTCAAGAGGTTTATGGCTTTTATGGAAGGACTCTCAAGATTTGGTTACAGTAGTTGACAATGGCAGTGGTTTTATCCATCTTAAAATCTTTCATAGGGACGGATCTATGTGGTATTGTACTTTTGTGTACGTTAACCCTACTCCTGCTATTAAAAATGATCTGCTCATGTTTTTGTCTGAGCTAACTGCTACAATTTCAGGTCCTTGGTTGCATGCAAGTGATTTTAATGAGATGTTGGGTCCTGAGGAAAAATTTGGAGGAGCGCCTTTTGATTTTCGAAGGTGTCCGCGCTTCCAGCAGTGGGTTTCTAATTGCAAACTGGTGGATCTTGGTTTTAGTGGGCTAAAATATACTTGGAGAAAGTAAAAGTTACGGTAGGGTTTTTGAAAGGTTAGACCGGGTTTTTGACAATCTTGAGTGGTTTTCTATTTTTCTCTCGACCACTGTCAGACATTTACCTCAAGTTAGTCTGACAATCACCCCATTCTTGTTTGTATTGATAATCAACAGTGGCGGCCAGATGGAGGGAAGCCATTTTGTTTTGAGCTAGTGTGGACTACTCACCCTGGTTATCCTCAGTTCTATTTGAATAACTGGGATACTCATGAGTTTTTACCAAACATGCTTTTACGATGGAAAGGTTTATTGAAGGGGTGGAATAGAGAAGTGTTTGGCAATATTTTTAGAAGGAAAAATAGACTTCTAACACAACTTGGAGGAGTGCATCATGCTCTTATGGTCCGGTATAATAAATCCTTAGTTGATCTAGAAGGAAAGCTTCAGGACAAGTATCGTCTTATTTCATGACAAGAAGAGTTGCATTGGTTCCAAAAGTCGAGGGTGGATTGGATTTGTATGGGTGATCGGAATACTAGGTATTTCCATGCTTCTACCATGATTAGAAGGAAGCGGAATAGGATTGAGGCTCTGCATGATTCTAATGGTAACTGGATTTATGATCCTGCTGATTTACGGACGTTAGTTTTGGAGTTTTATAAATCTCTATATTTGGAAGAGGTGGTGGATCGCCCTCAATTCCCTATTAGAGGTTGTTTTCTGAATGTTCCTCAATTCGTTTGGAATTCTACGTGAATGGAGGTGACGGAGACTAAAGTTACCTAAGCTCTCTGTCAAATGGGTGCCCATAAAGCACCTGACCCTGATGGGTTTCATTCGCACTTTTACCAATCCCAATGGAACCTAGTAAAAAATAACGTGGTCAATCTGATTAAGAGGGTGTTTGAAGATCATTCTCTTATTCAAGGTATTAATGACACTTTCATTACTTTAAATCCGAAAGTTGAAAGCCCAGAGTAAGTTACACAATTTCGGCCTATAGGATTGTGTAATATAAGCTACAAGTTGATTACGAAGATCATTGTGAATCGTCTTAAAGACGCCCTCCCAACACTAATTAGTCCATTTCAAAGTAGTTTTGAGCTAGGATGACAAATTTCAGACAATATTGTGGTGGCACAAGAGATTGTGCATTCCATGCGTAGATTGCGGGGTAAGAAGGGTTTTATGGCTATTAAAGTGGATCTGGAAAAGGCCTACAATCGGCTGAGTTGGAACTTTATTCGTGACACTCTCCAAGATGCTGGTTTCCCTTCGTCAATGGTGGATTTAATCATCAGTTGTGTTCAAGCTACTCAGATGTGGGTTTTATGGAATGGCAGTCCTTCTCAGGATTTTCATCCCAGTAGGGGCATTAGACAAGGTGAACCCCTATCACCTTACCCCTTTGTACTTTTTCTGGAAAGGTTATCTCAACTAATTGAGGCAAGGGTGGGAGCTGGTCGCTGGAGACCTTTTCAGATTAGCAAGGCTGGCTCCCTTTGATCTCTTATCTTTGTTTTGCAGATGATATGGTACTCTTTTCTAAAGCTTCAGAGGACAAAATGTAAGAAATTCTGAATTGTTTTGATGTTTTCTGCGATGCTTCGGGTCAACGTATCAGTACCAAAAAAACGAAAGTTTACTTTTCTCCTAATGTTCACCCTAATGTTTGTGGTAATATCACTAGATTATCAAGCTTTGCTCAAACTACGGACCTTGGTAGGTATCTGGGAGTCCCTTTTCTTTATAAAAGGGTAACCAAAACTACTTATTATCATATTTTGCAAAAGGTTCAAGCTCGCCTTTTAGGTTGGCGAGCAGAAAGCTTATCTATGGCTGATAGATTGACCTTATGCCATTCGGTTTTAGGTGCACTCCCTCTCTACACAATGCAAACAACGAAAGTCACTAAAGGACTGCTCTTATACCGATAGCTACTGTAGCAAGTATCTTTGGGGTGCAATTGGAGAGAGGCGTCGAATGCATTTAGTCTCTTGGAAATAGATGTGCTATCCTAAAATTTCTGGGGGTCTTTGTTGGATGCTTTTTATCATTAGAATGAGTGACATTTTCTCTTAGTTTTTGCATACAATCATTAGGTTATATGTATATATTTCCTGCTAAATTGCTTAGTTCACTTGAATTGTCCTGTTTAATTTTTAGGAAATACACTTGTTTTAATTGAAAAAGACCATAACAACAATTAAATGAGGAAAAGACCAAGGCAAAAATGCTGGAGAAAAAGAAGAAAGCGCAGCACTAAGGAGAGTCCAATACGTAAGTGGAAAACATAAAAAAACGCAAGGACGGTTACAATAAGGGAGTGACATCCAAGGGGAAGCTACATCACGCTACTAAGGGATAGCTCCAAAAGACCCACCACGTCGACTTACAAAGAAAAAGTTACAAGGGGGGAGTGATATATGGCAGCTGGAGGTGAGACCCACCAATTAGCGTAGCTACACGCAAAAACAGAAAAAAAACCCCCCCACCTAAACGACGACCATAGGGGTAAAAACAGGCTAACCCACGAGACCACAAAAAGACGCATAGCCACACTCATTCAGGGATATACTCCTCTCTATTCACGTTGCACTTTTACAAAAACAACAAAATTCTCAACTTACAACGTGGCATTTGGGAGCTTGACATTTAGCTGCTGGTGGAGATATATGAGAACAACGTTGTAGCTGGGAGAAGACCCACTATGAATAATTGTTTCCATTTCATTTGAGCTTTTATTTTCCTTTTCCTTGGTCTAAGCTAAGTTTAAACCCCAACAACCCTATTACAACCCTCATAAGACCTTTTGATCCTTTGAAAATGAGTGCTAAAAATTAGTGGAGATGGGATGGAGAATTTTGCCTATGAGATTGGTTAATTTGATAATACCTTTAGAGTCTCTTGGGTTGTAAATTGCCTTTGAATTTATTTGGATTTTCTTTACTCTTGTGAGTTGGTTGGTTTTTAATTAGACTTGAATCAAGGAGTGTGTGTTTGAGCGAGCATTGGTATCCTTGCACTATGAAGGTGGGTATGATTTGATAAGTGGCTAAAGGTAAATTTTAATTGGTTATTGCAATTCTGAAAATTCCAATTGTTTAGTGCTCCTTAACCTATTTTGAACAGTTTTTCTTAATTTTGCTTGAGGACAAGCAAGAGTTTGAGTTTGGGGGCATTTGTTGAAGGCACTTTTATCATTAGAATGAGTGGCATTTTCTCTTAGTTTTTGCATACAATCATTAGGTTATATATATATATTTCCTGCTAAATTGTTTAGTTTAATTTGCATTTATAATTGTTCATGTTTAATTCATAGGAAATGGACTTGATTTTAGTTGTAAAGGACCACAATTGTCCAAGGCAAAATGCTGGCAGAAAAAGGAGCATTAAACAACGCTACATGGAGGCCACAAGGCAGACACTAAAAAAAGATGACAGCGGTAGCACAAGAGGGGACACCACCCTGGTGAACTCATGCAAAAAGCTCCAGCAAAATAGAGGCTTCAACGCAGTTGTGAGAGACAAGGGAAAGAGAGTGCATGATCCACACTAACGGAGAAAAGGAATATCACGCCAGGGGAGACATCACGCTAGAGAGGCCCACTCCACCATGCAGACATTAGGGGGAGGCTCAACATAAGAACGCAGTTGGCTAGAGAAAAGAGGACACCAAAAATGCAAATCAGCTCCAAAGGGGGGACCACGCGACAACAAAAGAAGAAAACAAGAACATCACGCAGCAATTAAGGGCTATGCACACAACAAACAGAAAATCATGCAGCAATTAAGGACCATGCACACAACAAACAGAAAATCACGCTATAGGACAGCTCCAAGAGGCCTACCACGACGACCCAAAAAAGGAAGAAAAACAAGAACATCACGCAGTGGAGGAGAGACCAGTTAGAGGAGCTTGAGGCGTAGACATCCAGGGGAGACAAAAACAACGTTACAGCAAAAAGGAGGACACTCCACTTAGAAGGCTCCAGCACTCACTCTATATTCATTACTCACCAACTCTCCACTCACGATTGCACTATCAACATACACTCATCACTCACCTAAAAACAGCCACAAAAGAGATTACATTTGGACGTTGGTAGCTGTGCTTGAGAGGAGAGACCCACCATATACATGCACTTCACAAGAGAAGAGACCACCAAGAGGCTAACACACCAAGCAACAACGCACACACCATCAGCTGGAGATGAACGAAGTTGACAAAGACGCAGCTTGAAGACTCCACGCAGAGACGCACCATGAGACCAGCAACGCAGGAGCTCCAGCAGACACACATCAGGGGGAGGCACACAAAAAATATACATAGAGAGGGAGACTCGAAAACTCATTGAT
>JANITX010000006.1:7424328-7439135 GCA_027564395.1 Erythroxylum ulei
AAAATAAAATTTTACTCTTATTAAAGTTTTGCCCCCATTAAAAATAAAATTTTATTCCTATTAAAATTTTGCCCCCACTTAAAAAATTTCTGAATCCGCCCTTGGGACCATGTGCTTGTCTGGCAGGATATTGAGAGGGAGAGACGGAGCGACAACACTGATGCAATGGTAGAAGAGATGATGAAGTGGCAGAGATCAAACCAGCACAAGAGAAGTTGTGCGGTGCCTTGTGTTTCTTTTTCTTGGCCTTTACTTGTAATATATTCGGGTTTTTATTTTTGTTTTTTGGAAAACTGCTGTCAGATTATTTATTGAAACACAACTGGCTTAGGCCAGAGTCATGATGGATTATTTATCTTAAAACTCCACCATAACCTTGAACTTGATCCATTTGGGATTATTATCCATAGCCAGACCATTTATTCAAATTGAGTTTGTTAAATTCTTATGTCCATGTTACCTGATTCACTATAGGACTGTTTAGTGGGTTTCTAAAACAAGGAGGGTTTTGAAAATTTCCATTAGTTTTTATCAGTTTCCCTTTTGGTAGGACCTCTGGACATTCTAGGGTTTCATTGAGGAGCTTGCATAGATTTGGTGTCAGTAAGTTGCCTCCAGGTTTTCACCTGCTTGGTTCGTTTTACTCAAGATAGGTGACCGACTGTCCTCGAGCATGCTGACCGAATCATAATAAAACCAGACACAGCAAGTACGGTTTGAGTGGTGGAAAGTTCGTGAATTTGGTGGCAATACTTGGTGATATAAAGAGTTGAAATGGGTTAAAAAAGAGCTAGGCTAATGCAATACATACCGGTAGATGAGATCCATTTTTGTGAATGCAATTAAAAATTCGGATGATACATTTTTAGTTTTGCCATATGTCCCAGCTCCAGTCCAGTCGATGAGATTGTTGCGTCAGGCATTGTAGAGGATCAATTATTCATTCATTCACAACAAGACCTGACTCAGCTCAGCCGTTTCATAGGGATTGCTGCAGATTTTTTCTTTCTGCAACTTCTGATATTTTGCTCCTCAAAACCAATATGCTCTCTTCTAGAAGAAAGGTCTGCAGCTGCATTCACACACATGGTCATTCATTCATGTATTAATCCCCACATTCACTTGCCAATCTTTTAAGTGGAAAAGAATGGCAAGTTGTGCGTGAATTGGCAAGCAATTGAACTTGACAAACTGCAAAGCCATTCAACGTTTTGGTTGAGAGTACATGCTCATGCCAACTAGCACTGACACACATCGTCCTTCCTCTTTGACTACTCTTAACTCGTGCTCACATCTAGTAATTCTCCTTGTCAAGTAATTTCCCTTATATATATATGGCGCGGATTCCAAAAGCTAACATTTAATTTATGTCCTAAAGTTTTACTTCTCTTTTGTGACGCGTTTAGCTAATTGAATGCATGCAAGTTTACCTTTAAAGTTATGCTACAAATCTTGATTATCCAGTTCATGTCAAGTACAGGTTCAAAGAGGCTTTGTGGTTAGATCAAAACCAACCAAATGATCCTAATAGTAATGCGGGAAATGGGGAGTCATGTCTCTAATACCAAAAACAAAAGGGAATAAGTAAAGTGGAGTGTTGAGGACACTAAGACTTATGAATTAGGTAGAAAACAGGTGACAAAGGTTTTGATTAGACTAAGCCACTTTATGGGGGACAACCCCACATGCAAATCCTACACACTAATGTGATATATTCGTTGAGTAATATGATTGTACTCACACTTTCAAAGGCTCTTGCCATTGGCATTTTCCTAACTCTCTATTGTCTATTGATCCTAAGGAAGTGTTACACTCGACCCCCTTTACAATATAACCCAGGATATTTTATGTTGCATATATGGAGTTTGGCTCTCCATTATCTTTACTTCTATGTTTATTTCTTATTTCCATTGTTTAGTTTCTTCCCTGTATCAACTCCAAGGAATGTTTTTCCTCATTATATAAATTAGGTTGTTGTACAACAGGAGTAGCCTTCCTCTTTTTCAAGTTATTATGGAGAAGGGAATTAAGTTATCAAGTTATTGCTTCAACTTCTACTTTTATAATAAGACATTTTTCAATTTATTCAAATTATCTACAATTATGAATTTTTTTAAAAAAAATACGAACCAATATGACAAAAAACATATTTACTAGTTTTTTAGTTCTTCTCGAAGCTTGCAATTTATAGCGATGGAGACAATATCTCTACTAACTAAGGATAAGACTGTATACTACAGGACTTCTATAGATCCTGTGTATGATTGAGATTTTTAGGGGATTGTTATTGTTGTAGAAATGCTAAATTTAATACATTTTCTTAAGTTAAAAAGCTTTTAGATATTTTTTAAAACTAAAAGTTGTGGAACTACTTATTTAAAGTGAAATCATTATTTGTCTACCTACACTTTTTAGAATAAACTAAAATTCTAAACAATATATATTTTTATTTGTTTGTATCAAAATCAACTTTTATATTTTCAAAAATATTTCCTTTTAATTTAAGGCATATTATTCTAGATCAATTCTTTTTAGTCTTTTTAATTCATATTAATAATTATAACAATCTATTAGATAAATTTAAATAGTCTTTCAGATATGTGTTAGAATAAAAGTGTGTAAAATCATTTCTTTAATGTGAAATTATTATGTCTTTCACAATGTCTTTAGAATGAGCTACAACTCTAACATTTAATATTTATATGTACTTTTTAAAAAAGGATTTACATTGAAAATCAATCTTATACTTTCAAAAAAATCATTTCTTATAATTTTAGGTCATACATTCATAATTCTTACATTCCTTTAACATATTTTATTAATTTATACGTTCATATTTTATGTATATTATGTACATATTCAATAATTTATTTATATTATTTTTAGAGTAACTTAAAGTAAAATTGTTGATTAAAATTGGATTTAAATATATATATTTGTATATTATATTTATTGCAATCAAATATGTATTTCTAAGTTGAATTTTCATATTCTATTTATCATTCAAAAGTTTTCCTTTCTATCCTACCAAACCTAGTTTGAATACCGTGAATTTCATATCCTATGCATAACTTAACATTAATTTCCTTTTCCTAAATTTAGGAGTCGGCAATCATCAAAGTGCAATAAAAACAGCATATAATGGTAACAACTAGCATATCAAATCATATCATCTACTGAAAATCATAATAAAGAGTAGAGAGGACATCATATCAAATCATACACGTAGATATGTACCAATCATGTCTAAGGCAGCATACCCATTCTACCCCACCTCCATTCCTCTTTTTTCTTCTCTTTATAATTATAAGATCTAAGTCACCAATATGCATAGGATGGGTCCCCTTATCACTATGATCATGTGATTCTCCAAATAAAGTTCATCATTAAACTGTTCCTATGTGCTTATACAGAATATGATGTCTCATTTATGTCCTCCACTTGAGCATTTTCAACTTTAGAGAAGCTCAACTCATAGTAGGTACATTCCTCTTAGGGATAGTTTTCCTTCCTTGTTTCGCTTTGTTTTCTTTCTTTAATCTTTGGTTTCTTTGGCTAGCTAGCCAGTAGCCACTCCCCTTGTACTACTTAGAACTTGTTAGTTTTACTACATTAACATCTTTAATTTGTCAAGGTAATATGAACAAGTTAATTAGAACTTCACTTATATTCCGAAAGCTAAGCAACATATCCACACCTACCTAATTTATACTAAAACAACAACACGTTTTCGAAACAGCTCTTCCAGAGATAACAGTAAAAGATTGACGATGGGATGGACCAAAAACATCAGTAATATGTATAAGAATCTCAGTGAAGTCCAAAACGATCTTATATAATAAGGAAGGAAGAAGATATTCAATTTATATTCTCATCAACAACCATTATCTCTTCATTTGCTTTGGAATGCATGGCTAGTGGATCCAATAAATTAATCTCAAGATGATGGAGACTTCCGATGGCCAATTTCAGAAAGAGAATCTATTGTTATGGGACAACTGACAAAATGATAGCAGAGGATAATCTTCCAAAAGGAAATATATACAAAAAGAAAAAGTGCACACACACACACTATGCTAATTAAAGAGACAGGTGAGCCTATATAGAGGGAATGACCAAATTGAAAGATTGAAATGAGTAATTAAATAAGTTTAGGTTCAAATATCCTTGGAGGAGAGAAAAGATGAAAAATTCTTAATTCCTACTTCCTAAACAACAATATCAAATCAAATTATAGAAATTTCTAAAACTGATGTTAAATCTTAACAAAACATTTTAAAGATGGTCAAACAATAGTATCCACTAACATTACTTGTTCTATAGATATCTATATGAATGTTTACTGTTAAACGATAAAGCTACAGGCATAGTAGTGCTAGTTATGCGTGTTTGTTAGAGATGGTACACACTGCCCTTTCAAACCCTAGAGTAGTATAGTAGTATTCTGTTTTGGTCATCAACACGTGCGTCTCCGGCTTTTTATGAGCCTCGTAAAAACCAACTTTGACAATTGCTATTCTCTAACACTTTACGTAACAAAGAGTTCAGATCTTCTGTCCAGTTTTATTCTGTCTTATTCTGTCTTATGAAATTTCAGTCATTTATTTTGCGAGCCTTACGCGGGTTTCATATGAGACCCATATAAATAAATAGTTAAGATTTATTGGACATAATAAGACAGAATAATATTTGACAGAAGATCTGAACTCTATAACACAACATAGGGTTACATCCATGTTTCTGCCTTGTCAGTAATGCACGTGTTTGCTCTTCCACTTTGGGTCCTATCCTTTGCCTAATTGTCCAACCTGCTTCCATTCCCATCAATTGATTCATACTCTCTACACAGGTCATCAACTTGTAAAACTCCATTATGTTTGAAGTTACCAGAAGGTTGGCTCAATCAATATATATATATATATAATACTGTTCGAGACTTCGTTGTAGGTATCTTTTTGAGTTGAGACAACAGGCAGGCAGACAATCACCGACAACTCATGACCTATGTGATGACACATGAGAGGATGGCTTTAAAACTATAACCGACCTCCAGGCACGATTCAACCCTTGAGAGCTTGGTCATTGCAGGAACCGTGTGCTTCCATGTTTCAAATTCAAACCCTTTGATGGTAATGATTAAATGTAGTCATGTGTTGTGTTATGTTTGTTTATATATTACAGAAGTACAGAACAGTTTAATCTCCCTAGCTAGCTGAAACCACAGAAGCATTAAAAGAAATCAAGAGAAGGAAAAAGAACAGAACATGCATCTATAACAAAGAAGCAATCCATGTGAAAATAATACGGACAATCGTGGGATGAAGCATGCATGGCAGAGTAAAAAAGAGGAGAGATCATGGTCAAAACATGGGGACCATAAGTGGCAGTAGGACTTTGGGGAGGGCCGCACGAGGGGGCACTGAGAGTGTAGGGCGGGGGCACTGAGAGTGTAGGGCTTTCGGTTCAGAGATATATACATTTTATACACATACACACATATATAGATAGTTGTATGTATAGATCATCATTCATCTCTCACCCTTCCCTCTTATTAGGATTCTGGCTGTCTGCTTCTGACCATTTCTGTGAACCCCACCACCATCCACATCTACTATGCCGTTCTCTTCCTCTTTACAATTTTTTCCCACTTAATTCGTTCTACAGTACAGTTTCACCCACTTCTCATTGAATCCCATCTGTTTCATTAATTATGTATCTTTCCCATTAGATAGACAGCAAAAGGTATTACTTCAATGTTCAACTTAAAAGGTTTTCATGACACAGAGAATTGACCGTCTTATCTCTCTTAAAGCAAGAGATATAAATTTAATTTGAATAGTTAATAATGAAGTATAAACTTGTTTCTACGCACAAAATCCCAAGAAATGTAGAGAATTCGGACTAAAGACCTTTCATGTTAGAAGACTTTCAGGATATCACATCCAACCACTCGAGCCTTTCCATTACACTTTCTTTAGGCCTTTTAATATGTGTCGCACGTATGTATCCTCCAAGTTGTGCCTGACATGGAAAAATACATTGCTGTAGAATCTTATTCTGGAGTCCGTACATGCTTTTCATCTTCTGCTATATATGCTTTGAAAAACAAAATTGAAAGCTGGAATCCAAGTGAGAAATTAAGGTAGTACATGTCGAAAAGCTAACAGATGAGAAAAATTTTTGCACTTTATGTATGCTAGGATTGTTCTTTTTTTTTTTTTTTTGGCCTTGTAGGAGATGATTGAGGGATAAGAATTAAAAAGTTTGATGTGGATATGGAATTTGAAATTCAGGTTTCCTGCACAATGTACCCCCCAAAAAAGGGCATCTTTCAATCATATCAGTTCTGAAAGCAAGCCCGGGATTTCTCATATCCGGTACACAAAACTAGAAGCATTGAATCATATGTTCTTGTTCACATGGATCACCTAACATACATTTTGGTTCACACCAGTCAATTCAACTCAAAATACCAATCTCAACTTATGCAAACCCAAAAACGATTATTTGACGAATCAAGTTGCTCTTAAATTCACTTGCTTATCTCTTATACACATTCTTAACAACCTCGATATCTGATTAACATGACTTAACAACTAATCGCATTTAAACGAAGGGAAGACTTTAGTTCAAGGAAAGAATAACTCCGCTTACGTACTTATTAAGCAGGATTTTGTTGCTTGCTTGGAAACATACTCTCGTCAACATCAAAGAAAAGCTGTGTTACGTCAGGAAAGTGTGCTTTATATGATTTTGATCCACTTCTTAAACCAATCATATTTATCTGAACTCTAAATTACACTTCTTTTCCTATAGTTCCAAAGTAATCAATAGACTTTGGGGACTTCAGTTGCTCCCATAAAGTGGAAGCTATCATTTAGTAGTCATTTATATATACATAACAGGTGATCTCAGACATGACGCGTGCCCTTCTATTATACTTGTATATGAATAATCATCCTATTCCATGTCAAAGATAGATCTGTTGCTGCCTCCTACAGAAACACTAATCCAAGACTGGTGTGCTTTCGGAAGACAAGACTATAAAAAACTAAAATTAATGTATGGTCCATACAAAATCTTTTGAAACTAGATGCTTGGCTTGGCTCTTGTCTGATGTTCCCACATCTTAAAGCCTTGCTTGTAATATGTCATGTTTGGATTAGTCTATCATATTCATAGAGGATTTGGAAGGTGGGGACTGAGGGAGCTTTGGTAATTAATGGTTTCCGGGTACTGGATACTGTTCATATCTACTGAACTGTTCATTTGAATTGGTGATATCGCAAATGTTTTGAGAGTTTAACTCCTAATACTGTTCACAAATTGTTCTGAGAATGAGCCAACTATTTTTCTTTCCATGTATTTCTACCCTACTAACACAGTCTAACTTTGGCAGAAGCAGAACTGAAAAGTCGAGAAACTTGGAAGTTCTTGGATATTTGAACTGCGAAAAGAGAAACATTTCTTGTTCCAGCTAGATTATGGAATCTCAATGAAGAGACCAAACTGAGAAATTTCCTGACAGACCAATAGAGATCGACCACTAAACAGAAACCTCCACCTTCCTTTATACAATTAGACCTCTTCCTTTATTGAATCCTCGCAGTAGCAGTAGTGGAAGAAAAAAAAAAATTTAAAAGAGAGAGAGAGAGAAATTAGTGAAGAAAACGAAGAAGATGGAATGAGAAAAATAATTTAAACGGGCCCTGGCAACCATATTCTGCACTTACATAATGGTGACATGATTCAGGTCACCAGAACCAAGACTTTGCATTGGTTAAGACCCAGAAAATATGGAAATGGAGAAGAGCATATAAAGCTCAGAATTTGAGAAAGACAATGAAGCATATGAATGATTAATAGATCCAAAAGCACGTAAGGAGAGGCCAAATTCATCAAAAAGAAAGATTTATAAATTCAGGAGCAGAACTTGCCAATAAATGATAGCATTTCTATTAATTACACTCTTACGTACATATACATATACATATAAAAGGATCAAGGTTTCTTTCTAATCCAGTAACAACTGCTTCTTCAACTCTCGCCGCATTCACGTTCATGCCAGCAAATAAGCATGGCCACACAACGACGGAGGATGTAGAACTTGGCACGCTGTTTCTTGACCAGATGGCTGCACTTTTGACCGAAAGATGAACATGGCTTGTGCACGTGTTGATCATTAAAGCTTGAACTCATTTCTTTGTCTGCCATGAAATTGGTTAAAAGCTTCTTGCGTCTAGACAGAAGCTAGTCAGTACAACTACCAATAGAAGCAGTAAATATAGAGGACAGAGGTGCTCTTGGCTTGGTGTGTATTTATAGATAGAATTGCCAGACTTTATCAGCCTTTTCATTTTCACTACTAAATTTCTGTGTTGGGCTTTCCCTTAGTTCTGTGTGGATTACCACCATAGCAGCCCACCTCTTGACTGCTCAGTAGGTATCTCAAGACATAGAGTGGACCAATATTCCTGTCTTTCTTCTTCAGTCCTGAAACAATATATACTACTGTTTTGTACGCTAACGTTGGCAGACATATCTTGTCCTTGAAGTGGTCCTAGTTTAACTGTTTTTACAAAACATATTGAGATCTAACGATGTACGATGACGTATTTTTTAACATAAAATAAGTCAATGATCACTCGACATTCTTCAAATTAAAGCTTTAGCCAGAAAACTAATGATGCAAGAGAAAATAACATTAAGCAGTTCTTAAAAACTTGGGGAAATATGGTCGATATCACATCACGTAAGCTGTGGAATTTAAGTTTCAACATCTAAGAGAAGCCATCCAGTTTCACAAGTTCAATAAACACAGGCAATGAACTGATGATCCGAGTTCAAGCATGTTATGAAAATGATTAAACACCGTCACCATAAGACGGCTAGAAAGATAAACTTAAAATCTATCTATTTATATATATGACCTCCTCCACACAAGCATATATATAAATATAGTTAATCTCTATATATTAAAAATCGATAAATTACTAATCTTTGTTAATAAGTTTTACAGATGCAATTTAGAACAATAGGCTAAAATAGTTATTTTAATAAATTAATGAGAATAATTTTTAAAAATATTTTATATATGTATATTATTTAGTAGTCCATTCACATCATATTAAACTTTAAATTACAAGCATAATTTACTATAATATTTTTCTCAAAACATGACTACACTATAACTTATCTTTTCTTAAAATATAAATACAGTTGGACACCTTTATTATTGTATTTAGTTCTAATTTTAATTTTTCTAGTTGAAATATCAAAATATAAAGTACTTGTTGAAGTTTTTGTTTGTTAAATAATAATTTTAAATATAATTTTTTGAATACAATGGTGAAATTAATGTGATCACATCAAATTCATGTGGTTGACTTAACGTCTACTATCTATTGAATCAAATTTAATTATTCAATTAATTAGATTTATAACTGATACATAAAGAATATTGTTTAGTTGATAAAGTATATATCTATTAAACTATGATTATAATCTACAAATTAGTAAAATATAAATTATTGATTGGTTGGTATCTCTTTTCCAATATGTATATATATGTGTGTGTGTAGGTATATATGTATAACATATTGCATACAATAAAACCTACTTCTTCAAGCATTGCCCTTGATGCTGATGACAGCTTGAACCATCCTCAGCCATGTGAGAGCTGAAAAGTCCACATACTAATTTTCACTAAGAGCCAAGATTGGATTGATTCTATAGATGATGAGATGTGTGGTAGAGTTTATGAAGACGAACAAATCAATCAATAATGACATTATTAGCCGTTGCATTGTCAAAATCATTCCAACCCAAACACATTAATTAGCGTCTTTTTCAACGTCTTGTTATGAATTGCAATTTTACTTTGGGAAGGAAGGAAGACACAGAAATAACTTGAGTTCTCGAATGAAGATGAATAAACCATTATATCTATAACTTACATATTGGACTCATTAGCTTGGCATATAAAGTTTCATTTATCCTTATTAAGGTTTTGAACTTAGGATCAAACGCCCTGAAGGTCGTGATGTGCGTCTCTTAGTCAATTTAAGTTGCTGAATTACGGAGGCTTTTTGTAGATATATGTGATATGCTCCTTGTGCATGCTTCGGCCGATCGAATTCGTCACTGTACATGCAGGGAAACTTGGCCTGAGATGCTAGAGAAGATGAAGATTTTGTCCAACAATATTACTTCCCTTCCCTTTAATGGAACTTATGGAATTGATCAGATAAGCAGTCTTTTTTCGTTTTTTTATCTGATTATTAGAAGAAATCCATGTTATTTTTTAATCTAGTTAGTCATTATTTGGCAATCTTTTTACAGCCTTTTGTTATTAAGTTACCTATAAAATTTCCATTCTCTGATGAGTCAATGCAAACCATTATCAACTCTAATTGTCCTTTTCTTTCTTAATAAGGTACTAAATTTCAGAGCCTTTCAAATTTTCGTGAATAATTATGTACTACGTACTATGTCACCGATTCACTTTCACTATGTCCACAAGAATCAAATCACACCCTAGCTAGCCCTGGTATCAATTTCCTCCAGAATTCTTAAATGTGACCGAGAGCCACATCAATCATCAAAAGTAAAGAAGAAAAGCAACCAAATGAAGTTTCTTTGAAACATATATGTGTGACAGAGTACAAAGGCAAGAAGTGACGATCGAAACAAGTTCCACTATGGAATAGACACAATATCCCACTTCACATGCCTACAGTTAGAGCCACCGGATCGTGTGATGTTGGAACGTCCACGAAAATTGTTCGTAAACCAAAAGAGTTGGATGCTTAGGTACGCACTCTTGGTTTATTACCTATTACATGATAGCTGTAGGATATGAGGGTTTAGATCAAATTCGCGAGTGCATATTGGCTGTGACAATTATAGGATATTAGACGATGATATTGGCTATGACAATTATAGGATATTAGGCGTCATCGAAGGTGTTTTTGCAAGATTGAAGTTCTTATCGTTTGGTCCGATAATTATTTACTTTCTTCTGTTTTATTTTGGTTCTTTTTATTTTATTGTCTTTTTGCCTTTGTCATAGTTTTATTATTCATATTTTTAGCACCTTGGTGCCTTACTCCTGCGTGTGTTTTTACGACTACCAACTATATATCAGTATTTTCCTAGTTGCACTCACTTTGCCATTAACGAGCCCTCCATTAGTAGTCAAGGTTTTTATTTGGGTTGGGCTATGCGTGTCTAGGCGCAATCTGTAAACTCTCCAAAGTTTCCTTCAACAGTACTTTCCAGGCTTGTGGTTCCTTCGGGGAAGAGAATGCAGATTTGCGTCCCCAGCAAACGATGAACGCCCTTGCATGTTGCAGGTTATCTTAGCCCTTCACGCGTCGTATTCGCTGTTTGGAGCCTCCTGACAACTTGCCGTTGTCTTAAGTTACCGTTAGTTTTTTCCTTTAAATAATCATTGATACTACGCTTTTTAGCCTCCGTTTTAAGCTTCACAAGTTAGCCCTATTTCCTTTTTGTTATTATTATTAGTTCTATTAATTTGTTAGTATTTTTAGATATTTAGTTATTTATTTATTATTATTTATTTATTTTTCTTATTAGTTAGTTTTATTTTTCTCTCTGTAACTTGCATCATTCATATATTATCTCATTTGCATGTGGGTCTACCAGGAACAACCTCTCTATTATGTAAGGGTAAAGCTGCATATTATCAGACCTCCTCAGATTCCGCTTCATTACCGGAATTCGGACTGGGTGATAATGATGATGATGATTAGGTTTATATAAAGTTGTGAATATAGGATTGGCATCCGAGGTAGTTTTATTATTAGTAACGGAAAAATATTAATATCAATCAATATAAGACATTTTAAGACAATTTTAAAAAATACAAAATAATTTTTAATTTATATAATTAAAATTTAATCATTATAAAATTTTTCTTTTAGAAGTTACAACTCATGTGAAATTCTTTCTAAAAATTTTAATATTAACAACAACTAGAATAAGTAAATTATATTAATTCTAATTTTGTTAATAGTTAAATATTTTTATTTATTTAATAATTAAATTAAATTATTAACAATAAAATTACTTCATATGTTATAAATGTTAAGTATAGTCATTGATGATTATATCTATGGTATTTTATTATCTTATCTTATTGTTTATTTGTGTTTATTATGTTAAGTATGATTGTATCTTCGATATCTTATTATCTTATTTTTATCTTTTTATTTATATTTATCAAACCAAATGTAAAAATGTATTTATCTTATTCTTTGAATTTATATAAATATCCTTTATATTTTTTTGAAAAATGATTCATTTTAATGCAAAAATACCACATCATATTCTTTTTTTACATGGTACCAAAAACCTAAAAAAATTTATTTATGATGATAACTTCCAATAATTCACAACTTGTGCTAGTAACACCAAGCCTTCCTTCCTCTTCTTTTCTTGTGACCACGCTTTTTCAATTAAATTGAATCCTAAAAAATTCCTTGTATGAAAAGCTCAGTTTATTCCCTTTTTAAATTACACAAGTTTACATACCTTTATTGATCCAAATTTCTATTCACTACCTCAAACTATCCCCTCTACCTTTGATCCTTCTCCATAAATAACCAATCTAGCTTATAATTCCTAGTTAAAAAAGGACTAAATGTTACTCCCACAGATATTTGCCTCCCATACTAAAGATATATATATATATATATATATATTGGTTAAACAAGAAAAACTACAGATCAAACTCTGGTATACAAAACGCCGTCCGCATCTCGGCGAATAAGCTCCTGAAGACTGGCAGGCGGCTCCTGAAGAGTGTAGAGGCCCGGACGATGGATCCCGGCGAGATGGGCCAAACCATCAGCACACTGGTTTCCCTCCCAGCAGACATGCTGGAAGCGAACCTCCCAAGCCCAGTGACAAAGTGTCTGGATACCTGTCACCAAGAAAGAAACCTCAGTAAGCATAAGAGGGGGCACAGAAAGAAGATTAATAACTTCGAAGGAGTCAACTTCAGTAATAACTCGGCGATACCCCCTCTCCCAGGCCAAAAATAAGCCGGAGTACACGCCCCAAAGTTCCGCCTCTAAGGGTGAATCCCGCCCGAGGCTGTGCAGGAACCCCCCACACTAAGACCCATGACAGTCCCGAATCAGCCTGCCAGCAGAGGACTTGCGAGCGCCAGAGGAGACGGCGCCGTCCGCGTTGACCTTAACCCAATCCGGCGGAGGTTTGGACCAGCCCACAAGGGTACCCACAGGAGTGCCCTGGGCGGGGAAAACAGAGGATTCCCATAAGCAAACTCTAGCAATCCACTCGACGTAGTCGAGAATAAGACGGGAACCATTGGCCAGCCAGACAAACCCAGTCTCAAACAGGCTGCGGTTTTGCCACTGCCAAAGGAACCAACAGGTGACTCCAAAGATGGTGGCCCACCTGTCCTGATACACTTAATCGTGCCGAGTGAGGTTAGTCTGAAGCCACGACGTCCCGTCCTGCTAGAAGAAACGTACATCGATCACGTCGCGCGAAAATTGGCGCCAGATGGCGGCCACTCTCGGACAGTCCCGAAGCACATGCCCAATAGCCTCAGCCTGATCACAAGTGGGACATCTTCAATCGGTGGCAAGCTGTCGTGCCTCTCGCAGCTGATTCGTCAATAGCTTGTCGTGAACGGCTAACCACAGGAACGAGTGAATCCTCTAGGGACCGGGCCATTTTCAAATCACCTCCCAGAGTGTTTGGAGCAGAGCCCGGGAGCGCCCCACCAGCAAGTCATAGGCAGAGGCAATCGTGAAACGGCCATGGCTGGTAGGGGCCTAAACCACCCGGTCAGCCCTGGCCAGGGCAGCAGAGGGCTAGCTCAAAACAGACAGCAGCGGGGAGAAACTGCTGAAATTCCTGCCAACACCAGTTGCCTCAGTCGTCCGTCAGGGTCTCGACAGTGGCGGATCGGAGACGATAGGGCAGCGGCAAGGAGGCGACCAGAATAAGAGGGCCCCAATCAGCCAACCAATTATCTAGCCAAAATAAGATGCACTGCTCATTGCCTAATTCCCAACGGAGTCCCTGGGAAACCACCGGCCAAGCGACAGAGATCCCCCGCCAGGTACCCGAGGCCCCTGGCCGGGATATCGTAATGGGAAGTGGGTCATCCTAAACTTGTACTTGGCCCGAAGGATCTGGACCCAATAATCGTGGGATTGCGTGAGGAGGGCCCATCCCAGTTTTGCCAATAACGCATCGTTGAGAGGCCTAAGACGCTAAAGACCCAATCCCCCTAAAGATTTAGGTTGACAAACAGTGTCCCAATTAACGACGTGAATCTTACGACGGTCCGCGAACGATCCCCATATGAAGTCACGCATAAGTTATTCGAGTTCATCGCACAGGCGACGAGGGAGGCGAACCGTCTGCATCGTGAAAATAGGCAGAGAAAAAAGGACGGATTGAGTTAAGGTAACACTACCCGCCAGAGACAACATTTTAGCGCTCCAGCTGGCCAATCTCTGACAGGCCTTAGCTAGCACGTGTTGATACGTGTGCCTAGTAGTCCGCTTGTTGATTAAAGGAACCCCTAAGTACCGGCCCAGGTTGGGCGTACGGGACACTTGAAGGTCGGCACTGAGTCGCCGCGCAAGCGCCGGGGGAACATTCCGAGAAAAGAAAACGCGAGTCTTGGCGGGACTAACCTTCTGTCCGGAAGCCTGACAGAAGGTCGCCAACGTACGGGCAATGACTCTGGTCTGCGTTTCCTCCACTTCCGCAAACAGAACCAGGTCATCGACAAAGAACAG
>JANITX010000006.1:7446247-7463130 GCA_027564395.1 Erythroxylum ulei
GAAATCTTTGGAGGGGTCTTGGAGAGTGAAAATTTTGTGTTACCCGAAGGTTACACGGCCTGCTCGTGTGAATTCACACGGGCCGTGTTTTTCTGGGCTCGCCCACTATTTCTCCTGAAGGTTACACGACCTTACCGTGTGGTTTCACACGGTCTGTGTATTTTGACCCTCTTAATGACAGAATTTCAATTTTTGATCTTCACGAAAGTTTTAGCCCTAGATGTCTAATTTCTAACAGTATAAAAATGAAATCAATCCGACATCTATAATGAGAGTTATGACTTTTGCGCCAAAGTATGTTCAATGGGAATTAGGATATGAACATGTTGGGTTCGTTGGGCTATAACTCCTTCTTCCGACCTCCGATTGAGGTGATTTTTGAGTCGTTAGATTCCTAATATGTTTTTATACATTCACACAAAATATTGATAGCGTTTGGAGCTAAATTCAAGAAGTGTGATGGAAAGGAAATGAGTGGTCGGTTTGGAGAGCTTGATTGGGCTATGAACATAGGTTGGACTTTTAAGCATATCTTAAGCTGTAGAGCTCCGATTGAGGTGATTCTTGTTTTTAAATGAACTAGAGACTAAGAGTGGGCTTCAAAACAAACTAGAGACTTAGAGATATGATTTCTATGAAGAAGTTAAATTGAAATTCGGGTTTAAAGATTTCCAAATTCTGTTCACAAACAGGAGAAATGAGTTCAAGCATGGTGACTGTTTTGTATGGGCATGCCATTGAGCATATTGTGAGGAAAATTTTTAGGATGTTATGAGAAGGAAGAGGAACTAATGATGGCTAATGAGGATTAATTGAAATAACCCTATAGGGTGATATGTTCACGTCTTATGTTATGATATTTGGAGCGATCTTTGGGCTTCGAAAACGGGGCCCAATAAGAATGTTTAGGAACTAACCCGTTATATATCTTGTTAACCCTAGGCCATCATTATGCCTTATTCTTCCTTGACAATTTTACCCGCTATGCCTAGGTGTATCTTATTAAATATAAAAGTAATGTTTACTCTTGTTTTACCAATTTCAATCTTATGTTCAATGTTAATTCAAAATCAAATCAAAGCCTTTCACATTGATTTAAATTATTATGGAATATTGAAATAATTCACTGTATAATGTGTCTATATACTCATGAATAGAATTACATAACAGAAAGACAAATCAACCATTTAGTTGACATTGCTCTCACTTTACTTGTATAAGGTTATGTTTTATAAAACAATATTGGAGTTATGCCTTTTAAATGAGTGTAATATTAATAAAAAATTTTCTTTTCTTAATTATACATAAAAATTATATTTTTGAGCTTAATAAACATCTAAGTTATTTGGAATTTAAACCATTTGGCTTTATAATTTACCCCCTTCTTTGCCCTTATAACACTAATAAATTTTTATTCTAAAATAAGTTTTTTGTTTATCTTAGACAAAGTCCTTTGAGGGTGAGTCTTGGAATAACCTGTAAAGTTGTTCCTTTGTGACTATAAAGTCACAAGTTTAAGTCATAAAAATAGTCTCTTTGTAAAAATGAAAAAGGAAGACAACATACATTACTATCGTCTTTAAACCCTGCAAAGCTGGGAGCCTTGTGCACTGAGTATGTTGATTTTTTTTATAAGAAAAAGTCCTTCTCATCCAACTTTCTTAATATCACCACTAGCTATGTTTACCGTGTAAGAAATGTTAGGTTCAATGAAAAATATTTACTGTTTTAAGAGACAGTTCAATCATAATCGAAAAAGGATTAAACACTCAATCACTTGACTTAATCTATTTGAGCATATAAACCAAAATTCGGCTCCTATGGTACCATTAGGTATGCTATTATTATCTTCGTTATTATCTCTCTTTTTTCCCCTCTTTGTATCAATTCTAACTTGCATACTTCTACATCAAACTAAAATACTAACAACTCTTCTTAAAGGAATAAAGTATTTTTTGGTCAAAGATCAAATTTTTCTAGAGATCAATTAAAGAACATTAGAAGGATCGATGATATAGAGTATGGAAAGGAATGCCTAAGAAGCCCTCAATGATTTAATAGTGGATCTTTATACAAGGAGTGAATCTTTGCTTCTTTAAGAGATTGAAATTAGACCTCTAATTTTGATTCAAGTAGGAACTACTTGAAGAATGCAGTGATAAAATGTAACTGACATAAGACACATAAGGCAATCAAAGATAGAATTACATTGAACTTTAAGGTTGATAAATATAATGTAACAAATGTTGGGGTCATACTAGTGTTAAGCATCAATCTTTCCTTAGATTTGTGGATTAGAAGGATAGAAGAAAACCAACATGAAACTCATCTTTATTACACATATTGAAAGTTTTAGAACAAAATCAATGTCAATGTGTCTACAAGTAGGCTTCAGAATCATGCTCAAGTTAATTAGGGTTTTGATATTTTAAGATGTTATTTCCTTTTAGAATTTTGATTTTAGGGTTTTATGCCTATAATAGGCTTTCTTATTTATTTTAATGGAAAATTTTACCATTATGATTGATCAATCAAAAAAACCTAGAAGATAATTTCTTTAAACTTTTTAAATGACTTTTATTTTAGGTTCTTTAAAAACTTAATACTTTAAATTGCTAGTGAAGATCAAACCCTAAGGTCTTATCACTCCTAATCCTTTCTTTTTTGAAGTGTGGTAATTCATATCATTGTATCCATTTTTGTATTTATTTTTTAGACAAAACTTGCCACTATAAAATGGTTCCTAGTCTTGTCATATTGATATTGAATCTCTCTAGTCCTATTGGTAAGGGTAGAATCAAATTTTGGTATAACCATCAAGTTCTACATTTAAGCATATTTCTAAAAATTCTAATATTACTTTTCTTTTCTTTCATTATTTAATTTTTGTTATTATCTTTATCATTACTAGGATTTTTTAAGCAAAAACTATTCTTAAGAATCTTGTTCCTTATTCTTTGAATTTTAATTCAAGTTAATCGAAAAAAAGGAAAAAAGGAAAAGATCAACAAAGTTTTGTAAAGAGAATTATTTAAAAACATCCCATCTAAATCATACACAAAAGGACTTGAGATTTTAGTATTCATTATAAGAAAGGATTATTCCTATTCCTATAATGACAAGGTATATACCATAAACATTCAATTTTCTAGTTATTCTTACTTTTATTATCGTTAATTCATTATTATGAACTTATTTTTCCTTTTTGTTAGGTCTAGTTAGGTTCTATAGACCTCGATTTTATTGAGTTTTTTGTATTTCTTGGCTGCTAGTTACGTTTCTTTATTTGTTTGTTTTTTTATTATAATTTGCTTCTTTGGGAGTTATTTGAAAAATTACAAGATTTAAAGTAGCTTTCTTAATTTTGATTGTTTAGTTTGTAAAGAACCTTTACTCAAGAGTTTAGGTTGTGAGTATAATGAACTTTGAGAGAAGCACGTGAGGGTGTATTTTTGCTATAACATTTTCTTACAGTTACATTATGAATCAAAACCTAAAAGATAAACTTGTCCACAGATAAGGAAGTAAGTAAAGACGAAAGAATGGAGATAGATTAGGAGTTTATTATGAATGTCATATAAGACCAATATGAGCAATTTATATGACATTTCAATAAAGTTAGGGAAAGGTTGGATAAATAAGAAGCAATTATAGCCAATGTTATAAATAACATACTGGACTCGATATAGAGTTTCATTCTGGTATAGTAAAGCACTGATACCGATCAATATTGGGTATAATTTTGAATAATCTTTTAAAATTATTAAATAGTCCCTGAATTTTATAAAATTATAAAATAATCTTCCAATATATTGTGTCATATAATTTTTCGTTTTACCTCAAATATGTCTAAAAATTGTAATCATATAAATTTGAAATAACAACTATCTCTTTTATTTCTATTAATATTACTTTTAACATATTTAAGATATTTGAAATGTAACTTCACCGAGGATCATTTATGATTCTCTATTATAAATAATTTTATAATTTCTTATCAATAATAATACTTTTATTAATATATAAAAATATTTAATTTTAATAACTTACTTCATTTTAATTGATTCATTTTTAAGTTGGCTTAATGTAAATTCAAACTATTTATTTCAAATTATTAGCAAATGAACGATGTAGATTCTATCAAAAGTTTCTTTTTAAGTATATGAAAGTGAGTTGTCATATGACTTTTATTATATAAAATTGACGCATAATAACTTTTTATTTTTATTTTTAATAATAATGATGAATAAATTAAATTATTATTAAATTAATTTAAGAATAAAGTTTTATATGTTAAGAAAAATTTAGTATAAAATTATTAAAATATAAAAATATAAAAAGAATAAACTAGAAAATAGTTTAGTAAAATAAACATGATTTTTTTATTCTTTAACTTTTATTGCAAACCTCAATTAGATAAATTTTCATTTTCAATTTTTATTATAAATCTTAAGTCTTAACTATACAAGTTTTGTCTTTTTAATTAAAAATAAAAAATAAAAATAAGAAACAAAAACTAAAAAGAGAGAGAGAGAGAGAGAGAGAGAGAGAAAGGGTCTCTTAATAATTATCTATGTAAATTGATCAAAGAAAGGCATGGTCTTTTGTAATAAAGTATTAAATGCATGATTAGAGTAAAAGAGTAATAACAAATTTTATACATAAGGAGTCCGAATTTATATAGAGAGTGAGTGATTAAAGATGTGTCCTTATGAAAAGGCATAATATATAAAAATGTTTGTTTGGTCAAAGAGTCTTTAAGTGTGAAGTAAGTGATTACAACTATTTCCTTATGAAAAGGTATAATATATAAAAATATTTGTTTGGTTAAAAATCAAATTATCTTTGGTTGAGTTTCATATGAGAGGATAAAAACTAAAAAGTTGAAAACTCTAAAACCTTAAACTATTATCATATTACTTTCCCAAACAACAAAAACATGGAAGATACAACAACAAACATGGAAGTGGTTGTGGCAGGTGACCAGCCGATGGAGGCGAGTTGTGTTGCGACGCGAGAGTGCAAATAAGGTAAGGTTAAGATTTTTTTTAATAATTTAGTCCTAAAATGTTTAAAAATTGATTTTTTTAGTATTTAATTGATATTCTAAATACTTGTTGGTACTAATAAGTACTAGTCGAAAATGATGGTATAGGCCGATACTCTAATTTGGTGCGGTATTAGTTTTGGTAGTACTATTTTTTCACTACTATGGTATGAATCTCATACATATGGTTATAACCGACCTATAATATAACTTACTTACAACTACTAGGATGGATGATTTTGAGGCATATGATGAGGTAAATGGTGGTGCTAACTACCTAAGAGAGCTAAACCTAAGGGGTTATGGAGGAGAAAGAGGAAAAAAAGGAAATATAATGGGAAGACAAAGAGGGGGCATATATGGTATAACTTACAAAAAAGGGTCTAAAAATGGTGAATAATAATATAGGTGGCATTATAATGCCAATACCATCTACTTTAGGAAAGATAGACCCATATGCCTACTTGGAATGGGAAACTTATTGAGCTAATTTTTTATTGATATAACTTTTCAAAAGAGAAAAAGGTTAAATTGTCAATCATTGAGTTTAACAGATATACCGTTGATCAGTAGGTTCAACAAATTCTTACTAGGAGAAGAAACTGACAGCTATCTATTAGGATGTGGGAGGAGATAAGATAGCAATGGGAAAACATTTTGTGCCAAATTCCTACTATAGAATCTTCATAAAAGGCTACAAATATCAACTAAGGTTTTAGAAGAATGGAAGAGTACTATAAGGGGATAGAGGTAGCCATGACTAGGAAGAATATGGAGGAAGACTAGGAGATAAGGCTCATTTCATTTATGAACTAAATTTAGAAATTACCAATATTTTTCAGTTATACCATTATATGGGGCTAGATGACGCAGTGCTAATGGTTATAAAGGTAGAAAGATAACTAAAAAAGAGTTTTTAACTATTTGAGTGTTTAAAGTGCAAGTTCTTCATTATGGAGCAAGCCATATAGTAAAAAGGAAGACAAAGCTCTAAAACCTAAACATAGAGTAACCAAGGAGAGAGATAAGCAAATATCAAGTGCTTCAAGTTATTAAGAAGTGGATATCTATAGCTTCACAATATCCTAATAAGAGAGTGATGATTATGAGGAAGGATGGAGTATATGTCCAAGAGTAAAGAAGTGGAGAATCATCACATCCCTATCTTATAGGATGGCAGTGACAATGGTGCCTTAAGAGGCCTAAAGAGGAAAGGGTGTTGGTCAACAAGAGGGCATTAAACTTACATTTGGTAGAGGAAGATGCAAATGAGTAACGAGAAAATCTCTTCCATACTATATGTGTCACTACGGATTGGGTGTTTAATATAATCTTAAATGGAAGAAGTTGTGTGAATATAACTAATATAGAGTTGGTAAAGAAGTTTAGGCTACCAACTATGAGATACCTTAAACCATATACTTATAATGGTTGAATAAGAGTGGGATGGTTGGGGTAAGAAAATAACTATATTTCTTTCTCAATTGAGAGGTATATGGATGAAAATGTTGTACGATATGGTTCCTATATAAGCGAGACACATTTCTTTTAAGACGTCTTAGGAAATTTGACAGTAGAGTCACGCATGATGAGTATAAAAATAAATATTTTTTTACCATTCATCCTTACTTTTATTGTCATAAAAGAAAGTTTATGAAGATCAATGCAAGATTTGCTAGAGTGAGGAAGAGAAATTAAGGGAAAAGAAAAAAGAGCAAACACTAGAGAAAACTTAAAATACTTTGCCAAAGAAAAAATAAGAGATAAATACAAAGATAAAGTCTAAGTTTAGTAGTGTGAGTAAGGGATGTGAGAGATGCATACTTGATACTAATGCTACTTTACCTAATAGTATGCATACCAAGAATGCACAATACTACTAGGTAAAGTAGCATTAGTATCAATATTGTCAGAAAGGAAAGACTTTTTTGGTATTGATACTAATGCTACTTTACCTAGTAGTATTGTGCATTCTTTGGTAGAAATTTGAGGATCTTTTTCAAGTGGATATTTAGAGTATATTAGCCCTTATGAGATGGATTGAGTACTAAATTGATTTTACTTCAAGAACTTAGATTTCAAACTGACCAATGTATATAATAAACTTGGTAGAGACAAAAGAGATGTATAAGCAAGTAGATGAACTCTTGGAGAATGTGAGAGGAAGCTTAAGCTTATGTTTTATTCTTGTTTTGTTAGTACCAATGAAGGATGGATAATGGAGAATATGTATGGATTATTGCACTATCAAAAAAATTGTTATATAGATACTATATTTTTAGATTAATGATATACTTGATGACTTATTTGATATATGTTTATTCTCTAAGATTGATTTAAAATCTAGGTATTATCAAATTAGCATTATAGAAAGAGATGGATGAAAAGCTACCTTTAAACCTAAACATGAATTGTATGAATGGATAGTAATGTCTTTTGATTTGACTAATACACCTAACACTTTCATAAGGTTGATGAACTATGTTTAGCATTAGTTTTTAGGTAATTTTGTAATTATGTACTTCAATGATATTCTTATCTATAATAAGACCTTAGATGAACTTGCTGAGCATTTAGAAAAGGTTTTGCATGTGCTTAAGCCATAAAAGTTGTATGCAAATTTGAAGAAGTGTACTTTTTGTAGTAATTTGGTTACATTTCTTAGTTATGTGGTAAGCGAAAATAGAATAAAGGTAGACATGGAGAAAGTGAAAGCTATTAAAGAGTCGTCAAAACCCAAAATTGTTAGTGATGTTATGAGTTTTTATAGGTTGGCTAGTTTCTATTGGTGATTTGTTAAAGACTTTAGCATAATCAATGCACGTTTAACAGAGATAGTAAAAAAAATGTGTAAGATTTAAGTGAAGCAAATATCAAAAGAGAGTCTTTTATATATTGAAAGGTAAGTTAAGTCTAACTCCTTTGTTTACTTTTTCAACACGTTTGAGAGAAGTATGATGCTTCAGGTGTAGGAATTAATTCTATTTTGATAAAAATAGAAAATTAATATCAAAATTTAGTGACAAGCTTAATGGAATAACTTTAAATTGCCCTAACTCAAAATAAAAATATGTGTACATTGGTGAGAGCCTTAGAGACTTAGCAACATTACTTATGCACTAAGGAGTTTTGATACATATAGACTATAAGTTATTGAAATATAGCCAAGGTCAAATTAAGCTAAGTAAGAAACATACCAAGTGTATAAATTTTATTGAGACTTTTCCTTATCTGTTAAAAGTAAAAGTAGGTTAAAGGAAAATATAGTAGTTAATACATTTTCTAGGATACATGCATTATTGAGTATTATGCATATTAAATTATGGGTTCTGAGTTTATTAAAGATGTATATATTGATGATCTTGATTTTGATAATATGTTGAAAGCATGTGTGGATTATGTAATTGGAAAGTTCTATAGGTATAAAGGGTTCTTATTTATAGAGAACTGACTATATGTGTCTTGTAGTTCTTTGATGTAGTTGCTTATGAGAGAGTGATATGTAAGAGATTTAATAGGACACTTTAGAGTTAAAAAGACTCTAGAGATTTTGAGTGAGCATTTCTTTTGGCCACATATGAGGAGAATGTAGAGAGTGTGTTTGAGATATGTTTTTCTTATAAACAGGCCGAATTTAGAGTGGGACATCATGACTTATATATCCTTTACCTATGCCAAGTGAATTGTAGGTAGATCTATTGATGGATTTTTATCTTAGAGTTACCTAGGTCTAGAAATGGTAAGGATTCAATCTTTATAGTGGTTGATAAATTTTTTAAAAATGGCACATTTCATTGCATTTAATAAAACTAATGATGCATCCTACATTACTAAACTATATTTTAAGGAGATTGTTAGATTGCATGATGTTCCTAGCAACATTGGTTTATATAGGGATGTTAAGTTTTTTAGTTACTTTTAGAAGACTTTGTAGAAAAGTTGAGAACTAAATTATTGTTTTCTATCTTATCATCCACAGAACAATGTCCAAATGAAGATGGTTAATAAGATTCAAGGGACTTTACTGTATACTATTATTTATAAAAATCTTAGGACTTTAGAAGAGTCTTTTGCTTTTATTGAATTTACTTATATCAGAACTACCATAGTTTTATGAAGAAAAAAAATCATTTGAGATTGTTTATAGATTTAACCCATTATTTCTTTTAAATCTTATATCTATTCCTCTAGGTGAAAGAGATAACTTGGATGATTAAAAAAAATAATTTTGTGAAGAAGCTTTATGAGAAGGCAAAATTGAACATTGACATAAATACTAAACAATATATTATGCAAGTTAATAGGAAGCGATATATAGACCTAGAGAACGGATTTAGGTATACTTCTGAAAAGAGAGGTTTTCAAGCAAGCCAAAATATAAGTGTAGTCAAAAGGAGAAGTATCATTTCAGGTTATAGAAAGAGATAACAACATTGTTTACAAGATCAATTTATCAGGTGAGTATCGTGTTTAAACTACCTTCAATGTTGTTGATTTATCTTCTTTTGATTTTGTAGACGAAGATGTTGAATTAAGGACAAATTCTTTTAAAGAGAGAGAAAATCATGGGAATCAAGCATTTACTATTTAAGTACTAAAAGTTGTTTGTGATTTATTATAAAACATTAGATGACCGATGATATAGAGTAGGGTAAGAAAGGTCAAAGAATCATTTACTGACTTAATTATGCATCTTTATACAAGGAGTGAAGCTTTGCTACTTCAAGATGTTGAAGTTAGACCGATAATATTGATTCAAGTGAAGGACCAAGCTAAAGAATGCAGTTACAGAACGTAACCTACGATTGACGTAGAAGATAAATGACGTTAAACTTATAATGACCTTTAAAGGTTAAAAAACATAATGTAACCAGTGCTAGTCTTTCATTAAGTTTGCGTACTAGAGGAACAAAAACAAATTGATGCTAAAGTTGAACTTGTAATCAATGCCAGACTCATCTTTGTTACATGCAATAAAAGTTCAAGAATAAAACTAGCACCGATTTGTCTCTAGGACAGACACCAGAAGTGTGTTTAAATTGTTTAGTAATTTGATATTTTAGGATGCTATTTCCTTTTAAGACTAGTTTTAGGATTTTATATCTATAAAAAGTGTTCTTATTATTGTAATGTGCAAATTTATCATTACAGGTAATTAATTAAAAAATCCTTAGTGATAATTTCTTTAAACTTTTTATAGCAACTCTTATTTTTGGGTTTTCTAATATTGTGATCTTATCTAAATTGCTAGTGACGATCATATCATACAATTTTATCAATCTTAATCCTTTTTTTTTCTAGAGTTTATCGACTCATATCATTCGATGTGTTTTTGTATTTATCTTTTTTATCAAACTTGTTATTATAGAACAATCCTTGGTCTTATCATATTGATATCAAAATTTTCTATTCCTATTAATGAGGATCATATCATCTTCCTTCTCCCCATCACTCAAAAAAATAACAAAATTATATGAAGGTTATATGTTTCACCTTTACCATCTAACCTGAAACTAAGTTTTAACCTAGTTGTTGATTTTATTCAATATAAATAACATATTCAATAACTAGAAAATCATACTCACTATATGCAATTGAGACCATCCATATTGAAGCAATGCCAAGAAAACTCTTTTTTTTTTCTCCCGTTCATAAGAAATTGAACTAAGAACATTTAATTAAGCTAAACCATATCTTGAATGAAGAAATCAAATGACCAAAGAGTTTAATTCCTTGCTATTCAATCAAACATGGACATGGGTTCCTAGAAATCAAGCGGCAAACATCATTGGTAATAAATGGATCTTTAAAATTAAAGAGGGTTGATGGTAGCATTAAACAATATAATGTTGGTCTTGTGACCAAAAGGTATAGTAAAAAAAATGGTATGGATTATGATGATATTTTCAGGATTACTATATATTCTTATCTATAGTATCTATTTGTGATATTCAAATTCTCCAATCTAACATATCTAATTCTTTATTATATGGTTTCATATATAAAGATGTTTTTATAAAGTAACCAAATGATTTTATCAGTCTGACTCATCTTGATTATGTTTATAAATTGTAAAAATTATTATATGGTCTCAATTAGGCACCTAGAGTATGGTTCGAACATCTCAATGAATTTCTTATATAACTCAAATTTCATGGTTCCAAGTCAACACTTCTTTACTCATTTGACATTCTAGCTAGTATCTTTAAACTTTTAGTACTTATTTATGTCAATGATATTCTTGTTATAGGTTCTTCTCCATCTGTAATTTATTAGTTTCTTTAACAACTTTAAGCTAGTTTTTAGATTGAGATCTTCAACCTTCATTATTTTCTTGCATTACAAGTTATCTTTAGACCAAATGCTCGCTATTTCATATAATATAACTATATATTTGATTTGCTTCTTAAGCACATATAGATACATGTAAATCGTACTTTACTCTGACGGTTTATATTCTACCGTTGACAAAATATTCGAGTGCTCCATTTGATGATAATGTCATATATACACAAATTATTGACAAATTACAAATATATAATAGTGATAAGACCTGATATTTCTTTTTCAGTGAATAAATTGTGCCAATTTATGTATTTCTTAACTCAAGAACACTGGAAAGCAGTTAAGAGACTATATTAAACAAACAAATAATTATAGTGTCTTCTTTACCAAATCTTTATCATCAACCTTGCAGTGTTTCTTGATAGCAATTGGGGCAGATGTCTAGACGAAAAGTGATTTACAAATGATTATGCAGTTTATCTTGATTATAACCTTATATCATGGAATGCAAAGAAATAGTCAACTATTTTCATATCATTAACTGGGAGTGAGCATAAAGCAATTGCCAATGCTACATTTGAGTTGTTATTTGATCATTCCTTACTTGGTGAGATATATTTTCTTTCTTCTGGACTAGTCACCTTATGGTTTAATGATATTGGAGCTCTATCTTTGTGCAAATTTTCATACTAGAACTAAGTTTATTAAATTAGATTATCATTTTTTATGAAAAATATCAAATAAGGAATTTTCAATTAAAATTATTATTAAATGCAAATCAATGGCCAATCTATTAACTAAGCCTCTTGGTTGACCATTATCTGAAAAGCATCAGGACAAGCTTTATCTTTAAGAAGTTGAACGCTCAGCTTGATGGGGATTTCGCTCAACTTGATGGGGATTATTAAAGATAGTAATCATCATAACATCAATTTGATGACCACATCTCTAAAATTTTATTATCTTATTTTTTGTACTTAACATGTTAAGGATAGTCATCATTACAATATAATGACAATAGTTCTAATATCTTATTATCTTATCTTATCTTATTACTAAATGTATTTATCTTATCCTTTGTATTTATGTTTTTGTTATATAAATAGCTTTCATACTCTTTGTATAATTATTCATTTCATTAGAAAAGTAGTACATCATATTCTATTTTTACAATAAATATAAGAATAAATTAAAAATTACAATAAGTATGATACCTTCAATAATTATACTCTTATGTTACTTTATTTATTTATTATACTTGAAAATAAATTAAATGTGAATATAAATTTTAAATATATATAGAAATAATGTAAAGTATGATAACAAACGTTAAACATTTAATAATGAGATTAAGTTTAAACAAAGTTGCAAATATAATTTATATTGATTTTGGTATCTTTAATTTTTCTTAATTTATAAATTTGACCTAATAATTTTTAGTATTTCATCAGAACGATCAGTACATTTCAAAATTTTCTATTACAATTCAGTACAATAATTTGATAAAATATTTAATAATTTTATACTATTTTTAACTAATACAATACCAAATTTATAATATTGCTCGGTCCATCCACATGTTGCTAGTCATCCTAGATACATGTGTAAAAAAGTGTATGAAAAAATGGCTACCCTCATCATATTTAACCAAGATTTGGTCCTTTAGATCTCTTCTAATTTTTCCTAAGTTCATTATGAGGATTCTCTCTTTTACCTTATTTTTAAATGTTGCATAAAGTTACCTAAAGCTTTAGCTTAAGAACTAAGTTGTATATCTTAAGTTGGACCACTGAGGGAATTGTCAAAATAATTTAATTTAACTACCTTCCTTTGACCTAGATCTCCCTTGACCACCATCCACTGCCTTCCCCTTCTCGATTCCTTTCCCTAGTAAGGAAAGGAACCAGACCCCTCACCGCCTTCTCTACCTTTACTTCATCAATGAAACCAATCTAACCTTACGACTCACCTAAAGGAGGGTTTTAATCTAGATTCCACTTTTTCAGAGCTCACCACCCTACCCTCTCTACTACCACTAAACCTACCCAGTCTGCCTGGGAGCTAAATATGGCAAATCTAATTTTTACCATGGCTACTCATCTAGCAAAGCATACATAGAGTCAGGTAGTGGGTGATACTATACCAAATTTTGACAAGCTAACTTATTCCTCATCTTTAGTTTATTCAACCTCATCAAGACCACGTCTGTGACGCCTTAATATCCCATAGGAGGATATGTTGATGCCACACAAGACAGTACAAACAAACCAAAACATTTCGAGTAAGCATAGCATTCAAAATATAAATTTCCAAAACATACAAAACATTTCACACATGCATTTCCAGAATCTCAACAAACATACAATACATATCATAATTTTCAAAAACCAACCTAAAGTAAGGTTATTACAATCCTTCTAATAGAAATCCAAAGTCATAAACAAGCCCCTAACAAACTCAAAATATATTTTGAGCAACACAAAACTCAGACTCCTTTGGCCATTGTGGTTGACTTATCCCAATCTTAAAGCCCTTCTCTCTGAACCTATACGGGACAAATCTACCGTGCTAAGCATATAACTTAGTGAGTAATGACTAATCTATACATAAACTAACAAATTATCACACTGAATCATGTAACAACATCAACATGCATTCAAAGATTTCTTTAACAATAAGTTAGGCAGAATGCATTTCAGAACGGAGTTTTATAAATAACAGAACTGCATAACACAAGAGGGTATAAACCCTTCAGAATTAGAACATAATTAGTTTATGTCAAAATCAAACAGATATCAGAATACAAAATCAGATAACTGCCAAATCCATTTACAGAAGAGGGTAACGGGACTTATACAGAAGAGACCGAAGTCTCGACACTAAAATGTCACAGAAGAGACCGAAGTCTTGACACTGAAGTGTCACTAACAAAAGACACCGAAGTGTCAATAACAGAAGACACCGAAGTGTCATAGAAACAGCTGCAGACCCTTCTAGACATGCCTATTTACCCACAACTAGGACTTAACAGAATCAGAACAAAAATTTTTGAAATTCAATTAACATATCAATCAAACAACTTTGCAAATCATTCAATGGATCAAAATCAGTAGCAAACAAAACAGTTAAAGCAAAACTATCAAATTGACCATCTAAATTACTTACAAAAGCTCCTTGTTGTTTTATTGCCTCGAAGTCCAGGTAATATCTAGAATCGATCGCTTTAGGGGTTCTTGTAAAACATTTAATACAAACATATATCACTATTATGCACGAATATGAATTCATTTATGCACATTCATGTATACTGAATATGTATGATGTAGTTCATGACAAATTCTAGGTTTCTTATCCTTAATCTAATTACATTATCGATCTTGTGAAATCATACTCAATCCCTCAATCCAGATTTATTTCATAATACAGCTTCAGTCCACTTTGCTAAATTATTCTCATCACAAAGGTGAGGTAATTATGCAATACTTCCTTCTAGAAAGTTTTCCCTCTTTGTCTTAGGTTTACAATCTTACCAAGTTCATCTAATTTGGTTTAGTATACTGAAAGTTATACTCAAAAGATTTCATGCTATTCTTAAGCTTCATCAAAATTCTTATCTCAATTTCAAATCAGATTCTGAAATTCTCAGAGGTAGAATTAGCATTTAATCTCTTCAGACAATTTATAGTCCTAATTCTCTGGTTTACTCCAAATTAAAAATCACTTCATTAGAATAACTATAGAGAAAGATATGGTCAAATTACCGAAGCCTGTTCGTGCTGTACAAGCCGCGGCGATCTTTTCCAGAAACAAAAATTTCTCGAAAATTCTCAAAAGTTGGCGGCAGTGAACCCAAGAGTTTGCCGCGATGAACTAGAGAGAGTTGGTTTTGGCGAGCCAAAGAGTTGGTCTCGGCGAGCCAAAGAGTTGGCCACGGCAAACTTTCACAAAAGACTCGTCTTTCCAAATTTTTTCCAGATTTCACATTCCTACAACGTATGCATTTCTTTACCCAAAACAATCTCGAAACAAATCAGATTCAAGTTTACCATTCAAACACCCAAAATTCGAAACTTCATATTCATTTTCTCACTCTACTGTAATTTCTCATCTTTCTGCATTTTTCCCACATTCACAAATTAAACTTCTCTTTATGTCATTTAGCACATGCATTCATCGAAACTCTACTGCTTTACCTTCTTATGCATGTATTCATCTCTAATACTAGTCATCATCAAAATCACGGTTCAACAACAAGGTTTCCAACACATTTGTTTTTTTACAACTCTGAATTAACACCGAAACTACTCAACTTTCTCAATTCATGCATGAACTCATTTTCAACCATCAAACATAATTTACACAACATCCAAAAACAAACTTAAACACAACTTACTTAATTCAGCAAAGTCTTTGGGCAGTGACAATGTCTCAATTGCACATAATCACAACTATAATTTTGGTGTTACAACATGAAGAGAGTTTGGTGAGCAATGCTCTCGATGAAGGATCAAACAATTCGAAGAAAAACAGAGAGCTACAATAATGTGCCTTACCAAAACTCATGATTACGTATGTTACTGTCAACTTGACACATGGCTCTATGCATGTGAGCCATTTGTCCTTCATGCAAGCTACCACATATCTCTAAAATGTCAAGCCATTTGTCACGCAATGAATGACGCCACATGTCAATCTTTAATCAGTCCACATGTCACACTAGGATTGGTCCAAATGTCAACATTATTCCTAAAATTTACCAAAAATTTCAAAATATCCTAAATATACCAAAAATTATCAAATAAAATTTTAATCACATTTAATAACTCAATTATACCCAGAAAATGTCAATGAATGCATATACACTTATTTGTATGAGTCCAAAAATGCATATGCACACTTAAGCAAAAACTCAATTATGCAAAGCATACTATGCATTGAAATTTCTCAATATTCTAACCCCTAATATAGGGCGTTACAATGTCTGGTCGCTCTACCCAAGGAGGTATTACAGCAGGTTGTAAATAAATAGGCAAGCACACTTGTTGGACACTCTATAGAAGAAAGAGTCATTTTTCTACTAGTGCACTTTTGGCCCATAACTAGTTGGTCTAAATCAGGTTTGGAAATGTTTTGCTTAACAATGAGAACTTTTATGTTAAGAATTTCAAATGCCTAGAATATGCAAAAATTATTGAAAGTAGGATGTTACCACATCATAAGGAAATCTCTTCTATTTGTGAAAGGAGGCCAAATCTTAGTTTTAAAGAGATTAAGCAAAGGCACATTTTGTAACATCCCATCACTAATGGGAAGGGTAAAATAGTAATTTGGGACAGGTTATGAGTGTGTTTTCGTATCTCGGCATGTTCATGCATAATATGGCCTTTATTTATATGTGAATGGAAATTTTTTGTTTATGCACATGACTGTATATGCATTCATGACATTTCCCGGTATATGTGTCTAAATGTGATTTTTTGTGAAAAATGTGATTTTTTGTGCTTGAAAAGTGAATTGGAGTGAAATTTTGTGAGTTTTACATTTTTGGGGA
>JANITX010000006.1:7463230-7484337 GCA_027564395.1 Erythroxylum ulei
TCGCAAAACTCACCAAAATTGCAACGTTGTCTTTTCAGGACCGAGAGTAGACTCCTAGCTCCAGAGGGACTTTTCCTGCCGTGTAGATCGTGTTGGCAAGAGAAATTATGGCTCACAGGTCGGTCAGCTGGGACTTTTGGGATGACCTAGTTAGGACTGATGTATTGTATTGTCCTTGTTATGTAGCAAATTGTACTAAGCTTTTGGAGTGATGTACAGACAGTAAACAATGACAGTTGTGTAAATTTCTGACTTTGATGAAATGCAATGAGGAAAATTTTAGTTTTAAAAAGTTCGTGATTTTATATTGATGTTTATTATTATGATGCCATGTGAAGTACAGTAGTGATTGTTCGTAGTGCACTCTTATCGTAGGATATGTATCGGTATGACCTACGGGCGTCCCGGTGTATACCCTGTGGTAAGGGGGCGCTACACATTTCATTTTAGATTAAATTCCATAACCTTCCCCTAGAATATTGGACCACAACAAGGTTAAGCCATCTAGCTAGTGTGATAGGACATTGGATGAAAAGACTGCTACACTAAGACAGGTGGGTTATGTAAGGATTTATGTGGAGGTAACCTTTGATGAATATTTGCCCAAAGAGTTGCCAATAATGAGGCCTGATGAATAAGGAGAATTAATAAAAGATACCACTGAACTAAGCTATCAATAGAAACTTCATAATCCAAAATAAAAAAAATGGTTTAGAAAGATACTAAAAGAAGGTATAAATCTAGTTTTTTTTTAGAGGAGATCCTAAATGATTAAGTTGGCTCTCCAAAAGTTGATAAGGTTATTGAACCAGAATCAAGGAGAATAAGGCAACTCCATTAGTAGTGAACTCCAAAGCACCTATGAGAATAATTGAGGAACAAAGTAGTTGTAGCTCTTCTAGCAGACCTAATATGAGTACTTGGGCCAACTCCAATGATGAACTTCAAGTAAGTGATCAAGTTGAGATTCCTAAAGATGAGCTAATTAGTAGGAAGTCCAGGGATAAAGCTCAAAGCATAAAGAATGGTGTAAAGAGGAAATCAACTAGGAAAAGAAAAAGAAAAAAGGGTCTTAAGCCTACACATATTCTTCATAATAGTTGCCCGGAATTCAAATTAAAGTAATTCCTTATTATCTTCTTTTTATTAGGGCAATTAATATTCAAAAGTTAAGCTTTTGATCTTGCCTTCGTGTAGAGGAATTTTTGGAAGGAACTAGGAATTGATCACAAGTCATTAATTTCATTTTAGCGGTAGAATCCTAATAAGTTACAACCCTGATAGGATGAAAGTGAACACAATATCAACCTCAGATCAATATATCCATCTAAAAGTGCATTTGCTAGAGGATACGTTTGTAATTACTTTTGTGGATACCTTAAACATATAATTTCAAAGGAAGTAGTTTTGGAATGATTAAAATGATAAGGAATTCTACAAATCTGCCTTGGCTAATTATAGGAGATCTAAACTACATTTCATTCTCTTATGAAGCATAAAGGAAGACTAAGTAAGAAACTTATAAATGAAGATCTAATGAATTGCCTATCAACTGCTCAACTTATGGATCTAAATATTAGTGAAGCTTTCTTCAATTGGTCTAATAAACAGAACAATAGTTGGTTAATCTGAAAGAAATTAGATCGAGCCCTTATTTAGCTTGTGTAGTTATCGAGATTTAAATCAAGTTTTGTATTCTTCAAAAAAAAATTTGCTCAAATTATACTCCCACAGAGGTGACTTTGGAGACTAGATGCAATCATATTAAATCCCATTTAGATTCAATAACTTCCTCCTAAATTATAAGGGATTTAAGGAGGTTGTTTCAAGAGGGTGGCAAACTGTGGTGGAGGGAAATGACGCTCTCAAACTGATGCGAAAGATCCAATGTGTGAGGTCCAAGCACAAGAAGTTATTTCTAATAAAAACACTGAAAAAGAAATTTACAAAGCTAGAAATGAGTTTATGTATTCAAAATTTACTCGATTAAACTCCTAACGATGTTATGAACAGAACAAAGGAAATAATAGCTCTTAAATCTTACTCTGAGGCTCTGAACAATCATCACTCCCTAATAAGGAAAAGAACCAAAATTAAATGGCTAAAAGAGGGGGAGACAAACTCTAGATTCTGTTATAATGCTATCCTATGTTGTAAAAGCAAGAATAGGATATCATCATTTATTGATGATGGTATTATGTACAAAAAGCATTCTGAAATAAATAGTTTAATGTTCAGTCATTTCAAGAATTTATTCAGGTCAAATATGAGTTACTTTTCAAATTAGTCATAAAGGAATTTATCCCTTAAGTCATTAGCTCCTCTCAGCAAGTTTCTCTCATTTATCATTTTTGTAAACTAGATGTAAAGAATGCTCTATTCTCGCTTGCACCTGAGAAGCCCCCTTGTCCATATGACTTTAACACCCTTTTCTTTCAAAAAAAAAACAGGCATTTAATAGGAAACATCCTCACCAAAGTGGTTTTACTTTTTTTTTATAAGAATCATGCTTAATGAGCTAAATATAACTCGTGTGACCCTCATCCCTAAAAAGCATAACCTGAATTCCTTAGGTTATTTCAGACTCATCTTATGTTGTAATGTCGCTTACAAGATCATCTCTAAAATGTTAGTCATTAGGCTTAAAACTGTACTAGATACCTTTATAGATAAAAGCCAAAGAGCCTTTATAAGTGAGAGAAATATAGAGGATAGTATGTTATTAGCCTAGGTGCTTTTAAAGTGTTATAAATCTAAGAAGCACTAAAAAGTTATACAATGAAAGTGGACTTTACAAAAGCTTTTGATACAGTTAGGTAGTCCTTCACATTAGAAGTTGTTAGTGCTTTTGGATTTCCTAAGATCTTTATCTCCTAGATTAAGGAATGCATATGCTCAACTATCTTAGTTAATGGAGACCCCACGCTAATTTTCAAAGGAACTAATAGCGTTAAACAAGGAGACTCTTCGCCTCCTTACCTATTTATCATTTGTTTAGAATTGTTTGTTAAAATTACAATTTCAAAGATCAATCAGTCCTGGAGCTTCCAATTTCACTACAAATGTAAGAAGCTTAAACTTTTCATTTAGCTTTTGCAGATAACTTTTTATTTTTCAATGGTGCAAATCAAGCTTCAATTAAAGTACTCATGGAATCCCTTAATCTTTTCAGCTCTATTTCTGGGCTTTCCACGAATATTCAAAAAAATTGTATTTATATTTTTGTGGATTCTATTCAGAGGGTAGAACTACTATCAAACATGTCATGATTGAGCAGGCAAGAACTACCTTTCAAATACTTGGGAATTATAATATTAGACAAAAGGATAAGTTACAAGTCAACCTTTTTTTGATGCAATCAAAAGGAAAATCAACCACTGGAACAACTGTTTTCTACCTTATACAGGTGGACTCTAGCTAATAAACTCAGTGCTAAATAGGATGCATATTCATTGGTGCGCTCATTTGTTTTTACCGCAAAAGCTGATAAGACATTGAGAGATCCTTAAAGAATTTCTTATGGACAAGGCTAGTAGATAATAATAAAGGTGCAAAGGTTAAAAGGTCATATATATGCTCAAACAAAGAGAAGGCGAGCTTAGGCATTATCTCTATAAAAAGATTAAATACTTGCTTGTACCGAAGAAAATATGGAGGTTATTCACTAACCCCCAATCTATTGGGTGAAATAGGTGCATATCTACATAATCAAAAACCAAGGCCTCTGGTCTCTTAGGTCGAACCAGTCCAATTTTTGGTCTTATAATAAAATACTCAGAACGAGGGATATAATGAATGATGGCGTCATATTCAATATTAGGAATAGAGATAAGGCTTGGTTTTGGTATGATCACTGTCATCCTTTAGGCCCTCTGCATAAAATCCCATACCTAGAATGTTTGAGAACAATTATCCCTCTAGATGCTGAGGTGAATAGGGTCACATGTAGGGATGAGTAGAGCAGTAAATTTATAAGCCTTGCATACATAAGGAGAGATGTACCTAATTACAATCTATACAGAACCCATACGGACTAGCCAAAATGGAACGACCACTCATCCAGGGTATTCACAAACAAATCTTGTATGGCCCTCGTTAAACCTCCATGCCTTAGGTCTCATGGTGGAAACTCATTTGGTTTACCAGTAAATCCTTAAAACCTCCTTCATACTATGGTTAGCTATCATAAGTAGCTTGCCATTGAAGGACAAGCTCTAGGGAATGAACAACAATGCTACTGACATACTTTCAACAATCCTTGGAAACTTTATATCATCTCCTTCATTCTTACAGTTTCTCATTTTCGTTCTAGAGGTTTTCCCAAAGTCTTTATCAACTTAGCTTCAGAATTGACTCTTGAATGGAATTTATTACATGGTGTGAGCAATTCCAATTCACTCATAAAAGTGATTTAATTGTTTTCAATCTAGTTATCTAATTTGGAGTGTACGCAATATGGTTGGAAAGGAATTAAAAAATATTTCAAAGAAGAAGTAAAGATAACCAGCTCCTTATTCATAACACCATTCAGCAAATTTGACTAATGATTACAGCTCATGATATTAACACAAACATGAGCGAGGATCTGTTAGTGAACTGAAGATTAAATTCTTAATTTCCTTTTAGCTATATTAGATCAGACATGGCTAGCTACTAGCTAACCTTTTCAATGTACCATATTCAAAAATATTCCTCAAGGCACTGATAGCGTCTTATGGTTACATACATACATGCAAGTTAATGAAAAAGAAACAATTCTTGAGACTTACAGGGATTAAGTTGACACATAAGGGCGACATTGAACACGGATCCAAGGAGAGCCAAACACAGGAAAATATGTAGAAAACAACAAACAATAGTCAGTGCCTATGAAGTTGTACCAAAGATACCGAGCTATAAGGAGACAACTCTCATGTAGATGGTTTTGTGTTATGTGCTACTCTGTTCGGCCTTTTAACACATAGACATCATACAATGGTTGAAAAGCACACATGTAATAAGGTATGGAAGGAATGGACTGCTCGAAGATTTGAGACTAAGCAGAAAGCTCTCACCCTCTTGATGTCAGAGACATTGAATAGTATCTATGAAATTCAAATGCTGAGGTGCAGCTTGAAGCTTCTACCGTGTTTTTCTTATGCTCTCCATATATGATACCGTGTATTAGGAGTATTGCAATTATGTTGAGACTAGGTTAACACCTAGTCATAGGAGTATTAATTAAATACAGTAATAATTAATAACAACTTCATTTCATTTATTCCTTTGACAATCCATAGAGCAAGTCTCAATCGATTCTACAAGTTACTAGGTGTTGCAGTAGGCGGTGTAACCACAGAAACGCCCTGCCGTCCCCTCTCCGACCGACTATTCTCTGCAAACTTAAGGCTTCCATGGTGCAGACCTCTTTGTTTCTCTTTCTCATTCCACTCCAACCCATAATAGTACTCTTCACTACACTTCTCTGCGTTCTTTATAGCCGGCAAAAACATGCTACCCCACTGTGGAAAGTGAACCAGTGCCACAGGTAAAGTGCAAGCAACGATCATGACCCCCATTAGAGTCAGACCAGTTGCTGTGGAGTAATTTGAGCTAGTGAAGAACAGAAGCTGAGTCAGTCCAGACCCGAAGTTGCCACCCGCGCCAGTGAGACCAGAAATGATGCCAAGAGACCGGCGAGAGATGAAGGGGATGATACCGAAGGTCGCACCGCTGGCGGCTTGAGCACCAAGAGAGAAGAGAATCATGAAGAGAATGGAGAGAGGGAGAGAGTTGGCTCTGCCAAGGCATATGCAGAATATGCCTCCTAGGGTTTGGAGGATATATAGGTTCCAGAGACGGCCCCGCATCCCAAAACTGCGGGCTGCAACGTCAGAAAAGAGACCGCCGGCGGGGCGAGAGACGATGTTGGCCATGCCAAAGATCGCAGCTATGGTGCCTGCTGTCCGGAGCTTGAGGTTAAACCTAAAAGACAATGCTGGTAATGAATGAGAGCAATGATAGTGCAGTTGAGAGAGTCTGATGATTTTGAGGTTGCGCAGAGGAGGAAACCTGTCGAAAAAGTATTCGGCGATGACATTATCTGTGGTTAGTTCTACTCCAAGAGACATGCCATAGAGAAGAAAAAAGATCCATGTTCTATAATTTTTGACTGCATACAACAGAACCTGCCGCAGAAGAGAGAATCCTAATCGTCATAGTAATAATCGAAATGTTAGCGACCAGGCTATGGAAGAAGAGGCTGACCTTGGAGAACTTATCCTTGGTAACATCGCCTTTCTTCTGCAAAGTTCTCAGGTTCCCATCGGGCAAATCTTGGCCAAGGCTCAACACCACAATCCCCATAATCACATGAAACAAACCAGGAATGAAGAAGGCGATCCTCCAAGCTGTGAACGGCGTAGCTCCAGCTCGTCGGATAAGCTCATAAATCAAAGGCATAATCAACTGTGTTGCACCACCACCCATATTGCCCCAGCCTGCGGCCGTACCATTGACAATTCCTATGATTTTCCCGTTAAACATCGTACTCATCCAATACTGACACGACACGAATGTTGCCAGAGAAAATCCAATCATGAAACGAACGGCAACATACCCTCCTGGAGACGACACAAAAGACATGCAAAAGACTGTTGGCGCTGTTAACATCAAAAGAAATGCACAACCATAACGTGGTCCCAATAGGTCACAGACTGCACCCATTACAAGCCTGGAGAAGATGCTTCCAGACACTGAAGCAATCCCCGCGTTTCCTATGTCCGATTTTCTGAGGTTGAGGTTGTCTCTGATGATGGGGACTAGTGGAGCCGCGGCGAAAGTGGAGATGAAGCAAGTGAAGAAGGAGAGCCAAGAGAGGTGGAAAGTGCTCATATGTGGGCTCGCTAAGGAATAAACTTTGAACACTTTGGACTTGTGCTCTGAGTCCACCGGTAGTGAGAATTTTGCAGTGGCGTCTGTTGGAATGTCAGGGTTTGTGACTGAGAAGGCAAAGGCTTGTTCTCTGGCCGAGACTCCATGCATGGAACTTCCAGCTTGGGTTGCCTCTGTATCAGCCATTGTTTGAGCTTAGCTCTTCGAGAACTGTTTTTGGCCAAGTTGTAAAAAGCTTTGTAGAGTTTACCAAAGGTCAATGTCTCAATTCCTTGTATAATGTCTGTCTTCCAAACCAAATTTCCAAACGTTGTCAACAATGTAGTGAGTTAATAATCAAGTCTTAACGCCTCAGGAAGCATCAATTTTGTTTTATGGTTATACTTTTATGCCACATCTCTAACCTTTACCACGCACAAGAATCCTAAGAAAGAAAAAACAAATTTTCAAGCAATGCCCTTTCAAGTTTGTCAAGAGGCCATTGTACGTGGCTACTAGATTTTCATGTTAGATTGTCTCTATCTGTTAATTGTGAACTTTAGAAAAGCTACAAACAAGATTCTGCCGAATTGATTTAACGCAATGCAAGCTCATTAGACAATGTCCAAAGTTACACATTTTTATACCTGCCTTCCATATTGCTGAACTAAAAAGCAAGAGGATGGCTTCTTTATTGGTTCAGAAGCTAGTCTTGAAGAAGTCATGATCATCGGCTTACAACTTACAAGAAGGCAGGACAAGAGAAACGCAACAGCTGGTGACCTGGATTGGCTTAACCCATTTGTCTTCTTCAGGAGTCAAATTCTGCGATGCAATTTAAATGCGGAATATATGATGTGGTCTTTATGCTACTAACAGTAACAGTTTCAACTTGATCTGACGAGTCTCTACAAGAGCTAACAATTTACTTAGAATAAAACTATCATCAGGAACTTCCTGCTTAATGCGTTTGGATATCGATTATTGCAAGGACAACAAATTTGAATGGGGCAGTATCTACATGTTTACAGAATAGAAGAAACACATGCTTCTCTGTGTCTTTACAATTAAACAAGTAAATCAGCATAAGCATCAAGACCATGCTTTCCCAGGCACTGTTTCAGTTTGTTTAAAGCTCGGCTTTCCAGTTGCCTAACCCGCTCCTTAGTCAGTCCAAATACGCCACCAATTTCAGACAGAGATCTTTGTTTCCCATCCTCAATGCCAAACCTCAGCCTGATTATATGCCTTTCTCTGGGATTAAGATTGTTTAGGAGCCCTCTAACATGCTTTCTCATTAGTCGCTTTGCCACACTTAGTTCTGGAATCTCAATTTCGCTATCAGCAGTTATCTCCTGCAAGTATTAAATAGGGCAACTCATTATCTTGATATGTGAAATGAGTCCAACTACTTGTCTGACCTGCCATTTCCTTTTAGTAACTTCAGGGACATATAATAAGAATGGAGATAATGAGAACTCACCTGAAAGGTAGTATCTTGGTCTGTCCATACAGGCTGTTGCATTGAAATTGGCGCTCTTGTCATGTATAGCAACTTTTCCAGCTTGTTAACTGTAATTCCAGCACGTCTCGCTAATTCTTCTTTGCTTGGGTTATGATCTCCTTCCCGGGCACATGATCTCTTTGCTTCCATTATCTTTCCCAAGAGAGAGTAAACACTTTCCTGTATATTTAATACACAGGATCATCATCTTTTGCCATGCATATTGCCAGGAATATGGCAGATACAGGTCCATAATCAGTAAAGAAGCTAGCAAAAAACTGCTAAAACAAAAGTAAATCCTTGGCCAGACAGAAAATGAAGTCAATTGTGGTGTTCTTCCACATCAACAAGGAATTCTAACAGAAGGAAAAAGGAAATGCACACCTAGTGGTTAAAGGAAAGGATATCTTTACCGGTAAACGAATTGTTCTTGAATGTTGAAATAAAGCCTTCCTCACAGTTTGCCTTATCCACCAGTAAGCATAAGTGGCAAAGCGGCAACCCGCCTGGGGTTTGAATTTCTCAACACTCTTCATGAGACCCATACTTCCCTCCTACAACAGCACCCAAAAAAAAATCAGAACCTAATGAATTGAACATTAGCATCGGCATTCATCAGGGAATAATTGTCCAACAGATAATCTTTTGATAGCTACAAAAGTTAATTTTCGTTTCTCCCCAGTTCAGTGAAAAATTCAAATCTTATGTCAATCATACAAATCAAACAGACATATAAGGTGATTATTTCTTTCCCAGAGTTAAACAAGTTACTATACAAAACATTGATGTGCATAAAGAATGGGGAAGAATTCAAAATATTGCAGCGTAGTCCAATCAGAAAGGATTAAGACAGAATCCACCAGGAGAATCATTGAGAGCAAAAGCTGAAATAACAGCTGAATATGTGTTAGAGACCACTTGCTCTAACAGTGAATCACCCAAACAACAACTGCCTGCACTAAGAATCGCCACACAACAGCAACAGAGCACACACACACAGCAGAAAAACAAGAACAAGAATGAAGTAGAACTGTATGAGATATCGGTAACTATTATTCCCTAGCTAGACTTCGAGGGCTAGCTGAACCTCCTTACAATCACCAATCACAATATCATAACTGAATGCCTATGCCTCCCCCCTCTACCACCTTTTATTCCCTTCTCCTAACTAACTTCCACATGACTCATCTCTCTCCTAATTTCCCACTTTACCCTCACATCCCCCTCACCTAGCCACTGAATTCGTATTCCTCCTCTTGCTATACTTCTGCTGGAATCTAGTCTCAACAATATGCAGCTCAACTTTCTAAAAGCTGAATTAATCCTCAGTTACTTGGTATATTTAGGCAACAGACATTGCACAATCAGTAGAAGAATAACTCTAAAAGTGTTCACAAATCATTCTTTGTTAATCACATTAACCATTGTCCTCCATTCACTCTATCTAAAGTTATCGCTGGCTTAAAGATATTGAATCACCCTTAAAGTTTTCTTTTGCTAATCTGTAAATCAAAATCTTTCTGTAATTTGGACCTAATTGATTTTAATGCTCTAGCTCTTATTTAATGTTGTTCAAGTGCTGAATCCAAAGGTCTAAGTTGCACATGGTCATACCATTTCCAGCAGCCTTCCATAATATTCGCAAAACATCTCCCCTGAGAGCCATTAGTTACGGGGGGAAAAAATTTACGAAAAGAAAAACTGTGGCAAATAGTCATACATGACCATCTTACCAAGAAGCCATGGGTACGATTTGTTCTATTAATTCAACCAGGGAGAGAAACAAGTGCATCCTACAAGGCATTATGGATTAAAGATAACCTGTAGCAAGTCCTGAAGACCAACACCACGACCATGATATCTTTTAGCAATGTGAACTACCATCCGCAAATTTGCATGAATCAGCTTCTCTCGACTTCGATTACCAGAGCGAATTCGTGACTGCAAAACCATACAATTAAGCTCAACAGCTTCAGCCCATTCAACTAGGGTTGGTTCGCGGCCAAAGTGGGACTGAAGTTTACTCTTAACTGCCTCCAATTTTAACAAATCCTGTTTCATATTTCCAAAATGAGAAATAAGATTTCAAATCAATTCTTGCCAATTTTCAGTTTTATAATTGCGTGGATATATACCTGCACTTGAATAACTAACTCAGACTCCTCTTTGGCAGTCAAAAGCTGCTTTGTCTCTGGTCCCCATAAGAACAACCGAAGAGGGTCATTTGGATCAAACTCTTCACTTGTATTTTTCCGGATTTCAGTTCTTCGTAAGTTGTGAAGCTCATCAAACATATCTTTTGTTTTTGGTAACCTCCGATTTTTAGACTGCAACTCTCGCCGCCGTGTTGATCTTACAATTTTCACATCCTCACGTGAAAAAGTAGAGCTTGGGGACCCCAAACTGAAAGTTTTGTAAATACACAACAGAAATTGTTATAATTGGGAAAAGTTTGAGCAGGTAGGTGGGAAGATATAAAAAAGAAGAAGAAAAGAAGAAAAAGAACATAAACCTAGTAGAAACTGAATTGTCAAAATTAGCGGAAGTCTCAGCAAATAATGCTGCTTCTCGGGAAGCTGACAAAGCTTTCTTGGCAATATCAATCACATTACTTGGTTCAACATCGTTAAACTTGGTGGTATTATTTGCAACAGACTGCAAACCCAAGGACATTGATAGTTTTTGCTCTGTTTGTAAAGCTGTGAATCTTCGACAGGAATAGAGCCTTGTCTAAGGATCCCATTCAAAAATAAAAGAGAAATTTATAGTCAGAGGAAAAATAAAGCTTAACTCATCTTACAAATTCCTTAAAATGGCTGATTGAAGTGTCTGATATTCAAATTGCAGCAGTAGTTCATCCAAGCTATCATGGTTCTCGCCAAGTGTGGAGGAATTAACTTCTATCTCTCTCTGATCCAGCATTTCCTGTAATGAAGAAGGATATCATGTGCAGCAAGATAATAGCATAAATTTAGCATCATTATTTTCTTTCATAGACCTATGAAATCATTAGAAAACCAATAAATTCTTGGAGAAAAGCAATTTAAAGTGGACTAACACATGACAAGAGGGAAAAGAGAGGGGAGAAACTGTGGAGAAGGAGAAACTTATTTTATGTTCTCCACTTACATACTAAAATTTAAAGCTGAAGAAAATTTTAGAGCTAGACTGACCTTCTGAACTCTTATTCAGTGAATTCTATAAAATAAATCTAACCTGAGAAATCCTATCTTCCTTGAACATATTAAGAAGAGGCTTAGAGTCATCACGTTGCTCTTGTAAAAGAACAGAGGCAGGAAAATGTTGAGCTACACTGGTGATTGGAATAGAAGCAGCAACAACAGCAACTTTTTCATGGAGCATCGAAACTGTGAAACATCAGCATAAACAAGTCTAATGTTTACAGAAAAGAACTTTGTACGAATTCTCCAGCAAATCATGTGACTATAACTCAGATTATTTTCACATAGACTATTGAACAAAGTAGTTGCAATGCATATCCTACCTAAATGAACCTTCTTTAAACATCAGCATAAACAAGTCTAATGTTTACAGAAAAGAACTTCGTACGAATTCTTCAGCAAATCATGAGACTAGAACTCGGATTATTTTCACAGAGACTATTGAACAAAGTAGTTGCAATGCATATCCTACCTAAATGAACCTTCTTTACTTGAATCAGTTGAAAAGGAAAGCAAAAACACCAAGAAAAACTTGCCCCTTCCATGAATTGTGAAGTCTGACCCGGCTGAGGTAATGTCATAGGCAATAGCGTCATGCCTATGTTCTAACAAAAGCTAACACCAACTAGATATTTTCATCATTGAAAAAACAATCACCAATTCATTAGATAGATTAAGTTCCAACAAAATTTGGAATACACCAGCAACATATATGAAAATTTGCAATGTAGAATACCGTGAAGCTTAAGCTAGTTATATATTCTTAGTCATGTTCTTTTTTTTCGTTTGTTTACCTTTACCCCAAAAAGAAGTCTTATCCTTTTTCTGGGAATTTCATAGCAACCAATCGAAAAGCAAGTAAAGAAACAAGATAAAACAGGAATAAACATAGATAAAAAGAAGGGGAAAAAAGTAAAAATTCGAACTATATGTTGAAAATTTGGAAGACTTTGACACTCACCTGAAGAAGAGGGACAATGCCTGAGGTGGGTTCTTGTAGGAAGTGGTGGAGAAGAAGAAAGCAAAGCCCTTCCAACCTCCATCTCCGTGAACATCCTAACAAAAATTTCTAAGACGAGAGCGTTATCTTCTCTGACCTGCTATGCCAAATTGCAAGCAGACATGCACTCTTAAAGACGTTGAGTTCATATGTTCGTGTTTTACTTGTTGTTTACTAGATAAAGAAGCATTGAAAGGTTCAGAGTGAGCTTCCAACTTCCTACTGAGTTTCACTTTTCAGAGACAATTTCTCACCTCAAAATTGGCAACCCATTTGGCCGCAGAGGATCAGGTTGGGTGCCTTTGTGTTCCAACATCCTTGTTTAGTTGTCGTTTTGGGAACAAAAATCTTCTTCGTCACTTGAGTACACTCAAACCCAGCCCACAATTAGATTTCAGGTTAGATGGTCCTCCAAGCCCACTTCATACATTGTAACAATTTTTATCAATAATATTAATAGTAAATAATTAAAAAAATTCGATTGATTTAGTCAATACAATCGTACAAATATTGAATTATTCAATTTTTTGATTTGGTTTCAATTTTTTTATTCGATTTATTTTAATAACTCTTGTAGTTAAAAACGGTCCAATTTGTTAATTAATTGGTTAATTACAAACTAAAATTAATTAACTAATTTTTATTAAACACTCTCTTTATTCAATTAAATTCCAAATCTTTCTGTAGGTAAGAATAATCATGTTTCAAATTTCTTAATTTTAGTCAATTTTATAACGATCTAATACTGACTAAACATTTTAAATCTTAAACTTCTTATCTTATTAGTTTCAACTTTCGTTTGATTTTTAAAATATTATTAATAGGCCTTAAAACAAAGTTATAGCTCAGTGTTATGGGATTATTATAAGTCATGTTCCGAGGTTTTTAAAATTATGATTTTTCCATGTAATTATAAGTTGACGTCCCTACTCATAAAGTGGCTCTTACATATAAGTCTTTCTATCAATATAAATATGTTAAATAGAACTATAATAAATTAATAATCTTATGACGACATAAAAACTATTAATTAAACGAGATATTGATTAATATATAATTAATTTAAGTTCTCATAGAGAACTATTATATACTAAAAATTATTAATTTATTGAATATTATTTAATTTTGACAATACACAACTTCTCAACTGTATGAAAACTATAATGAAAGATCATCTCGTATTATTTTTGGTTTTGCCCAATCGTCACTCTCAACTTTCAAATCCCTCATTTCTACTCATCTTGTTTCTAAACTACTGTTTTTTTTTTAATTTCTCACGAGGTGTTTTAGAAGGGTCCCAACTATAAAAAATCACTTTTAAGCCATCTACTTTCAGATTAATCCCCGCTTGAGTCAGATAGTTCTTTTACCAGAGGTAAAGCTCTGATCTCAAATTTTAAACGGCTGGATACATAAAGACGGTTCGAACCCGCAACTTCACTTAAACTAAAAGAGCTCCTTAATAACTCACCTGTACCTTTGACTTCACTAAAGTTCCTAATTTTAGTCAACCATCATAGTTGTTGATATTAAAAAGGGCACAAGTTTTAGTGGACCAACAAAGCTTCACAGCACCTGCTTCACAGGTCCTGTAAGCCACATTAGACAATGAAGAGAGCTTAAGTTAATTCCATAGGTAAGCATGCTTGTGACATGTCTTAACAGGAACATGGCACGTTATGCTGTTCTTTGTCTTCTCATGGAACAAGGAATGACATATAGACAAGTAAATGGTTTCCTATCCCCCAATTTGTTGGAGTAGGTAATGAGTTTCCTGGGTTCAGATGACTTGAAACAAACATAAAGCGTCTCATTCCTCATTTGAAGCCCAGCAATTCCAGTATAAGTTGAATAAGATCTCATTTATCAGAAAGAGCCAAAAATTGAGACATGGGTGCTTACAATGTGCACATAAAACAAGTGGCCTAGACAAGAGCTGGGCTCAATTTTACAGGAAAATAGAACACAAGAATGTCTGGCATCAGAGAGGCCGCATTTCTTCTGTTATACAGCAGCCTCAGCAACAAAAGAATTGTAAGGAAACCATTACAGTATAACCAATCTTCCCTAGCGCTTGTTCCCAAAATTCCACCACTTCTTCTTTCTTCTAAACTCCCCAGATGAAGTATCTGAATCAAAAGTAAAGACAAATGAATTTCCTTTCAGAAAATTTCCCCTGTTAGATGTTTCTCTTCAACAATTTTTTTTCCCCCAAAACTGATGGAGCAGGCACTGAGGTAATGTTAAAGTTAGAGAGCTTGGTGCATCTCTGGACTTGCACTATCTATGGTAGATTAGTATTACTATGAGACCAGGCAATTCACTGGCCCAAACAGTCTCTAACTTCCCCCTTTGACCTTACAACAAATGCAAAGCAAAGAAAACAACATTACCTCCTTGAAAATAGATTGAATTGTAGTGTACTTCTGCCCAAAAACTCAAGAAAATGACTGCGCCAGAAAATGAAAATCCATCAAAAAGACAAGCTAAGTCCACAGATTCTTGCATCCAAAACAATACTAATGAAACTAGTGGCATGCTACCAAACACCTGAAATGACATGAGGTGGAAGCAAAATACATAACATTGGTAATTTTTTATCTCCAAAACTACCAATAACAAATTACAAGCTCAAAATCTCCGATTAAGTAAATAATTATTGAAAATTCAAAGATTTCAGATATGACAAAGAATCTAAAGCACTTCTGAAATTAAAAAAACTGACATAAAATATGTGCAGCAAGCAAATCAGAAGAAGAATTCTTAGAGCAACTTCTTAATTCTACCTGGAAGACAAACTATAATTGTAGCTATTACCTTCTTTAGTCTTCTGGATTACAGGAAGAATCTCTATGTAACATGTGTCCTTGAAGGAAGTCATAACAACTACTTTCACGCCATACTGCAGTGATTTATGCAAGTCATATCAGCATGAACACGATAATTGTTTTTCAAATGTAAGCGTTCAATCTAATCTAAACAAGGGAAAATATGCGGCCAACAGTCAATTCTACAATAATACCGAGTCGGCAGCAGCTTGCAATGTAACATGATCACCCCACTCTCCACTCCTGGACCATGAATAAAAGGGCATAAAATCAACATAATATTCTCAAAACGCGAACGCTTAAAATACTGGGAAATAGGAAAGATCTGTTAGCACTTGGACATCTTCCTCAAATAGTCACCATACTCCATGGGAACATATCCCTCGTAGTTATCCGGCTGAGATTTAAGCTGATTATACAACATGCCATGGGAAAATACATCAGGGTTCACAAAACTACAGTCAACTAACCAAAATTAACAGAAGAAGTTAAGAAAGAAAGAAACCTGATTAACAACATGCCGTCTCACAGTTTTGTGATGCTCAGGACTATGATATATTTGATCAGCCAAAGCGCGGAACTGAGAAACGAGTGTGATTATTAACACCGAGAAGTTATTCTTTTCTTAATCAAAAACTTAGCCAACAATGACAAGAAAATCAGGAACCTTTGTTTAATTGTCCTAAAAATAGCTGATTGTACAATGGACTATGGTGATCTGAAAATTGTTCTAACCTGACAGTTACCATCCCCTTCAACCTTATGCTCCACAAAGCCAAATAACTGCAATCTAAAGTTATAATGCAGACATATTCTTCACGATGTTAAGGGACATGTAGCATGGTGTACATACAGATTTGGTCTATAAAATGAAACTAAGGAAGACATTAAGCTTAACTGAAACCAAATATTTTGGGAAGGGGATAATCTTACTTGAGGATTAAACTTAGTACCTGTTTATAAGCCTATCATGATCTGACGCTGCTTCATCTATGGAGGGTATTTCACCATTTATTCTGGGAACATGCTGGACAATACAGACGATAAATAAGTAAAGATCACGTAATATTAAATGTCCACATCTTAGTTAGATAAACATGCACTCGACAAACAGCACTTAAATGATGTGAGATCAATTATCGACGCATTAATACCTTTAATAAAGACAAAATATTGACACAATAAGATCTTTAATAACCGAAAAAACATGATGCAACTCTGCATATATTGTTGAACACGTGACTTTGAAACAGTCAAAGATATTATCAAAATATTTTCTTTAAGTTCAGATTTTATTTTATGTTGATTTAGATTACATGTTATCTTATTTTTAAATTTTAGTTAGAAAAAATTGTATAAATAGACAAGCCTTTATTCAATAAAAATTGAGAAAGTCTTCTCCACATAAAAAAACCAACAATTGGTATCAGAGCTCTCTTGATCTTAAGGGACCTCTAAGCCTAAAAACCAATAACCCATAACTCATTCTACGCTTTCCCACACCACAAATCAAAAACCACACGTCAACGTTCGAGATTTGCCAACAAATCCTACAATGACTCAAGTCGGGATGCATAAAGAAAAGAAAAAAAATCAGGAGGAGACAAAAACAAGAGTTTCAACAAGATCAACAACAACAACAACAGAAACAAAGATGATTCATATCCATCATGCCCACATTGAGAAAAAAAATCACCCACAACAAAAAGTGAGAGACGCCAAACAAGCTGTAAACGATCAACTTGAGAAGGAGGAGTTATTTGCAGCATCATGCCTAGCCTAACAGCGAAATTATGGGAGCACAAACGAAAAAGAAAAAAAAATATGCTTGGAGTTTGCAGTATCAAAGGCAAGGAGGAGTGTTGAACATGTGACTTTGAAACAGTCAGAGATATTATCAGAATATTTTCTTTAAGTTCAGATTTTATTTTATGCTGATTTAGATTAGATGTCTTATTTTTAAATTTTAGTTAGAAAAAGACTGTATAAATAGACAAGCTTCTATTCAATAAAAATAGAGAAAGTCTTCTCCACATAAAAATACCAACAAAGGGAGAGAGAGGAAGACCATAGTGGAGGCCTCCAGCTAGCCTTTCACCTTTCAGCAAAGGGCTTGATTGGCTCTTATTCGAAGTAAGATGATTTTGGGTTTTCTTGTTCCTTTCTTTGATAAGAATAGGGATACTTGAAATGATAAAAATGGATCTTAATTCTATATAGCTTAGCAGACTACACATACTTTTTATAGTCTAAAATTCTTTGTTCTTTCTAAGTATTTTTCTTGCATAAAAAGAATGTAACTATTGCACAAATTATGATTTTAGAAGTAGGCAGCCATTTACAGCTCCAGTTATTTTATATTCAACCAGAATCAAAAAGCTCCCTAACAAAAATCACTACGAATTCCTAGGCTCCATTCATAAGCGTCTTTTGAGGAAGAATTCTTACTTTTAGATCTAATGACATCATTTATCCCATTAATATTCGGATTTCTTATCCCGTCACCAACATCACGTCCAGCGTTTTTGGTAAAGGCAGTGGGGAAGTAACTAGTGGCTTCAAATGATGAAAAAGCAAACTTATGTTTGAAGCTACCATCTTGGTCTTCTAACATGCCATTCTAATTTTAATATAATGCAGTATATGACTTCACCTAACCTAAGCATTCCCAAAATTTGTTTTTTATATCACTGCTACCAAATACAAATATAGAATTATTTGACATTCCATTATTTCTTTCACTCTCCTATATCATCAGACAAGTTTCCTCGACTCTTATACTAAAAACAAATTCTTTAACTATTAATCTGATAATTATGCTTTGTGCAGGATGAAAACTATTAATGTGAGCAATTGGAAGCTAGTGTGGAATAGAGCTACATTCTATTTGAAGTTGATTTATAAAAAGTTGTTCTCTTATCCAATAAATTAATTCTTGCAAAACCTGGACCATGACCTTGGCCTTATCTTTTATTTGGATTATACGTGTCTTTCTCTCCTTCCAAATGGTGCTTCCACACTCAATGTTGCATACTGCCTGGAGTTCATACATTCTAGTTCTATCAATCTGTAAACGTTCAAGGATATACTTATGGTTTATACTGGAGATTAGGATTCTTCATGGCTCCCTTATCCCTAACCAAATAACAGCTGAGAATTGAACACTGAATAAAATTTGCTGAATGGATTCTTAATCCTTGCAAAGACAACATAACTTTGAAATGTTGACGAGCCGGAGTTTGTAAAATTTCTACGAACCTTATTAGATTTTTCACTATACGTACTTTTGGTTCATAAGTGATTGAGAGAAGTTCCGAATAGTAGCACTAAAAAATAATGTTTTGGAAATTACACGATACTGGAAATCCACCATCGGTGGCAAAATATGGAGTGATGGCTTATCACTTTGGTTTTAGGAGGAAAGAATTAAAAAGAAGATCACAAGATAGATTTGGGAAAGGGCAAGTAAAAAGAAGTTATATAGCCACTGTGAAGAGACTAGACCATTAAACCACTCAAGTCAATTGCGTCGCGTAGGTTCATTTATCACCAAGATTAGAAGTTTTAGCTTTGTTTTCTTTTTCTTCCCACTTGAGTTGGTAAAAGGGCAGGTTTCATATGCCTTAACAGTTGCAAGGTCTTTTGCTCGGTCTAAGTTCAGGTTATTGGTCAATGGCCAGCTAACTTCTTCTGCCACTCTTCTAGTAATCAAGTTCTCCCTAATCTAATTGGTTGTTTTAAAGCACAAAGACTGGTCGTAAATAGAGTAAGTGGTGCAAGTAAACATTGAACATACCTTCGGGTAGTCTTGTTTACTGTGGCCTAAGATGTTTACAGCCTCTCAACTATATTGTCCCAATAATTAGTGGTTAATGGGGTGCATTGGAGGTTACACAGATGACGCATGTGCTGCAAATAAGTGATGTTTAACAGAATTAAAGAACAAGTGGCTGAGGGGTTTTATATCCTATTAATAGAGTGAGCAATTAAGGTAATATTCACAATTTCGCTAAGTCTTTCGTTAGTGTTCACTCTTCTTCTTATGTCTAACGAAATTATAAATAAGGTCTGAAGAATATTGTTTGTGCCCTATACTAAGTAACTCCATGGAAATGATTCGAAGGGAGGCTTTATAGTGTCATAGGAAGAGCTATTAGTGAATTGTTTTGGTCCACCAACAAAACTCTTCAACTTCTTGGTCTGGTGGGTAGTTTGGCATGAAACTTATGACAAAAGATAATCATCCTAATCTATCTTGCCAAATCCCGATCATTTTATCAATGATAGTGCTAACTCAGGCATTGTCAGGAATGTTGTTTCTCATGTTGTATAGATTGTCCACAAGGAGTAAAAGGCCCGAGGCAGGCCAATTTTAGTACCAAAATATGAGACCATGGGAAATGAAAACTATTCGCCCCATACAAGGCTTGATCATTCTTGATTCTAGTTTTGATGCTTCCTCTCACCTAGTGCCTCAATGCAAGGATCTATTTTAAGGTCTAAGAAGTCTTGTTCTTGCTTTTATATTCCAAATGCATTGACCTTTGAGGAAAGTTAAATTGATCAACTTAATCCAAAGAGATTTCAGGTTAATAAGTAACTTCCAAATTCTTTTATCAAGCAACAATTTATTGAATACCTTGATAGAAGCCACTTTCTAATCTAGTGGAGCAAAAATCATATCTCCCTGTTCATTCCAAAAAAATTGTGCAATATTTTATCTATTGTTTTAATCATTTTTTAGTGAAGTGGAGGAGTGAAAACTAATAAACATGTAGTTGTTAAGGATAGCAATGACGAGTTAAGTTTTCCTTATATGGCTGAGGAATTTGTTTTGTCAATTAGATAATATTTTGTCTAAAAGGTTGAAAAGGGGTTGGCAATCCCCATAAATTAATTTTTTGTGTTGTTAGGATCTTAAAGCTTATTAAGAGATTTGCTTACCTATCATTGTAGAATTTGGTGAGAGAAAGAAGCAACTCTTAGTAGGATTAATGAAGAGGCCTTATATGATCTTGAATTGTAATAGTGATTTAGCTAAAAGCTTGACTGACCCTTAAGCACAAACTAAGAGCAGATCGTCTATAAAGGAGAAGTTTGAAAATATAAGGCTTTCACATTTTTATGGAATTAAAAGTGAGCATTCTTTGTTATATTGATTGCAATGAGTCTTATCAAAGATTAGATGCATATGGTAAAGAGATAAGGGATAGGGGGCCCTGTCTCAAACCTTTAGCTCCCTTGAAAGGTTTAGTATCCTCCTTATTTATAAGAATGCTATAAGTAAACATTGAAGTGCATTACTCAATCCATTGAACGAAAGAATCATGCAACCTTTATGCTCTTAGAATCTTAAGAATGAATCCCTAGTTAATTTTATCAAACGCCTTGGGTATGTCAATCTTCGTTATCCCTTTTCTCTTATAATTGTTTTTCAATAAGTCTTTGGCTACTAGGATGTTTTCTTCCATGTATATTCCTAGAACAAAATCACTCTTGAAGCGGATTTTGGTGTCCTTAGATGAGGTTATCAATCTTATAGGAATAATCTTTAAAATTTTATGGACCACATTATAATAAGAAATAAGGTTAATCTCACTCAATGAATAGGCATTGGGGATTTTTGAGCTTAGGAATATGTGTGTTAATTCATCTCTTAAAGCAATTTCCCCTTTTGAAAAAATTCGAAAACTACTTTTGTAATATGTCAACTCATCATGGTTTAGGTTCTTTGAAAGAGT
>JANITX010000006.1:7678582-7718252 GCA_027564395.1 Erythroxylum ulei
GAGAAGAAGACTCCAGAAGCAAGGTCGGGGGGGGGGGCTGCGGGTAGATTTTTTAGATTTAACTTTTCTTTTTTGCAATTTGGTCCCTGGACAAGTCAGATTTTTGCAAAATAGTCTGAAAGTTTTCGGATTTGTTGGTACCGGCCGGTACCAATCGAAATTTTAGCTGCCGTACCGGTTCCGTTTTCCGACCGGTACGGCACGGTACTCACAACACTGGTATCAATATTACCTTCCATAGATAAGAAAACAAAGACGACGGGTCGATTACAAACACTTTGTAAAGTCTAGACAGATAATATTCAGTAATAATTTTCATTGTTGATAAACATAAATTTATGAAAGTTAAAGCAGACCTAAAAAAACTAGGAAAGGCTAAAAAAATTATGAGGTAGTTTCATAAAAAATTATCTTTTTTTAATAAAATAGTTATTACACTTTTGTAGGTTATCACATTAGTTTAAAAAAGCAACATACTTGAATCAAAAAGAATCACAAATTGTTCGCATTTTTTGCGCATGGTTGACACAGCAACTTCCAAAGTAAACGCAACGAAGCGTGTAAACCTACAAAAATCAAAGCAAAAGATAATGTAGAGAAATTATCAAATAAGAAGGATAAAAATTGAAAAAGATATACAATAAAAAAAATATGCTCACTTACAGTTTCTGTGAATGAAACTTCCGATAATCTTATTTTAGGCGAAACATCTTCAACCAACAATAGTAAGAAAGAATAAAGCTTCTTAATAAGTTTAGAAGTAATAAATGTTAAAATGAAATTTAGAAAGGGCATATGTAAATAATATTGTTAATAAATTCCATCAGGTTTGGAAAATAAAAAAATAGACATAATTGATATAGTTTAAAAATTACCAAAACAGGTTTATAACTTTCATCGTGACTTGCTAAATAAGCAAGCCCTTCTGTGAGTTCAGCGGAAAATTCATCTGCTGTTAGTTTCTCTACATTTAAATTTTTTTTAAAAAAATAGAATAATGAAAAGAAGGTGTATAAAAACTATCATGAAAATACCAATAAGTATGCTTTCCCTCCAAAATAGGCAAGCCTTCAATTTTTTGCAGCTAACTTAACGTTGTTGTCATTAGCTCTCAGGAACCGTTCAATACAATTCTTAGTACAAAATTTCTTCTGTTATCAGGTAGAAAATAATGTTAAATAAAGCAGATATATTGTGTAATATTCATATAACATTGCTTCTTCCTACTTAAAAATACGAAATAGTAGAGAAAGTGAAGTATTTGACCTGGTTTTGTGATAGAGGAGTTTCCTTCATTACACACCGAATAACATGTTTAATTTTCTGAACCTGATATATAGTTCTCTGTAACTCATTTTGAACAAGTAGAGCAAGAGGAAGGTAACCGAATTGGAATGGAATGTAATTATTGTGAACCAAAATTTAAATAAAACTAAGGCTTCTTTAGAAAAATTTAAAACATATTAAATGTTTATTAAAGTAACATTAATTATTTGCATATTTCATTTGTAACAACCGAATAAACTTCATTTATAACAGTGCACATTTAAATACCCAACCTACAAATTGAAAATATTTTCTGCGTGAAACAGCCCGACATATGCGTCTTTAAATAGCTAACGTATCAATTGAAAATATTGACTCATATCTATTGAAAGATTTTCTGTCATTCGATGGCAAATTTTTTTGAAATGAGTAGAATTAACCTATTTCTACCAAAAATCTAAATATGTTACGAGTGTGACATGTTAAGTCACACCCATGAAAGTGAATTAAGATGTCACACAAATTTAAAAAGTGTTTTTCTAATCTTTTCCTACTAAATTTGTTGTAATAAGGACTTAACCTATATTTTTATTCAAAAGGGTAAGATATGAGAAAACTGAGTAGTTTGATTTACCAAACACATTGTTAACGTTGTATATCACGGGAGTAACATGTTAAGTCACATGCGTGACATCTTTTCACGAGAGTGACTTAACATGACATGCTCGTGAAGGATATAATTTGCTTGACGATTTGGAGAAGGTCCAAACTGATTTTTCAGATATTTTCACTACAAAATAATATTTGAGTAATAGTTGACTGATGAATTTTGTTTGATATAAGAAACTTTTAATCCATATTTAATTTTAACTATAAAAACAAAATAAATGTGCAAATAATTAATTGATTTTTTATATAATCAGTAAATAACTTCTTTAATTAATTAAATAAACTTCTTTAATTAATTGTGAAATTATTTTAAATTAAAATACAATTTAATTAATTTCCTATCAAGTAAAGTTAATTAATGGAATAATTAATTCATTATTATTATTATTATTACTAATCACGGTTATTAATTAAGTAGTGCATATGTACATACTATACTATATTATACTTAACCAATTAATTAATTGTCAAATGGAGGGAAAAATGTACAATACAGGACATAATTTTGTAAGGACAAGGAGAAAAAGATATTTTAGTAAAAAAATATAATAACTGTCAAATTTGATATGAATTAAAATAAATTAATACATGTTTAAAGATGTTCTAGACAACTCAGCGCAGTTTTATATTGTATAACTAAAAATCAGAGGTTAATGTCGATAAAGACATTAGTGGTTGAATATTGACACAATGTCAGTCTTCAAATAAAAATAAGCAACGTTAACAGTAGCAACAAATTTTCCCTGATTTGCTGCAGTAATCTTCTGACATAGACATATCATCTTGAGACAGTTGGCTGTATATAGTTAGCAATTCTAAAGTTTGGAGCACTAGGATAAGGAATATGAAATAGACCACATGAAGAAACATGAGCCTGAAACCACTGTCCAGCTGCCAGCATAAATGAGCTAAAGTCATGATACTGATAAATAGAAAGTATCAAGCATACATATCCTCAAAAAGACCTAATCCAAATAACGGATACATATTTTTTATTAAAAAAGCATATAAAGAAAATACCACTCTTTGATTAAATTCCAAAATACAAGCATCCTTGATCTGACAAGAGAAAAGGAGAATAAATCTGTATACTTAACAATGACAAAAATTTTGGTCAACTAGTTGCAGCATATATTTGGATGCCTTCTCCCAAACAAATCCAACGTTATTAAGAAAAAATATTTACATCCAAATTCAATCGATATAAGTTTAAACCTAATTAATCCAAAATGCAACATATTAATTTCAAATCTAATTAGTGAAATCTACATCTCTATTCATATATTTTGATACCGTAGACTATTTATAGCAGTGATATGAAGTGGGCAAGCAAAAGGGATTGAATCTACTCAGAGCAGTTATAAGATTATGGGAATAAGCAGTAAACATTGAGATTAAGCAAAAAAAACCTACATTTAACTGATAATTCTTTAATCCACAGCTTAAATTAAACTAGGATACCTTTGCTAATTTTGGGTGATTGGTTCTCAAGCCTGCACATCAATCCCTTTGATCAATAACTTTGTTCAACTAGTATATCTGCCTTTCTAATTATAAGTATCAGCTGCCAAATAAACAACCAATCAAAAGAAGCATTGTGATACATATAGCTATTCAAATGTTAAGTAATCACGCCTGTGAATTAATAGTCACAATCGTGACTCTCATGCACGGTTGTGACTTGCATGTTATTTTGTTTTTCTTGTTACCATCCAATTAACCCCTATATAATTTTATAACATTTTTATTAAATAATTAATTAGTTCAGTAATTCAATACTATAAAACAGTAATAATGATTCCTTTTTCTTCCCATGACTTCGCAGATCTCAGTTTCACTTAAATGAAATGATTTTATGGATCTTGTCGTAAAAGTTGAGAACCTTTTGAGGTAAAATATTCAAGCTAACAGCAAAAACGATATCATTCCTTTACTTTTATATCCAAGGTGAAAACTTAACACATTAAGAAGTTTAAAATGTTGTTTAATAAGGTAAAAGAGAAATCATGTAGTTATTTAGTGTTCCCCAATTTAACTCTTTATGCTTTATTTATAAAGCAATCGATCATAACACATTGCATGGCATATTCCACCACAAGTAATTACATGCCATTATGATATATTTAAGTCTATAATATACTAACCTCATCTTCCCAATGAGTTGACACCCCCATTTCTAGATTTGTGCTCATTCGAGTCTTGTCATCTGTATCATCAAAGAATAGGGAGATTAGATTCAAGCATATAAATTTAGGAAAATTAGCTTGAATCATGAGAAACTCGTTTAGAAAAGTACCCTGATAGGAGCATTTCAGTAACCAATGACCTAGGATAACATTATGGACTCCAATTCGCATTCCAAAAATGAGTATACTTTCTGTCAAAATAGTGTAGTTGCTATATCCTTATAAAGCAAAACAGAAAGCTATAAATTGGAAAGGGTTCCAAATATAAGGTTGTATAGGCACTAAGGCAGAAACTAAATGCACTAAAATCCATAGGAGAAAAAGAACCTAATTTGCGAGAATTTGATGCAAAAAGCTTGCACTTCAATGAACAAATCCTTCACTGCAAAACCACGACCAATTGGTCAAAATGAAGCAAAATATGAATGCACTTCAAAGACATGCAACATATTTCTTACTTCTGGGAAAGCAAGGACTTACAAAGTTCTGAGAACTATGCTTTCCTTAACACGTTAATCCCCTAATTCACCTTGTAACACTCTATTTTATTTTCTGATTCTTTCAAGCCCCAGAGAACATATATACATATGCATTATATAGATCTGCTAAATGATAAAAGGGTCAATAAACTTTGGATTGCCAAAAAACCAAAGGGCAATAAAGCAATAAATCGATGATTGTATTTGGAATTAGACGCTGCAGGAAAACACAAACAACTCTAACTAGTCTATTTTGCAGGTGCTTGTCCTGGGAAAACAAAGTTAACAGTTAGGATTCTAATAATAATGCACGGTTGTGACTTGTTGACCTTAACAAGCCACAACCGTGCATGTTAAGGTCATTCATTTGCATTCGTAATGAACGACAAAGTAGCCCAATGTAGATTGACTAATTGTCATCAGTTAATAAAAAAGGCAAGAATCGAATAATAATAACAATTAAAAGAAAACAAATAAGATCGTTAAATTGAGAATTGTCACTTGAGGAACCTTGGCGAGTTTAGGAGCAAGAAATGGAGTTATAACCCCAACTCTTGTCGATTCTTCTAGAAGTTTAACTATGTGTTGAATCAAGAAGAGGATAATGAACGCAGTAACACCGATCAATATTCTGATATTGACGTCGAAGATTCTAGTAGCGCTGTGACGGTTACTCCTTGCGTCGCCGCCGTCTTTCTGGGATGTTTATTGGAATGTTGGAAATTTAAGAGATGGAGAGAGAGAAAGGGTTTGGTGAGTGCGTTAAATGTAGAAATTTCTAGGAGTTCAGATCTTCACTGAACAGAAAATCGACCTCAATTTCTAGACATGTATGTTAATTAAACGAACCTCTGACGTGATTGAGAGCATTTGATGGACGAGTTATTAATTGGTGGTAACAAAAGCGATGAGTCACATATTTAAAGTAATAGAAAGGTTACAAGTTATACCTAACTGATACAAAGGTAACAATTTATGCCGACTCACTTAAAGATTAAAGACTAAAAATTAAGAATTACTTTATTAATAAATAATAAAAATGATTTAATCATGAATAATGTTAATAATTAATAATAAGATTTACGCTGAGTATATACTTAAGAATAGTGAATAATTAATAATAACATGAGTAATAATTAATTGTTAATAATTAATAATTATTTTATCAATTAATCATATTTTAATAAATCAATTAATTAATTATATTTTAATTAAATAATTATATTTTAATTATATGTAATTATATCTTAATTAACTAAATAGTTATAATCAAATTAATTAAATATATTTTTAAGTATATGTAATTAAAAAATGAAAACAATAAAGCATTAATAATAACATAAGTAATAATTAACTATTAATAATTAATAATTAATTAATCAATTTATTATAATTTAATAATTAAATTATTTAATTATATATTAATTATTATAAATTATATTTTAGTTAATTTTATTTAATTAAGGAATTAAAAAATATATCATTTTTACGGGTGTAACACTTAAGTCACCCATATGACTCCTATAATAGTAACATTTTATTTTATTTTAATTAATTAAGTAATTAATTAATTATAATTTAATTACTTAATTAATTATATTTTAATTATAAAGCAAAAAAAGAAATATATTTATCACAGGCGCGCGCCACTTATGCCATGCCCATGTAGCTAGTAAATAGAATTCAAAGATAATATTTAATTTTTTTAAAATAAAATCAACATTAGCGCAAAAAACAGACAAAGGCAGGGAAGGCAAAGAAAACTAACCCAAGCCAACAGGCTTATCCCATACACCCGGAACCTTATTGCCTTTCCCCCTTAATAATAACAGAAGCCGAACAATCTGAATTTAAAATGGAGATTAAACAAGAAGTACGATCAATTCAGTGATGTGGGTTTGCATGTAATAAGGCTATCCTGGCTAAAGCATGAGCCGCCTTATTGACAATCCTACGCGTCCATTGAAAGGACAAGTGAAGGAAATGTCGCCTAAATGATAAACAATCAAGGGTCAAAATTCCAATCTCAGACCAATTTGGCGAAGGAGTTAATATTGATTGGACAGCTGCCAAACAATCCGACTCCACAATGACCTTGGCAAGCTGTTGGTCTTTTAGCCAAGAAAGAGCTTCCCTTATAGACATAATTTCGGCAAGAACTGGGTTAAACAGGGCAGGGAAAAAACTTGAAATAGCAGTCACAAACTTACCTCGTGCGTCCTTAAGAACCGCAGCAAAGTCTTCCGTCTGAACATCCTCTGGAGAAACAACGAACTCGCTATCTTCTTTCTCCCAAATAGAGAGCCTTTGCAACCCTGAATCCATGAAGCTAAAACGAAAATCTAAGAGAAACCAACATAGAAATAATACCTAGACCTCACCTTGCACATGAACGGCAAGACTAACACTTGCACTCGTAGAGAGAGAGAGAGAGAGAGGCAAGACCTACCTAAAACCTCGTAGATAATATTTAATTATTCGATTAAAATAATTTAAAAATATTAATAATGTTAATAATTAGTAATAACATGTACGATCAGTATATAATTAACAATAGTAAATAATTAATAACAACGTACGTAATAATTAGTTGTTAATATATATAATAACTATTAATATGCACTACTTAATCAATTAATTATATTTTAATACATCAATTAATTAATTACATATTATTCATTATTAATTATAGCTAAATAAGGTTAACAGTTAATGATTAATAATTAATTTATAAATAAGGTATATTTTAATAAATCAATTAATTTATTATATTCTAATTACTATTAATTATATCAAAATTAATTAATTAAAAATTCTTTAAGCATATTTAATTAAGAAATAAAAATATATACATCTTTTAAGCGTGACAATTAAGTGGATCCGGTGACTCTATACTTAATTAATGTTAATTGATCAATCTATTAATTATCAAAAGTAATAAATTAGTTAGTTAATTAATTATATTTTAATTAATTAATTAGACTTTTTTATATGTGTTAAATATATTATAATTAATTAATCATGTTAAAATAAATCAACTAATTAATAATATTTTAATTTATTAATTAATTGTTTAATAAAAATGTTATAAAATTATATAGATGTTAATTGCTTAATAACAAGAAAAACAATTAAGTCACAACTATGTATGGCTGTCACGCCTGTGATATATATAGTTAAGTCACAAATATAGATATATATACTGAATATTACTATATAATAATTAACAATTAATAATGCAAGGTAACTAACATATATACTAAATATTAACATTTATTGCTAAATCAATTAATTAAAATTTAAAACATCAATTAATTAATTAATAATTAATTTATAAATAAAGTATATTTTAATAAATCAATTATTTTATTATATTCTAATTACTATTCATTATATCAAAATTAATTAATATACAATTATTTAAGTATATTTAGTTAAGAAATGAAAAAATATATGTTTTAGGCATGACAATTAAGTGAAGTCTGTCACTCTATACTTAATTGATGTTAAGTAATCAATTTATTAATTATATACTTCATTAGTAAATTAATTATATATAAATTACATGTGTTAAATAGATTATAATTCATTAATCAATTAATTATGTTATAATTAATCAACTAATTAATACTATTTTACAAAATAACATGCACAGTGTTAAGTCACAACCGTGCTCTTAACACCGTGCATGGCAATCACTCCTGTCACTATTAAGTCACAAGTGTGACTACTTAACTATATATATATATACTGAATATTACTATATAATAATTAACAATAATTAACAATTAATAATGCAGGGTCACAACTAACATAAATATTAATATGTACTACTTAATCAATTAATTACATTTTAACACATCAATTAATTAATTAATTATAAATTAATTATTATTAATTATATCTGAATAAGATTAACAGTTAATGGTTAATAATTAATTTATAAAAAAGTATTAATTATATTTTAATACATCAGTTAATTAATTATATATTAATCATTATTAATTATAACTGAATAAGCTTAACAGTTAATGATTAATAATTAATTTATAAATAAAGTATATTTTAATATATCAATTAATTTATTATATTTTAATTACTATTAATTATATCAAAATTAACTAATTAAAAATTCTTAAGTATATTTAATTAAGAAATAAAAAATATATCTTTTAGGCAAAGCCTGTCACTCTATACTTAATTCTTCTTAATTAATGTTAACCAATCAATTTATTAATTATATACTAAATTAGTAAATTAATTATATAAATATACTTAATTAGTAAATTAATTTATTTAATTAAAAATGACAAACAAAAAAATAAAGGCAAAAAAAGGACCATCGAATCATACTTATTAATGAAATGACAAACAGAAGAAATAACGGCAAAAAAAATTGGACCGTCAGATCATTTGGACGACGAGACGGAATTCCGTGTTCGTTCATCCCGCTCGTCCTTAGTATTATATACTTAACAACATTTTTTGTTGAAATCCAACTATGAGCGAATCACGAGTGCAGCGGAAAACAAAAGTTTTTACAAATTCTGAGCGGATCCCGATAATTGAATAAACTTGAATAAAACACAAATCGATTTAGAAATCGTACCTTGTTTACTTTTTGTTGAAAAATCGTTAAAACTTTTTCCGATTGATCAATCACGAGCTGTCCAAGTTTCCAGCGTCTGATGATATCCACAGAGCAATTCTCAAACTATTTTGAGAGGAATAAGACAAAAGTACTAGCTTCTAAAAAGCTCTTCCCTTTAAATAGAAAAATCATAACAATCTTTTATTAAAATTAAATCTCTTTAATTATAATTAAAATCAAATTCTAATTAAAATTATTATAATTATAATTAATTTAATTTTAATAAAATCAAATATTTTGTATTTGATTCCCAAAGTTTATCAAATTTTATAATTAAGTCCAACTTAATTAAATTTATTTTTCTTTCAGAAATTACTATTTGATGGTTCCTAATAAATTGGCAATGATTATAAATTATAACTCTAATTCACAATTAGAATAAGATAGATTAAAACTTTTTTTAATTTATCTATAATTCTCCAATTAAATAATTCATAATCATAAATCATGATTGATGTCTAGCAACATGTCATGATTACCCAAATATCAAGAATGTCAAAGTGATTGACTTAACCTGTATATACATGGCTATAATGTATAATTCAATCATTTCATCATTTGATATTCTAATTGGACAGAGTATAGATATAGTGTTTACTCTTATCATCCAATTATGTTCGTTTGTGCTAAGTAGTAATCGATTTATAATTGAAATTTGAAAACTCCTTTTAAAATATCAATTCACTTTGGCTAGAGAATTTCATAAATCATTACCAATTAAAAATATCAGAATATTCTCTCTAATTATTTTATAATGACAAATCTTATATTGTCTTACTCAACTATCTACGTATGGTTCATACTGTATCCAATTACTACCGACTTAATTATCCTAGGACGATTTATAAGTAGCATCAAAATACAGTAATTCTCACACTAGATACCTTGGTAATCTCAAGTCTGAGGATCAATTATACAACCATTGTTATGAGATAATCCATAGACACATAAGTAATATTCCATTCGGAATTCTCATAATCGGATCAATTTAGTGATTTATTCTCTAATAATCACTCACACAGTTTAAGTATTTCTATACTTTAATTTATGAGATCCATTACTTTCTTCATAAGAAAGAAACATAACTTGTGCTAGTTTTACCGTTTTAACAATATCCAGTCTTGATGAAACTACAACTAGGAATATTTAGGAACAACACATAAGTGTAAATTAAATATCATAATTATGATCTCATCATAATTCCAATTACATAGTAATTATTCTAAGGATTTTATCTTTAGTATTAAAACATAAAAATTAATTAAATTAACACATAAAGATAAATAAAATCTTTTCATTAATTCAAAATAATATTATACATTAATTTGAATCCAATTGATTGACTACAAGGGCATAAACTAACATTTTTCACTTCTTCGGCACTCATGTCCCATAGAACAATAATTAGAACAAAGTATCGTGAGTGAATTTTAGAGAGAAGGGATCCAAGAACGTTCTGATTTAATTGGATTCCATCTCATTAGGAAAAGCGATATATCACATCCAATAACTTGTTTCTTCTTTTTTAAAACTATGAGATGTTTTGATACGTCAGAATTATTAGTACATAACCTTTTTTTTATATTTTTACAAAAAAATTATTTCTATGACTTAAACTATGACTTTATGGTCACAAAAGAATAACTTTACCGATTGTTTCGGGCTCACTTTACATATATTTTTCAATTTATATATATTTAAAGTCAGTTAGTTTGATATTTAATACCGGCTTTAACAAATTAATGAAAAAAAATCTATATACTATACTTTCATCCATATGCTTGAGGGGTTAAAAAATCTACCTAAATTTGTTTGTTTGTTTATAGAATGTGGTTGGTGGAATACAGGGATCATAGCATATACAATGTTCACTGATTAGACTCCATTCGCTCCAATTTATATTTGGGCATGGACCGAGCAATTATATTCTCATATGCGGATCACAGCAATTGCTAATCGTCATTAGAAGGAAGCAATAAACAATTACAAGCTCGATTATATTAGAGAATTTTTTATTTTATGGAAAAAAAAGGTGAAAAAGAACACTAATCATCTTACAGTCCAATTACAAGTAAAGGGTACTTCTTATAGTAGTTTTGTTTCTCTTTTTTTTTTTAAAAAAAAATGTAAGACTAACTTAAAAAGATGAGCCTTGGTACAACTATTTACGATATTAAATAATATTATAAATGGTTGATATGATATACTACATTTACCATTATGTTAATTCCTATAAAGGAAAATTTTTATTGCTTAAATTTTAATAAAATATAATAAAAATTATTTGATAATTAAATAATACCGTAAATAGTTGATATGATATACTTCATTTATCTCGGTGCTTGACAAAGTAATATTTAATTATTTCCACACTTACAAAATAGGATAATATTTGGCTTGACAAATTTAAAATAGTTAATAACTTAGAATATAATTTGTTAAATTTTCTCTTAAGTATGTTAATTTTTTGTATTTTTAAAAATTAATTTCTTGTATTGAGTCACTTATGTATGGATATTAAATTTTATTAATAAAAATATTTTTTAAATTTACATATTCGTATATTGTGGATTTATCAATGCCTCTTCTTTTCCTTGGACCAAGGGCCTGTAAAATATTAGAAATGATAGTGAGTCAACCATTGATGTCCAGCAATGTATTCAAAGTGTGGAAATAAGTTAACTTCCAATCTGAAGGATGTGTCAAGCTGACAAAAAGAACAATAGAAAGGTGGAAGATGTTTAGGTTCAGGTTACCAAAGGAGCTCTTAACTTGGAATGGATCCTCTGTTTATAAATTAATTCTCGCTTTGATTCATTAAATCTTATTCACACATTTATATAATATTCATATAAATATATAAATAAAATTAAATAGCACAGGATTGAAACATTTTAATAGACATAGAGGATCTCGTTTCCTCTTAACCTTCTTCAACAATCCGTTCACATTTTCAAATATGACCTACGTGGATAAATTAAATAGCACAAAATTGGAACATCCTAATAAGTCCATAAAATCTCGTTTCCTCTTAAACGTCTTCCACAGTCCCTTCACATTTTCAAGTATTGAATTTATTCAAGATGCTAATTTTGTTGTTATCTTGGGTAAGTTGATAATGATGCAGTTCTACTTCTACCATGTTGGCTAAATTGTATATGTAATCGTTTCAGCCTGGCACATTGTTCGTTGGGCAGAGAATGTTGTTTCACCCTTCACCATTTTCAGGTCTTATACTCGCCTGTATCTGCATCCCAAGCTCTTTGTCTATCTCTCCAAAATTTTCGTCATTATTACACCCTTTGTTCTTTGAGGTTTGCAAGAGTTTTCTCCTATTTTTAAATTATTGACTGGACTTACTATGCAAACCTAACTTAGGTGTTGCTTTTTATCGTTTAATTACGTTTCCAATTCATTATTTGCATATTAGTCTTGCTTCATCAAACAATCTTGTTTCCAGACTTCCAGTTCCCGCTTTTTAAAACTGGTTTTCAACCCATTTGCTTCATTCTCATCATGCTTAAATCCCCAAAATTTGACTGCTTTCAATCACTTTACTCTGATTCACTTTTCATGTTTGATTTATTTATTTAATTGTCATTTTTTAATTTGTGTATTTATTTACATATTTGAACTTTTATTTTTATTTTTTCTTTACCATGTTCTATATTTATTGTATACATTATTTTATTACTTATTTATTTATTTTTATTTATTTTATTTTATTACTGTTTTTATCTTTTATTTTTATTTCAATTTTATTTTTAATTAGCATTATTTTATTATTTTAATGTATATACTTTTCTTTTTCTTTTTTGTTTTATGTGGGTCTATCGAAAATAGCTTATTTAGTGATTAGGAATAAAACTGCGTACTATTGGACCTTTCCGAACCTTGCGTATCAGCAAGACTTTTTCTCAGTTACCATTGTTGTTGTTATTGTTGTAGTAAATAATTACATGACGAATTTAAAAATAATTTTATAATTATTGCAATAATAGTGATGAAGACAAAAATTATTTATAATGGTTAGATTAAAGAATTTTTATTATAAATTCACTTCTCAAATTTTACTTGACAATTCATTATTTTCGTCATTCAATAGTTGAATATAAATCATCAATACAACTTTTTTGTTATGGGTGGAGAGAAATCTGCTTAAACATCAGAGCGACGTCTGATCTCGTGCATAACGAAATAAATACATTTTTTTTCATTTTTCGAAAGCCAAAACCCCTTAAATTCTATAACATGATTAGCATATAAAACATAATAAAGTATGAATTTTAATTTATATTTTATTCCAAAGCTTGATCTCTTTTTTTGTTATTTTTCTTTAATCGTTTTTTAAATCAACTCATACCGTACAAGTGTCCAACCTCTAACAATATCTATTAAACATATTGAAAAAGCTCTATAACTATTATAGAAAGGGTTAGACGAGAAGTGTTAGCTTTTTTGGAGCTTAAGTTCATTTATAATAGGCTTTGGGTATTTTAGTAATTTAATTAGCATTATAGTTAATTTAATTAAATATCAATTATGTCTAAATAAGATTTAATATTTCATATTGGTCCTTATTATTAAATATCTCATATTTAATCATAAATTTTCTCAAACTTTATAATGAAGCCCAATTTGATTAAAATATTTTTTCTCTCTTCAACATGTTCTTTTTATATAATTCATTAGGTTCTCACATATATTGGCGATAAATATAAATTATAAGCCTAAATTATATTTAAGATTAGATAAATTAAACTCTTTTAATTTATCATTAATTTTCTAGTTAAACAATTTATATTTCTATATAAAGATTGACATCTAACATCGTATCATGACTATCCAAATATTTATAAATATCAAAATGATTTTAACTAACCTTTCTGTGCATGATTTTTTTGGTATAATTTAATCATTTCATCATACAATATTTCAATTAGACAAAGCAATTTATTCAATTAATGACATTTCTAAATTATTTTACAAAGTGTCATTTAATCTTGGCCAATAATTTTCTAAATCAATACTAATTGAAAATAACGAAACATTCTCTTTAATCATTTTAAGGTAATAAATTCTATATTGAACATTCAACTACTTCCATATAGTTTATGTTATATCCAGTGACTACAGATTGAGTCATCTTTAACCAAAATAAGTCATAAGTAGTATCAAAAATATAAAAATTCATATACAAAATGCTTTGGTGATCTCAAGTCAAAAGATCACTTATACAATCATCACAATAAGAATTTCTATACACATATCAGTAATGTTTAATAGAATTCACATCTAAGGTCAATTCAGTAAGTTTGTTCTATAGTAAGCACTCACTCGTTTACTTAAGTATCTCTACATTTTAATCTATAAAATCGACTACTTCTTTCTTAAAAAACAAACATAACATGTGCTAGTATTTTTACGTTATACTAATATTCAATCTTAATAGGATAATAATTAGGAACAATATGAGAATAATACATATATGCAATATGAATCTCATAGTTATAATCTTATTATAATTTTATTTACAATATATATTTATCTAATTGACTTTATTATATACATCTAAATTTGAATAAGGTAAAGAATGTCTATAGATAATTATATTATTAAACTATAATTAACTGATTGACTGTAAAACATAAATTAACATGCCCTTATAAATATGATACTTTGATACAGGTAAAGAATAACCCTTCACAAATCTTATTCAAGGTCAAGGTAAATCTTAACAACGTATATTCTAAGCAACTTTTTAATTGTAACAATTGCACAATCATACAACTCAAACACATCTTCTCGAACTATGTTGAATGTAGGTTATGTAATATATACATTTAAAATATTCAGTAACTCTCTAGTACATCCAAAAGTTCCTTCTTATAACTCTATTTATACTAAAAGTTAACTTAATTAGTTGTTAAACACACATAATGTACTTGATTTCTCCTTATTCTTGATTATTCACTTAAATTTTCTTGAAATTATCTTAAATTGCACATTAAATATTTAATTAATTTATTCAACTCCTTTACTTATCTTGTTCTTTTATTAAATTTGATTTTCTACATATTATTTTATTGTATTAAAATAAAACTATTAATATCATAAAAATAAATATATCCGTAGTTGTTATTATTAAAATTATTAGTTAATAACTAAATTAGTCCAACAATTGAGTATCTACCGATGATTAAAAAATTCAACTAATTCGACTCGTTTAACTGTAAAAATCTTGAACTGTCCAATTTTTCTGTTTACTTTTTTTACTTTTTGGTTCAAACTTTTGTTGTTAAAAATTAATAAGTTTATTGATTATTCGGTTAATTTATGTAAATTAATAATTTTTTACAAACTAAAATAAATTGATTAATTTTTATTTATCAATCTCTTTTTTTAATTAAATTTCAAAATGTCAATTAATAAAAATAATCTCTTTTAATTATATTTTAAATTCTTTAATTTTATTTAATCTTTATTCAATTTTATAAGAGTTTAATATTGATTAAACTTTTTAAATTTTAAATTACTATATACTTTCTGTCCCCATTTTATGACATTGGCACCTACTTCCTTCAACAAGATAAAGCCAATTTTCCTTTTTCCTTTGTTTCTAAAGTCCGAGACATCGTGGGAAAGTGCCACCTAAAACTTAAAAGTAATCATAACTAATTGTACCTTTAACAGTCCCACAGCTCAAGTCCATTTGCCTCCTTACATGAACAAACAAGCGCGATGTCAATCGTTCCATCATAGACAGACTCCCTTTCAATTCCCAGCTGAACTGAGAGTTGCAAAGCAACTTGATTAACAAGGACTAATACTTTACATGACATTACACATATCAAACTTTTTGGTAAATCAGTAAGAAAACAGAGGATGGAAACTCCAAACTCCAAGGACCGTAATGAAACATAAATAAATATGTTGATTAAATGCCTCATAATGTCAAGCTTTGTCTTCACCGGCGGTTTGTGCTTGAACAGGAGGAGCTGGGACCGGCGGAGCATAATACTGAGGAACTCTGACCGTTTCATTTCTACCTTTAGCCCTAACGAGAAGGTAACACGCTAGAGCCACTATCAATAGAAACAATATTAAAGGCAATGACACCACTATTACGTAACCCATCTTCTTTATCTTCTGTTTTTCTTACAGTGCTAGCCGACTCCTGCAGGCTGCATCCGAAAAAGGAAACCAAACCCTGAAATGTTAGCATAATTAACGAATATCGATTCACCGTGCGAACAAGCAATCACACATGTATTAGGTCCAAAGCATACAAGCCAACATGTGTGTTCCTAATTTTCTGCTAAAAGTCATTGGTTTGGTACTAGAACAACTCCAAAATCTCCACTCATTTCAATGTTTCTTCGGCGATTACAAACACTTCAGAATTACAACAAGAGTTCATGTCCTTGTTCCTTCCTTTCTATACCAATCAAACGTAGGAGAGAGTTCATTAATATAGCCTTGGAGTTGGACGTGTTCTACTGATTCATATTGGAATTAAAGAATGCACCAAAATCGATAATAAAATCAATTTAATTGGATCTGAACAATAACTACGTACCTTTTCAGTGATGAAGTTTAAAAAGATTGAATCCTCAGGTCAGGGGCATCTGGAGACACAGGTGATGTTGATTTGCAGTGGTTACAAAAGGCAAAGGACGAGCTGCAGAATTCATAAGGGAGCGGACAGAACAGAAGTTGTGGTGGGTTGGGTTAAACGGCTGCGAGTAATCCACGTGTCACGAACTCATATAGCAAAAATGACGTGGCTTTTGACTCTTATACCAAACTGCTTAGGATGATGTAACAACTAAACCAAGTTCGTTCGACAAATTTGTGATTTTGTGAATATGTTGTTGTGCTTGAAAACAATATTTTGTTACTTGTAGATTTTCTTATTTAAAACAAAATAAAACGTAAAAAATAAATTAAACGTGTTTAAAAAAAAAAGGAAAATCATATATTCAAACAATAAGTTTTAAAGGGACAAGTAAAGTTGCTATTTACATCTATAAGATCACAGGTTTAAGTCATAGAAATAGTCTTTTTGTAGAAATACAAAGAAAGGTTACTGAAAAGTGAAAAGTATTTGTACATTAGGTACATTGAATTTAAGAAAATCATAGATTCACAAAAAACTTGTAACACTAATTTTAAAATTTAAGTTAATAAATTAGTAAAATAATAAATATCTATGATATTAAACTTATCATCATAAAGAACTTAGTTATATTTAGAATTAGTCAATTTATTTTTCTTTATTTGATCGAAATTAGTCCTATTTAATGTAAGAGAAAGCATTTGATATTTACTTCACATATATCAAAATATTATTAATTTATAATTTATAATTTTCCTGTATATTAAATATAAAAATATATTTTATTTATAAAATTTAAGTTAATTAAAAACATTGAAATAGTTAATTTATTAAATTGTAATTATTGAAAAATATGTAGGAATTAAGTATTCAAAATACTAAAATTACTTTTGATTTAATCTAAAATTTTTAATTTTACATATGGATATGAATATGTAAATGACGAAGGCCTTATTTCTTCTCTCTCTGTTTTTTTTTAGGGGAAGCAAGAGTCTTTCTTGTCACTTTCATCAGTTTCATGTTTTGGGTTGACTTAACTGTGCCTGACATGGAATAGTTTAAAGTAATCACTTGTACTAGACACAAATCAGGTAAACAAATATGGTCAACTTCCTTCCTCGAGTGAAATGAACTTCTCTTGCTTTGCATTTTATGACAAAGGTGACATATATACAGGAGCTGCAGAAACAGAGTCAGAGTGGCACCTGATCAACTTTTACCCTTTCTAACCATTTTCTGTGATTCTGCCGCAAAGTACATTTCCAGTAATTTTGTCCCTATGTATACATAAACACACAATCACATGATTTGCAGCACATTTCTTTTAGTACAAGAGAGTAAGCTTGCCATAGCCAGCCGTCAATTAATGACCTGATCACGGCACTAAGCTGCCATTGCAAATCAAAAAGCTCAGTATCACCCACCTGAGCCAAACTGAGCGTAAAGAGCCCAATGCAAGTGCCTGCTTCACTTTCCCTTTAGTCATTTACCACCCGACGGCTTGTTGGATAACCTGCGCTTGTATCGCTTCAGTACAGAAGCTAGATTCTCTTTCCCCTTTGGGAAAGCCACATCTCCCGCAGCAGTCCCTAATCGACCCTTACGACTAGATATGGCCATCTCAACATCCTTTATTAAATCCAACAGCATTGATGAAGTTGTGCACTTTCCCCTGCCTGGTTTTGCTGTAGGGGGTAACATTCCATTTGAAAGAGGGGGGCTTGACCTATTTTGGTAAGTAGGGGGGAACTGGAGGCATAAACATGGCGAAAGAGGGCTGCGGTGCTTCGAAAACGCCAAATCTATGATTCCCTGTTAACCAAAGTAATATTGCTTTATAATGTTTAAGAGAAAACACACACAAACACACAGATTGAGAGAGAGACTGAGAGTGGCTGAGAGGTAAAAGTAGATCACACTGACAATGTACATTATATACAGGTCATAAACATGTCATTCACATATACAAAGTAGTAGAGCTCAATGTTGAAAGCATGAGTGAGCGCAGGAGATGAGCATAATTTGGCCCAACAGTATCCAACTAAAATAAAGGTGCTCTTTTATATGGTCAACAAACTGTAAACATGATTAAACATTTTATATAGACAGCCGTCAATTATTGCAGTTGAAAAATGCGGTAAAGAAACATACCTGAAGACGGTTTAAGACATAAGTATATTTGCCCCAGAGTTCAGGTCGGCTTTCCATGAGGGACAAATCTAGAATTCGATGAATACACCAGACACCAAAGCTGACCACCAAATCCATTTTCCAGACACATTCCTCTCCGCAATTGGGAACCGAGGATACTGATATAATTCCTGTACCTGTTTTGTCATATCTCAAAGAACCAGAAATGTTCATGTCTCTCATTTCAGCTTCATACAAATACTTCTCCCTTGCAGCCACATGATCAATGAGGTCTTCATCAGCACCATCATTTTGCTTAAACAACCAATCAGATCCTTCCAAATTCAAAAGCTTCATCATGCAGCGTCTGAAAGATCCAAGAAGCTGGGCCTCTGAATCCATATGATAAGTACCTTCTCGAGCTACTGAATTTGACAACCTACCAGCATTGCTCCCAACAGATCGAGTTCTATCAGCCACACCAAACTGCTGAAGTGGCTGTTTGGACCAGAGAGATCCATCTCCATAGCCTCTTGATAGCTCATCAAAAGCCAACGAACCTCCTGTTCCTGACCCAGCACTTGCATAAAAGGACTGCTCATTGTTTGTTCTACCAATAGATGATCCAAAACTAACAGGACTGTCCCACTGTGCACTCTTTCCAGGCATATATAAGTTGGAATATGGCCCAGATGGTCCAGGAATGTCAGGCAGGCTGTGGTACTTCTTTGAATTGATGGACATACCCCCATCATCGGACAATCCAGATGAGCAAGCACCATAATATGCTGCGTCAGGTTGGGGCAGAAAATTTCTAGATGCTGTAAATCGCGAGGCTTGTGGAGAGCTTGATCCATTTTGCAACTTCTGTGCCCATGCAGCTGCATATGGGCCACTAAAATTTCTAGGACCTAGAGATGGGGATAAAGGTGCTGCTGATTCCCATTGATCATTTAAACAATTGGAACTCATGTCCTTAGGAATCCAGTTTACAGTTGATGCCATTTGATAATCATCAACAGTAGCTGGCTGGGTATCCCAGCCATCAGTTGATGGTAGATTTCGCATACTAGAATACCTCTTTTCAGTAGATTCCAAAACACTGCAGCTGGAACCAGGAACGGTAGTTGGCAGGGTATCCCAGCCATCAGTTGATGGTAGAGTTCGCATACTACAATACTTCTTCCCAATGGGTTCCCAAACATTGCGGCTAGAACCAGGAACTGTAGTTGGCTGGGTATCCCAGCCGTCATTTGATGGCAGAGTTCGCATACTAGAATACCTCTTCCCAGTAGATTCCAAAACATTGCGGTTGGAACCATGAATGGTAGCTGGCTGGGCATCCCAGCCATCAGTTGATGGTAGATTTCGCAAACTAGAATATTTCTTTTCACTAGATTCCAAAACATTGTGGTTGGAACCATGAGCCGTAGCTGGTTGGGTATCCCAGCCGTCAGTTGATGGCAGAGTACGCATACTAGAATACCTCTTCTCAGAAGAGTCCACAACATTGCGGCTGGAACCATGTTGCATGTGATTGGACCAGATAGAGGAAGATCCCCTCTGAAATGCATATAATGAGTCAATAAGGTTTTGTGTCCTTGGCTGCCTGGGAGAATCAGATAAGCTTGAATTTACCATAGGGTCAGATCCTCTACCACCTACAGATGGGAAATATCCACCAAAATCCTTTCCAGTTGTATCCCCTTTCAGTGAAAAAGACGCATGCTTTGAATCAGCCAACAAGACATCCCACTTTCTCAACTTAGCATCAGAAGTTGATTGCCCGTGAGTGTCATACAACTGCCCCCAAAATTCATCCAGAGTTGCAGCAAATTGGCGTCTTGCAGCTCGACCCAACCCAGCTAATCTTGAGAGGCTTCCAGCACCACTGCCACCCTCATCACTTTTTCCACTGAGACTCCTCAATGATGCTGGACCATCAGACGTCAATGGTGAGGTGCTTCCAGGAACTCCTTTTGGCAATTCTTCAGGCTCCCAAGCATCTGCCTCATCATCCTTCTTTTCAACCTGTAAATCTCCTTCCACAACCACAGTCTTTTCAACTCTGTCGATTGATTCAATCTTAAATGTCTTGGAATCTACCGAATCACCATCAGAAACATCATTAACTGCAACTGCCATACACAAAGACTCTTCACTGGGTGAATGATCCTGTTGGTAGCATACCTGGTCACTGGGAAAAGTACCATGGGAATGATCCTCCTCAATAGTTGTCAGATGAAGATTATTATGGGACTCCACAGCCGTTACGGGTAAATTAGGACCAGCTTTTGTGATAAATATATCCGGGTAACCGTCGATGGATTTGTCTGATGTCAAAACCTGTTCCTGCTTGTAAGCGTGTTCTCCATCGTACCTAGTTTCACCCGAAATTATTTCCTCCCTCCCTCGAGATAGCTCATGTATGGGATCTTGTAAGTCCCATCTCCAAACCTGAGCATCTAGCGGGGTTGCAGATTTCAACGGAGTAGCTGCTAACCAAAGCATTAGACAAAATGATGAAGAGGCAGTCAAGAGCAGAGTAATGTAAGGCACCGATGAAGTAATGCCCATGTTCCACCTCAAATTCCCTACCCAATCACTATCCCCAAATATTATCTCTATAACAAATATAATCTGCAGACCTAGCAAGCCCATGAATGTAATCACCGCAATGAATTCCAGAAGTTGAGAAATTTTGTAGACACCCATGACTTGTCTCGATGACGCGACTCGGAAAAGTGGGATTACAGAAGATGGAAGTAGCAGAGCTATTATAACTTGGGAAAACATAAGCAGTTGATATACTCCTTCAACTCCTGATGTCCATACACAATAAAGGGCTGGGACAAGGGCAATAATTCTAACAGTAGCACGTTGAAGCCAATTAGGAATATCCAGACTGAGAAAATCATGTAAGATTACTTGTCCGCCAAGATTCCAGGTTAATGCAGTTATTTGATTTGTGAGATACAAAATTAGTACAAAAGCAAAGTGTGCTACTGGACTCCTGAAAACCTGCATCAATTATTTGGAAAGAAAAACAAATCAAAGAGTACATTAAAGGTTATACATAATGTTGCGTTGCATGTTAAAAATGGTCATACAATCAGGAATTACCTGTTCCAGTAGTGACAATGCATCAGGAAATGTAAGCAAAACCAGGCCACTACTATAGAACACATTTGCAGCTGAATTCAAAAGCACATAATTCACCACAGCAATGCCAAAGAATGTGCAAAATATGGCCCAGAAATGCTTATGACACAAGGCATTCTTAGAGACATCATGTGGTCCCTGATGTTGCTGTAAAACATTGAAATATCAAATTTCAGATATGTTCAAACCGAAAATGACGGTGTCAGTTATTTGAAAGAACAAGAAACTCAAATAGCATCCAAAAACTACTAAATGGGTGCAAAAATCAGCAACAACAAAGAACAAAAGTTAATAATCATAGCAAAAATTTCAAGAAGTCAAAGACAATAGTAATTCCTTCTAACCATGCCACATCTGCCACCCTATGCAGAGCAACCTTTAACTAAAGAACTACACGCATGCATAAGCCTACGTACACAGAAGCATACAGACACAAGAAAATCGCCGCAACAATAGAAAATGGTGGCTACCATGTTGAAGGAAAAGATTGGAGGAAAAGACACATACCAGAACCATAGAAGAATGAAGATAAAAATTATGAGGCATGATATTTGCTCCAAGAAGACTCATCAAGGCAAACAGACTTTCCGCGTTTAACTTTGTCAGCACCCCATTCATGGAGAGTGGGGTTTCTTGCTTACTGCTGAACACTCCAAAGATATAAAGGGCTAATATAGGAACCACAAAACGTGTCAAGAGAAAATTTGCCTTGCATCTCTCCTGAAAAGCAAGTAGTTAAAAATTATAGGTGAATTTTCTAGAAAGAAAGAACAAAAAGAAGTCCCACTGGTCTAACTTACCAGGAAGGTGAAAAAAAGTGGTGAGAAAACCGCATCCAGTGCAGTAAAAAAAACACAAGTGGACAAGTCCATCCCAAGGAGAAGATTAAGTCCATGTGCAATGCCAAGGATCTAATACAATCAGGAAATTTACAAGTTAGCAGCAAATGTTAACTAGGTCCGGCAAAGCACTTCGATCAATTTGCAAATTGACCAGTTCTACTAACTAAAAGTAACTGCAGGTGACCAAGTATGAGACTACTACCATGGTAAGGTCCAACATGACCACAGAAAGTGATGTTTGGACTCCCAGACATATGCATGTGAACTTGTTGTACTCAGTGCTGCAAATCTGCAGCATCAATAAAGAAGAAACAAGTTTGGTAAATCAAAACCCAGTTAGATAATGTCCAAGAGTAGTAAACAAGTTCTTTGCATAACAGAAAGTTAAAATGGAAGTTCTTGAAGCAATTACAGATTCTTTGGAGTGAAAATGTATAACCAGCACAAACAAGAAACACATGGTCATTTAATTGAAAAACTCAAGATCCATAGATGAACAACTACATTCTTTCCTTCCCATGCTAAATAAGAGGGGGGCATTATGTGGCATCGACAAACAATTCTATGTAAATTTAGGCCGCTTCTTGATACATTTCAATTTCAGTAATCTAGGAAAACATAAGGGCAATAGAACTCAAGACAATATATATGTGTAGGGAAAATAAAACAATGCAATACCAAATAAAAAATATAAATTAACTCAGATGAGCACAAAGCTGATTAAATACTACCTGGGCAAGATCTCTTCTAGTAACCACACCAATCCGAGCTGATAGGTATTGGCACAGCATTGCAGCAACATTGAAAAAGACCATAGGAAATACCAGATTAAATCCAAAACGAGCACCTCCTTCAACTGTTGCTGCCCACTTTCCAGGGTCAACATATCCAAGTGCAATCAGAAGCGCCGGTACAATAGCAGGAAGCATTCCATGAAGAACACCCGGCAGATTGTTAGTACTTACAAACTCAGCTTCCATGTCTCAATCAGCGACCAAAATGAACAACCAGCACAATGCACTAATTAAACAGAATTTTCAAGCAAAGATCAACCTCCTAGAGTTATAAGAGCGATTGAATTCTGTTGCTGCTTAAATCTGCTTCTCCTAAGACATGCAAGCCACTTCCAGCCCCATGTAATGCACATCAAACCACAAGCAATCTCCTTGAAGCAAAACTGGTTGCATATGACTGCCAGTTACATGCATAGCTGAGTGTGATCATCAAAGACCAATCTACAACTTGATCCCAGCTCACCTCACTTGCTCCTGTAGAGTAGCTACAACACCTTAGATACCTGGTTCAGTACCTGATAAGAGCAGCAACTTAGGACATTTGAAGCCCTCAGACGTTCTTCTGGTATCCACGACTGACTAGAGTAAAAAAATTACTGAACTTCTACAGAGGCTCCAAATACTTATCCAGAAAAAGTCACACAGATGCCTGTATTTATGCAAAGAGGTGGACGTGTAAGTAACTACATATTTGTTAAACAGTAGCCACTGAACCTCCAAGATAGGTACTTAAATAAAGTATTCAGAAGCAAAAGTTAATTTCACAACATAAAAGATCAAGGTTACAGGCAATTTGTACCAATAGCATCAATTGATAGCATCCAGAACAAAGTAACAGCATTCAAACTGTGTACAACTCCGTAAAAAAGTTCACCAAACACGGTACAAGACCTAACCTCAATCGTAACAGTAGTGTGACCAACAAGTTCAATCACTAAAAGGTACAGGAAATAGAGAGCAGATAAGATGATTTTGTCCACATAGTTACAAATTACTTTTCTCTCAACTTGAACACTAACTCCTCGCAAACTAAAATTATAAGTCGTCAAACAATAAAATCAAAAGAACAAAACTCCTAGTAGCCAACCAAGTGTGAAAGAACCAAAAAGAAAAAAGAAAAAGAAAAGAGAAAGAGCTCAAAACCCATTTAGAAACCTCAAAGCTCGGGATTGATTATGATCAAAGAAGAGAAACAAAAACAAGAAAAAAGAGAACTCTTTTAGCAGAACACAAACTAATTATCAGCGAAACAAAACCGATTAGCAAAAAGATTACATCTTCACAGCAAAGAAACGACCCAGAAACCCCGCCTAAGCAGAAACCACAAAAGTAGATCTGATTAAACAGAAGGAAAGCAGAAACGGCTTTGGGAAAACAAACTATCTTCATTTGTACGGACACCAAAGTCAAATTGCATGAAACAAAAAAAACCCCTCAAAAAAAAAGAAAAAGAAAAACCCATACCAGCCAAGCTCAGTATTGTCGAATTAGCGTTTGAGAAACTTTGATTAAGGTCTAAAATCATCAACCTTCACTCTCACTTTCTTCCCTCTTGTGTTTTTTTCATCTCTCCCTATCTCTCTCTCTCTATCAAGTGACCTCAGACAGAAGTAGATCTCATGAAGAGGCGTACTACGCAGTTAAATAACAGGTGGATTTTTTATTGTCTTCCTCCTTCCTTGGACTTGGAGTAAGTGTTTTTTTTATTAATTTTACCTTAATATTAATTATTTAATTAAATAGTGAGATTATTTACCTCCGTGCTGAATGAAATCTCAAAGTCATTCTTTAAATGACAGCAATTGTTAAAAGATGGAAGATCAAAACGTAGTGTTTAAAAGGGGAAACTCTTTAAATAAATTGAAAAGACAGTTGACGCTTTTCTAGCTTTTTACATTTATGACTACACATTTGCCTTTTGTGCTTCTTTTTAAGTGTTTAAAAAGGCCAAGATAATAAATGTGCCAAATTACTTGCTACTTAGAATATTTTATAACCGGTGCCACTTATTTTAATACTACACTTATAAATTGTTATTATATCTTATTAGAAGATAAGTCCAGATCTGTTTGTTTCCCTTCTCAAAAAAAAAAAAAAGAGAGGGATGGTAAACCATTCCTTTGTCGCTATTTTTGATAATAGGGTATGTCTTCATTTGATACAATAAAATATACAATTTAAATGTGTAATTATCACCGCTATAGAATCTACTTTTAGTTCGATCCAATAATATTCCATATTTCAAGTGAGCGTGAGATCGGAAAAAACTCTCCAAAATTTCACAGATACAGAAGAATACCAGTTAAAATTTTGAATGAAACTTTCAAGTTAGGATTAGGTTTTTTATAAAATTAAAAAATCAGAATTTTTTTAAAGTATGTTATTATTAAAAAAAGGATAGAATTATTGTGGGACCAATCTGCCATACCTGAGGGCAATGAGGAACTAAATAGGCAAAACAATTGAAAAAGTTAGGTCTTGCAGATAATTACTCACAATTCCATGCCCCTAAATAGAAGAATTCCAAGTTTGGGGTTGTAGTATGACAGAAGAAGATACCAAATCTTTTCAAAATCATCATAACAAATTGGAGGGGAAAAAAAAAAGGTTTCTGAAAATGAATGTTGACTTCTTGACCTATTTTATTTACCTTTTAATTATTATTCTTTTTTTTAATATTTTTAAATATGATCACCTAAACCCATGCAATATTTTTTTGTTGAGAATTTCGTCAGAGTCCAAATAGTCGTCAACTATTTTACATTATTATTTTGTTAGTCGACTTTTACCGTTATTTAATAAAATAACATTAATAGACAATTTTTCATTACACTATTAATTTGAAATAATTAAAAAACTTAACCGATTTGATCGGTTCAACCGTAACAATTTTAAATTGTCCAACGTTTAGTTCCGTTTACTTTTAAAATTCTTGTTGTTAAAATTGTTTAATTTATTTTTTAGTCGATTTTATGTTAGTTAAACATTTTAAACTTGAAATCTCTGTTAGTTGAGTTTTAACATATTGCTTGTTTGTCTCTTTGCCATTTTTTTCTAGCTTCCTATTTTGAAGCAACAATTTCTAAAAATAATAGGTATAGACAGGTTTCTAAATCTTTCTTAATATCATCATTTAAACCTAGAAAGTTGACTCATAATACTCAAAAGTAAAGTTGAAAAAGAGAGAAAGAGAGTGAGAGGAGTGAAGCCAATTTTAGAAAAAAAAGGACATCAAGAAAATAAATGCATGGTTATGCCATTGCTAAAGGTAAGACAGTTGACAAGTTTAAGTTATTTGTACAACGACGAAGAAGACGACGATGATGATGAGTGCGACAACAACAATGAAAATAGATTATTTATTCTCATTACTCTATTCATATCATATTCTATGAGCATTTATTTATTTAATAAATAGAACTCATAATATCGTCTTTATTTTCAGTATATGCTAATCGGTTCTTGAAATTTTTATATATTTGATAGATAAATATCTTGGAATTCTTTGAAGTATGTAAAAAAATGATTTACTTTAATATTTTTTGTTGTTAAAAACCAATCATTTTATTAATTAATTGATTGATTTTTATAAATTAATAAGTAGTTATAAACTAAAATTAATTAATTAATTTTTATTTAATAACCACTTTTTTTAATTAAACTTTAAATTATTCAATAAAAAGGAACAATCTTTTTCAATCATATTTCAAATTCTTTAATTTTTTTCAATACTTAGTTAGTATTATGACAGTCTAATATCAGTTCAACCTTTTAAACCTTAAACATCTCATCTTATAGGTTTAACTTCCGATCTAATTCTTAAAATATTGCTTAGCACATGTCCCGTTAATCATGTATCAAAGAATTAATAGTAGTTATTTATATTAGCATGAGATAAAGGGCAGGCCTTGATGGCCCCTTTTTTCTTACAATATACTTTTTGCTTCCCTTTAGGACCATAAGTTATAAAATGTTACCATTAATGGTTTAATCTTTAGATCAGATTATGATAAAATTGTAGCTAAAGTGGGTCTTGCTACGATCATTTTTGGTACTTTTTGAGGTAAAAAGTACAGAGCAAAGTAGTATAATAAGCACAAACAAAAATTCTAAATCCCATGCAACCTCAAGTTGGAGGAATCTCTCAGTAGACGCCATGGTCCGCATCATCCTGCTTTATTATTATTTCATGAGAGTATGGCACGATTCAAATGTATTAATGTGATCAAATTAAAATTTTATTGGGCTACATCACTTTTAATAATAAGATTACATTTTTATCCTAATAACTAAAAGTTTTCTTTGTTGAGATTATAATAAGGGTAAAAGACAAAGACTTTAAAAAAATTAATCTTTAAAAATTTTGAAATTATTTTTTATAAATTTTAATTTTATAGAAAAAGTCCACCTTTAAACTTTGATTTAAAAAAACAATGAAGTATATATAAAATGAACATCATAATTGTATCAATCAAATATACTTAAATGACGATTTAACTCAACTCTTAAATTTTCATTATAATTATTTATTTGATTCAAGTTCAATACATTTGAGTCAGTATTAAGACGCGAATTGACTTATCTTGTAACTAACATTTGATTATTGCATGTTTGATATTCATACCGAGTGTATTTTATTGTTAGTCTTTAAAAAAAAGTTAGCTTACTTAGTATATAAGACTCCCCTATTTTGCAAGATTCTAGGGAGGCTCACTGTCATCGTCACTAGTCTTTAAACGAATTCTAAGAAAAGAAGTTGTTTCAATATTTATAAAAATTGAAAAAAATCTTAAACTACAAGAGAGATTTGTATATTTTATTTTTATAATAAGAGAATTTTAAAATGTTCACAAAAAAAGATTCCTTTTTTCTTAATTAGAAGTCAAAATTTGGGATATAAAATTGAAAACAAGCACATCATAACGTGGGGAATCATATTGAGAAAACATTACAATAACAAAAAAAATGACGATTCAATGCATCAACCTACACATCATTTCAGCTTCACATGTGTAATGACTATCTAAAATAATTCACCACAAACTGTACGGTTTATAATCTAATAATATGAGCCTCAAAACCAAAGCATCTCTCTCTCAATATTACAAACACATTTCTTGTTTTCAACCACATTCATTGAACTTTTATCTAAACTCACCACGTGTTAATTAATGCGTCTTAGCCAAAATAATTACAAAATTAATGTTAATTAAAGTAACCCAAGAGTTGAGCTAGGGGACTCTTTCTTGCTTGTGTTAAAAAGTATATTAGATCGAGATTTTTGGGGCTCCGTAAAATGAGAGTAAGGTGTCTATAGTTCACTGAATCTTATTCGGATGTGTTCATGTGGTGATAAGCAATTTTACAAATTATGTTAAAAAAATATTGTACGTGACATTATACTAACATTGTACGTAAAATTACTGGCAATTGAAGAGTATCAATCACCAAGTCACCAAGGCATCTAAAGAGGTAATTCAATTGATAGAACTAGAGACGACAATGGATAGGATTCAGTTCGGGTATTACTTTACTCATATCTATATCCATTTTTATGACTCAATCTATTATTAATTTAAAATCTATCGGTTTTTACGATTTACTATTCATATCTAAATCTATTGGATTGTTCGGGTTTTTGGATATCTATCAGGTTGTATAGTACATAAAAATACAACTTCTAAATAGAAAATATAAAGAACAAATTTTTAAGAACGCTCCAAATCAAAATTACTTTAATAATAATAAGTCAAGAATTTGATTTGTATGTCTTCAAAAATTATAAAATAGAAATAATAAAAATCATAATGTCTAATCCAAAGATAACGTATATTTTTCACAATCAAGAACTGGAACAAAGACAGAAATATCCAAATTTCAAATTGTTTTTGTGTGAACTCCACAACATTCAAAACTTCATCTCCATATCATTTGCATTATTATCATCCTATAAAAAATAAAATATAATAAAAAAGGTGAGGACTGAGAAGTAAAGTGGGCTTTTAAAGTTGTTTCTCATAGAAAATATTAATATTTTATTATATTTAACCATAAATATTAAAAAAGAAAAATAGAGTTAACAGGTATCTATTGGTTCGGGTTATCATTAGACCCATACCTAAATCCATATCCACATCCATTTAAAATCTATTTTTTTAGCCTCTATGTCCCTTTTTTTGGGTTAAGTGGTGCAGATATTAATCGGATTGAAAACCCACTGTCATCTCTGGATAAAACAAATCTTTCGTGTACATTATGACTTTCTCGGTCATTTAGTGCATACAAAGTAATGTTTTAAAATTGGACAAGATGTTAAACTGGTAAGACATAAAATTTAAGGTTTAAATGATTCAACTGGTATTAGACCATCATAAAATCAATTAAAGATTGAATAAAATTAAAGAATTTAAAATATGATTAAAATATATTGTCTTTATTTATCGAAGAATTTGAAGTTTAATTGAAAAATATGTTTTTAAATGAAAATTAGTTAATTTATTTTGGTTTATAAGAATTTATTAATTTTAAAAAACTGACATATTAATTAATAAATTAATCAGTTTTTAACAACAAAAGTTATTAAAGTAAATCTAATAGAAAAGTTAAAAATTGAACAAACGGGTCAAAATTTTTACGATTAAATTAACCAAATTGGTTGAATTTTTTTAACCATAAATTAAAAGAATAGTTAGCCTAAACTGGATATACGTTACAACTTATGGCTTATAAGTGTCAATTAAATTTAGTCCGCCACATAATTTGATCACACACATAAGATCCCACAAAAGTCATCACCAGCCACTGACTTCTTCCCACCTGTCACAAGAAGTTCCAAAGTCGTTAGATGTAACGAAAAAGCTCCATTTGTCTTGGACACGTGGAGAGTTGCAAACTAACACTGTCTTGTCAGTTACTTGTCGCGCTTGATTCATTAGGCTTCCGATTTCATTTTCTTTGCACGTACGTAGATTCTCTGTCCCTTTTATGTTACAACTTCCATAAAACTTCCTGTTAACTCTCATTTGTCATTCATGAGTTCGCTCGTTTTTTGTTTTGTTTTTTCTTTTTTAATAGTTGTGGTGTAATGTACTGCTGTTCTTCCCTTCTCCTTTTCATTTGATCGACCAGACCCACTTGTATTTTCTTGCCCCGTGTTTGGATTGATAGAAAATGGGGTTTCAAAGTAGCTTATTAGGAATCATTGGAATTGGGATTGGAATCCCAATTGGCCTTTTATTAGGTTTCTTTATTTTCCTTTACTCTGAGCCTCAGGATGTTAAGGTAACACTTCCTATCAACCCTTTTAAAATTTCCTATCAACTTTCTGCAACTGTTCTATACATTTATACGTAAAGCCATCTTCTTTTGGTTCAGGGAATTTACTGCAAGCTATATTTAGGTTTTTGAATTATCTGTTCTGTTTTGGTGGGTAAGAATTCCTTTCCCAGCTCGTCCAATTAAGCTTGTATATATGTAGGAACCTGTAATCAAGCCACTTCAGGAGTTGGATACAAGCAGGCTGTTTGATTTTTTTCCAGAGATTCCCATGTGGGTGAAGCATCCTGACTATGACAGGGTGAGTTCTGTTGCTTTTCATGTTGAATAACTTCTCTTGATTATAATCTTACATTAGGTTTTACCATTGCTGATTCTTTCAATATGATTCTCAGATTGACTGGTTGAATAAGTATGTGTGCTTTATGTGGCCCTACCTTGACAGGGTAAATTGAAATATCTTTAATTAGTTCATATCCCAATTAGTATCTGCATTATCTTTGAAATATGTGCCTACAGGCTATATCTGGTATGATAAGAAGCATGACAGCTCCTATTTTTGCCGAGTATAGCAGCAAGTTTCTTATCAACTCTATAGATTTTAAGAGCCTGACCCTTGGAACTCTTCCCCCTATTATGCACGGTGAGTATCAGATCTTGTTGATGTTATTTGCGGTTGCAGAGGTCCTTTGAACTATAACTATACTTTTTGGCTTGGTGATCTTGATTCTATCAAACTTGCGAGTTTTTAAGGAAACAAATAAAATCTAGCTTTGTTTTCAATAGAAAAGTAGCTCTCCTGTAGGCTGTATTGCATTCTACCAAGTGATCATCATCCACGTAATGGTACCTGTCTATCATGTAAGATTATTGTTTTCTTATGGCTTTTTATTCTTGGAACTGGCTGCAGGCATCAAAGTGCATGAAAGTAATGAAGAAGAGTTAGTTTTTGAGACTGCTGTTAGATGGGCTGGAAATCCTAACATAGCCCTGGTGTTGAATTTCTTTTCCGTGCCCGTCACGGTTCAGGTCAGAAGAGATTTCAAATACACAGTATCTACAACCTTAGTTTTCTTGTTTCTGATTTATACAGCTAATGTAATGTTCTTCAAAAGCTTTCAGCTTTTGCCAGGATATTGATCAAGTGTTTATTCTTGTTCCCAGTTGTTGGATGTCCAAGTGTCAGCAGTCCTACGGATAACCTTAAAACCTCTAGTACCTACATTTCCTTGCTTTTCCAACATCTTAGTTTCGTTGCTAGAGAAGGTAATGATGCCAAGTGCGGGAATTGCCAGCTCATTTAGACAGTTTGCTTATGGGTCAACAAAATGACAGAGCTACATATCTGATTGTAGCCACATGTCGACTTCGGAATGAAACTGCTTGGAGCTGATGTTATGGCAATTCCAGGGTTGTATCAATTTGTTCAGGTACTCAGGTAGTTTCCAAATTTTGACTGGATGCTCATAACTTGCAGGTTGGACTTTTCTTAGTTTATGCTGCTTTTGGAAAACTGTGCCAATCGAAATTGTTTAAATTATCTTGAGATGGTTGACTTTTGGAAGGTGATGGCCTAAAATATGAGCATAATCATGACCCCTAAAGCTGGCGCTTGGACAATATCTGCGGTTACCTTGTGCACACGTTATAAAGGATTCTGTTTGTGCCAGTTAACTTGATTCTTCCAACATTATGGAGAACAATCTCAATTTTTAAATCATTAACAATCTCAAAATTTAAATCATTCCACTTCTCTTCTTGCTATGTTCAACATAAAATATCTCACACCAGCAGGGTAGAACTTGCTTTGGGCAGATTCTCATGGAGAGTATTGCGGATTGAAAATTCTGGGAAGTGTTACTGCCAAGGATTTCAGAATTTAATCCTAAAAGACAGCAAAAGAAGATGTAAATCTTAAAGTGAAGTCAATAATATGGCCCTGCCATGCTCACATGTCAACCTCCAAGAACTAAGCCGCTAAACAAGAACTTTGAAAACCAAAACTAGTCAGGGTGGTCATGAATATAAGTGTTTCTTCTTACATATTGGAGATATGTATGAAAATGCAGTCTCTTCGTTAAATGATTCCTTAATTTACTGCTACCAGGAGCTGATACGAAAGCAAATTGCTAGCCTGTATCTGTGGCCACAAACACTTTGCATACAAATCCTCGACGACTCAGCGTAAGTTCTTCAGTAATGCAACATATCAACCATGATTTTCTTTAGCCGTCAGACTAGAAAAACTCTACTTGCTGTTAAAATTTGGAAAAGTTGTTTGCTTCTGCAATTAGTCGTGGAACTTTTTGGTTAAGAGATAACGGAAAAGAGTAAAAACACCATGAGATGTTTCAAGAGCACTTTGTCATCTATCATTCAGAGAGATTATCAATGATGATTGATGAATCTTATGTTCCAATTTTCGATAAACAGAGGAGCTGTAAATAAGCCCGTAGGCATTCTACATGTGAAAGTTGTAAGAGCACTAAATCTCTTAAAGATGGACCTTTTTGGAAGCTCTGATCCTTATGTTAAACTCAGCCTAAGCGGTGAAAGATTTCCAGGAAAGAAGACTTCTATCAAGATGAAGAGCCTTAATCCACAGTGGAATGAAGACTTTAAGTTCACTGTCAAAGACCCTGACTCTCAAGTTCTTCGGCTACAGGTTTATGATTGGGAAAAGGTAACATAAACCTTTCTTTTTTTTCGTAGTTCTATACTCCATAAGATGATTCCTTTTTGTTGGCTTAGCTTGGAGTACAGCAAACATAAAGCAAACAAGAGTGTCAGATTTGTTCACTTTTCTGTGAATCCAAGTTGTCTGAGAACTCTGTAATTCTGTTGGTTGCAGTTTGGGACCCATGACAAGCTGGGAATGCAAGTAGTTCCATTGACAACGCTTACACCTCATGAGACTAAAGCATTTACACTTGTTTTGACCAAGAACGAAAACCCCAATGACCCAGAGAACAAAAAACCAAGAGGAAAGCTTATGATAGAATTAACGTTCAAACCTTTCAGGGAAGATGGTGAAAGGTCTAGTGGATTTTTAGATTGTAGTGACCACACACAAAGTGAGAGTAGAAGCGTATCTCGAGACTTATCCTTAAACAAAGGTGGTTTACTTGTAGTCACAGTTCAGGGTGCTGAAAAAGTTGAGGGAAAGCATCATAACAACCCCTATGCAGTGATTATGTTCAGAGGAGATCTGAAGCAAACCAAGGTAATTGAGTTGGCGCCCGAATTTTAAGAAAGAAACGACTACATTTCCTTAAACTTCATGTTTCAATGATGCTTTGAGCTGTAATTTAGAAAACATTTTTTAAACTGCTAATCCATTTAATTTTGTCGTGGATTGAAGATAAACAAGAAAACACGAGACCCCATTTGGAATGAGGAATTCCAGTTTGTCTTAGAAGAGGCTCCATTGAAGGAGAAGATAAACATTGAAGTAATGAGCAAACGTAGAGGTTTCGGTTTCAGACGCAAGGTTGATGGCAGTAACCAACGAACCATTACTAGTTGTAGTTCTCCTACTACTCTCTCTACTGTTTTGTGTTTCTCAGGTTTGTTCTGGTACAGGAAACATTGGGACATGTGGATATTAATCTTGAAGATGTTGTGCACAATGGCCGAATCAACCAGAAGTACCATTTAATCAACTCCAGAAATGGACTTATATCTGTCGATATTCGGTGGAGGGTGATTTAACAGTTATTACCTACCTGTAAATTTCCTCCATATATGTGAGATTAAAGGCTCAATGATACTACAATCAAGTCAAATGATTGTGTTTGGTTCCTATAGCACGAAAATTGAGTTTTCTTTTGGTCCATAAAACTTATGAGACTTCTCAGGGTAACTTCTTGAAGAATCTCTAGGTAACTTCTTGAAGAATCTCTAATATTTATAATCTTAAATTTAATTTTTGTAATTTCATAAAACTGTTAGACTTGACTATGGTACACAATTTCTATATTAACTAAGAGTAAGGTTGCGTACTATTGAACTTATTCAGACTCCGCAGTTCAACGAAATTCATACTAGGTGTTTTTTTTTTAAACAAAGGAATGCGTAATCACTATCTTTTGGATACGCACTGAATAAACCTCCAGATTGACGCAATAGCCTACAAATTAAGTCAATCGAGTACTCCACACTAGGCAAGTCCTATTCGACAGGCTCGATCGAGAGAGCATAGGTAGAGGGATTTGAACACAAGACTTTTTGGCCCTATCAACAAGGGCGTAAACAACAAGGGCGTTAACAAATGAACTCCATCAAATTAACTCTAAGAGGCAAATTGAGCTTCTATAATAGATCATACATATAACCCACATTAATTACATTACCATGAGAGTAAAGTAGAATCAGTTTCACTGCTAAGTTCTTGAAGTACATTACCACCATCTTATTCATTCTTTCATGTGTTGTTTCAAAACGTCAACATTGTCCTCAACCTAGGTGTGACAAAATGCTTGGTCTAATATGGAAATTCTAGTCGGATCGGTTCGATCTGAGTTAACTTGAAGTCAACAAACTCAGTATAAGTTAATTTGGTATCATATTGAGCTCGACTTTAAAAAAATGGACTTCAGGCAGGGCTCAAACTTAGACTTCTAGGATCGACCTGAGCCGAAACTTGAGTATATATGGTTAGAAGACCCAAAATTCCTTTTATCTTCATTTATTGCATGTCTCCCCTTCTTCTCTGTATCATTGTTTTCACTTTTAACAACCTCCAGACTTGTTTCTTCTATTCCTTTTCACCTTTATTTTATAGTTTGCAACTATTTCAATCTTGTTTCTTCTGTTTGTCTTCTCCATTTCACAGTTTTCTAGCTATCTCTAGTGAAAGATAAAACCTAGCAGTAGCATGCATTTCATATAAACATTTACGTACAAAATAAGGTAAGCTAGTGCTCTGATACCAAATGAAAGATAAAACCTAGCAGTAGCATGCATTTCATATAAACATTTACGTACAAAATACATGCATATAAGGACCATATATATATGTATATATGCAGCAACGGAAGCTTAAACCAAGAACAATATACCGCCAGCCATTGCCTTTCCACCGAAGATCTGGGTGTCTTTGAAAAGTTTTGAGCTTCTATCCTTTTCCTTAGCACAACCGATGGTGTCAACAGATATGTGGAGAAGACAGGGACCAAACTAACGTTGTTTTTAAACCCACTGCATACCTACTCAGTCTCTGGCCATCACAGAGACAAAGGGTCGGGTATTATGGGTGACAAAAGGTGCAGGAGTTACGGGTTCATGATTAAGTGGACCATATAATCATCATACGTGAACAGTATGAGGTAGGTAAGGTTTCGGTAAAATCTTATATCTAGTGCTCTCTTTTCTTGACATTTCTCTCTTGACAACAAGCATTATTATTTAACAATGTAAGCTCCTTACTAATGCACGCCATTCTTTCTCCAGAATCTTTTCCCTTGTTATATGTCATTTCATTTTTTGAGATGGGGGGCTAAAATAGGTTATAATCTTTGCTTTAATTATGCTTTATGATTTGTATGTTGTTTCTATATGTGTGTGACATAAAGAAAGAATAAAACAAAATTAATGTATTGTCTTCAAAATGATGTATTGATTTTGATTTGATTTAATGGGTGAATAAGAGTAGAATCTCAAAACATATTTTATATAGTATTTGACTATTTGGGGCAAAAATCTGGGTGAAGAAAGAAAGAAGGCGAGATTGAAGTGAATATTTGGATCGAGTCAAGTCAGATTACATTGGTGAGAGTTAAGCATGTTCAGGCTTTGGACTTATTTTGGGCCACCCAAAACTTGATTGTGCTCTGGCTCAGGCCACATAAGCTAAACCCAACTTGGCCCCACCTATTCTCATCCCTACCTCAATCTCATCGTAATCCTAGACATTGACATCCTAAGATTTCTTCTGACCTCATCCTTTACCACCTCATATAATGAGGAGTTCAAAAGGAAAAATGCAAACTTTGTAACCATCAATGACATAAACACCCCTATCTACTTATGCCAAATACATCCCTTCATAAGATTTTATAACTCAAACTTAAAAGGAAGTAAGAGAAAATTAAATTATAGAGAACATGAAACATGAGAAAGTTCAAGAAGGAAAAATTCACCACCTTATACAATGGCAAGTTTAAAAGGAAACGCAAACTTTGTAACTATTAATTACGTAAACACCTCCATCCACACATATCAAATACAACCCTTCATAAGGTTTTATAACTTGATCTTAAGAGGAAGCAAGAGAAATCAAATTACAACAAACATGAAACATGAAAAAGTTTAAAGTAGGAAAATTTAAAAAAATGGAAAAATCCACCCAATGGTAATTAAATGAGCAATTTTTGACCACCTATTATTGGTTCTTAAGCAATGAGAGGTTAGGTTTTAGGGAGTTTAGCCATTATTTTCTGTAGTATACCAGCTGGTTTCAGACTGCACAGAAGAGGGGAAGGAAGAAGATTAGTTGAAGGAGAAGGAGAGATAGAGCAGACGAGGGAGAGAGAACAGAGGATAAGAAAATATTGTATTGATTTTTCTGTTATGTCCTGTGTAGGACAAATGTATCAACATATATTCTCATGTATGTTTGTTGTAACCGTAGAACTAGGAATAAAATAAATGAAAACGATTACAGAACAAAATTATGCTTGCAACGTGGTCTGGTATTCTTTAGTGGGCCTTCAGCCTTGTAGTAGATTCCTTAAGTCCAATCTCATAATGATTCGTAACATTTTCAATATTTCATATTTGTCTCAAAATTAACCTATACTTCGAACTTTGGATGCCTTCCTCTTTGTTCCATTTTCTTAAATAGGTTCCTTTCCTTTGCTTTGTGATACATTTAGTATAATGCTTTACTGATAAGATATTTGTATTTGACTATGAATAAAATAAATAAGATAAACTTTTTATAACATACATTTTAATTCTTTCTTTAATATGAAATAAAAAAGCTTACCATTATTTAGCTCATGGCAAGCGACCTAGGTGTTGCATCTTTAATTTTCTAGAATTGTGTCTATCTTATTTACATTTCTTGCATATGACATGTCGTCCAGTCTAAGTTAAAAATTCACCAACTTCCTTTATTCATTTTTTCTTTAGCCTTCCAACTCTTTTCATATATGCAAGAGGATTGATCTTTTATCCATATTTTTCCTTATGTATTGGCCAAAACTATTCACCTAGTATTGAATGTATGCTCTTACAATAATACCTCATTTATGCCTATTTGGTGTAATACTCATGCATATGATCTTAGGATTTCCTCTCTCCAAGATGATTACTGAAATGGCATGGCTAATAGGGATCCTAATTCGCTCCCATCTTCCACATGAACAATCATTCATTTTAAGGTTCACTATCTATGATAGTCATGCATATAGTGCTCAATTTCAAATTTTCCATCACCTATAAAGACGAGTTAAGTTATTAGCAACATTCGAGTAAGTAGGTATGAAATACAAACAAATGTTATTACTTATAAATGATCCACATGATTATTGGCCTCCTTTATGTTTTTCTCTAACTTTGATATTATGTTAAGACTGGTAATTTGAATATTGTATTGTACTAGTCGTACTTGCCAAAATTTGGTACCCAAAAAAAGAGTACATATCAAACTTTAGTACTGGTCAGTACCAGTTCCTTTGGTTAATACTGACCAATACCAACTGGTAACTAAAATACAGGTCAAATGCTGGTTATAATTTTATTTTTAAAAAAATTAGGACTAAATTGAAAAAAACTTAGAATTTCTCCTATATAAAATAGCAATTACCTATATATAAAAATGACAAAATTGCCTACAATTTATTTAATAAATAGTAAAGATAATATATCATATTTACGATATAGTGCATATATGTGAAAATTATTATATTAAGTTTTGAAATTTATAAAGATAACATTTGAAATTAAATTCACTTATTATAAATACATTTTTTACTTTATATTATTCTTAATGTTATATTTATATGAGAGTTAAAAAATATTTCTTATATCAAATTTATATTATTATGAATTTTTGATATAGGATTTAAGTAAAGTAAAAAATTATATAACATTATATATTGAAGGATTATTTTGCAGTTTTATAAAATTTAGAGACTAATTTATGATTTTAAAAAATTATCTGAAATGGTACCCGATATTGACAAGTATTGGTATCATATCGTACCAAAACCAAATTTCTTTGCTAAGTCTAGTGCAATATTCATAACATTGATTAGGAAATATCTTGTTATATGCAACCATTCATTGCTTCCTTTGATGAGATCTCTCTAAGATAACTCTTATCATCATTTCGAAGTGAATCAAGATTGGTTTGTCCCTCGCATTCTCAAATACATATTTAAACACTCTGCTGTGTTATTTGATAATAAATCACTCTTGCATCTGCTATCAAATTCATGTGTACATCATATCTGTTGGACCCCGTCTCCGAGGCCCAACATTCGGACTCACACAAGCATAGACGATCCGCCCCAACGCTAATACTAGCCTCAGAAATTATAGGGGAGACCTCGGATAGAAAATTTGGGGGCTCTTTAATAAAAATTTTCCCTC
>JANITX010000006.1:7746401-7777674 GCA_027564395.1 Erythroxylum ulei
CACTAAAGGTTCAACATATGTTGGAACAAAGATAAGAAATCAAATCAAAATTTCAATAACAAAGATTAGAAACAACACCACCTGAATGTTACTCACCAAGCAGTACGAAGAACAAAATTAGAACCAACTAGGCAAAGAAGTAACCGCAACCCAACCTGCATCCCGTAGAACAATTTAGGAAATGCTGTATTTTCTCTGGAAAAGCTCAACGAGAACCATAAAGGCATAAACTTTGAATAAGCAAACACCCCCAGCAACACCGTTAGAATCAAAAAGTTACATCTTCGAAATAAGAATTCTCCTCCGGAAGGATCTTCTTTAATTCCATAAAACAAAATTTAATCTCTAGAAAATAAGAGCAACCGATATAAATAATAAGAGTTCGAAACAGATAATCGAGGGAGATCATTAAAAACACACACACACAAGAGATTGCAAACCGAAACCCTGAGAGATCAGAGAGAGCAAAAGATTCAAAAGCATACCTCGCTTGCTATGTTTGAACCGAGAAAAGCTATTGTCGGAGTCGTGAGTGTGCGAGGAACAGAGGAAAGAGAAAGAAACGAAAGAGACGTTCTATTGTTTATTTACGGAAGTGATGCGAATGGGTCTACCCGAAAAAGCTAAAATTTGGAGCTTTTCTGAAAAGCTCCAAATTTTAGCTTTTGAAAAAGCTGTATTTTAGCTTTTAAAAAAGTTATTTCTATTGTAAAAGCACTTTTAAAGTTTTCAAACAAACATTCATTTTTTCCTCAAAATGATTTTTGCGGTGAAAAAAAAGTCCTTTTGAAGCTTCTAAAAGCCGAACCAAACAGGCTCTTAATCTTTGTAAATTTGGTACTGCTGCTTTGTTTTCGTTGTTTGCAGATTTTATGGGAGAAAAATGAAGATAACCAGAGGAATACACGGTCTACTCGTGTAAAGAGACACAGCTCGTGTAAAGTTTGCCAGTAAGAGGGAGATTTCAGTGAAGATCCGAGGAGTACACGGTCAGGTCGTGTAAATTAACACTGACTATGTCTTCCAATAACGAAAAGGCAACCAAAGCAGAGAAGAACACGGTTTGCTCGTTTACTACCACATGGCCTATGTACGACAGATCTGATGGTTTTTTTATTAGTTAAAAAGGCAGTTTAACGGTTTTTTGTTTAAAAGAGGGGGGCGATTTGAAGATTGAAGAATCAACTGGAGTTCTTTCTCCTCCTCTTTTACTTGTTATTTGTCTTGGATGCTCATGTTTATGATTTTACTCTTTAGTTGAATTCAGTTATGACTATGTAAATTTTCTTATTCTAAGATATTTTTTTCAATTTGGGATTTATGCATTAAACCTTATGCCTTTACTTCTAAATTCAATGTTGTCTTGATTTTAGTATAGTATTTTGGTCTAATGATGATTCGATCTATCTAATCTTGGGTTTCTTATTGAATGTTAATAGATGTTAAACTAAGTGCTAAAAAGTGATGTTTAATGTCTGAATTACTAGATTAGACATAATTGAAAGAACATCTAGAAATATGATTCTTCATTAAGAGTATTTGAGATTAACCATTGTGTGCATTAGGTTGGATTCGATTTTAGTCTAGGAAACGAGTTTAAAAATTGGAATTAACACGTCAATTACTCTGAAAGAATTAATTGATAAGAGTGGGTTAATGGTCTTAGATCAATATTTTATTTCATAAGGATGGCATGAATTCTTTGTTGGAATAAATTCCTAGAATCTTAGGTTAAATTCTGTTAATCGTGTATTGATATGTCCTTTACAAATGAATTTTCATATTCAATTGCTTAGCAAATTTAGAAGATATAAATTTAGTACTTTGACCTAGTCCTTGTGGATCGACGCTTCATTGCTTCAACTAAACCCGTATACTTGCAGAGCTTATCGTCTTTCAACAATAACCCATATAGCATCATGTTGCCTCGGAGTCTTAGGCAAACCTATAATCAAATCCATAATAATCCTCTTCCATTTCCACTCTAGAACTAGCAATGACTGTAACTTCCCAACTAGAGCCTGATGCTCTGCCTTAATCTGTTGACAAGTCAAACATTTAGCAACATATTCCACCACTTGCTTCTTTATTCCTAGCCACCAAAAGTGTTGTTTTAGCGTATTATACATCTTGATAGTACCAAGAAGCATAGCATAGGTTACTATGTGTGCTTCCTCTAAAATCTATTTTCTCATATCATCAACATCAGGTACACATAATCTCTATTTCAACCATAATGCATTGTCTTTCAACTTAAACTCAAAACTCGGATCCTGTTTCAACTTCTCATTAAGCTTCACAAAGTCTAGATCCTTACTTTGAGCTTTTCCAATCTTTCATGCAATACCAGCTTAAGCTTCAATGTAGCTATCAATGTCTCATTCTGCCCCAAATTAAACTCAACATTTAATTCTCTCAATTGAACTAGGTTTGGTAACCTCGGCGCCTGAATTTGTGCCACACTGCTATTGGATTTCCTTCTTAATGCATCAGCCACAATGTTAGCTTTACCAGGATGATATTCAATCGTACAATCATAATCTTTAAGCAATTCAATCCACTGCCTTTGTCTTATATTCAACTCCTTCTGACTCAACATATATTTCAAACTTCTATGATCTGTAAATTTCTGAAATGTCTCACCATACAAATAATGTCTCCAAATCTTCAAAGCAAACACCACTACAGCAAGTTCTAAATCATAAACCGGATAGTTGAACTCATGAGACCTTAACTATCTTAATGCATATGCAATTACTTTTCCATACTGCATCAAGACACATCCTAATCCCTAGTGTGAAGCATCACTATATACTACATATCATCCAGATCTAAATGGAATAGTTAACACCGGTGCTATAGTCAACCGGTGTTTTAACTCCTCAAAACTCCTTTGACATTCATCGATCCATCTAAAAGGTACATTCTTCCTTAGAAGCTTTGTCAAAGGGGCTGAGATCAATGAAAAACCCTCGACAAACCTTGTATAATAACCTGCTAACTCGAGAAAACTCCAAATCTCATATAATTTTTTTAGGGCTTTCCACTTCATTGCTACTTCAACTTTCTTTCGGTTTATCTGTATGCCCTGCCCAGACACTATATGACCCAAGAATACTACTTGATCAAGCCAGAATTTACACTTACTAAACTTGGCATACAATTGTTTCTCCCTCATTATCTGTAGGATTGGCCTCAAATGCTCATAATGTTTCTCTTTGCTCTTCGAGTACACTAAAATATCATCTATGAGCACAATCACAAAGTGATCCAAGCAAGGTTGAAACACCTTATTCTTCAGTGTTATAAAAGCTATTGGAGCATTTGTCAACCCAAAAGGCATCACTAAAAATTGAAAGTACTTCAACTTCTGCTATCTTCAGCTGATAGTACTCTGATCTCAAATTTAGTTTAGTAAACACTTGAGCTCCCTGTAACTAGTCAAGCAAATCATTTATCCTCGGTAAAGGATACTTGTTCTTCATTGTCACCCGATTCAACTACTTATAATCAATACATAATCTCAAAGTCCCATCCTTCTTCTTCAAAAACAAAATCGAGGCTCCCCAAGGTGACACGCTAGGTCTGATAAAACCCTTATCCAATAACTCCTACAATTGAGTCTTAAGTTCCTTAAGTTCCACAAGTTCCGTCCTATACGGGGGAATCGATATAGGAGCAATACTTGGAACTACGTCAATCATAAACTCTGTCTCCCTTTCTGGGGATAAACCTGGTAATTTAGTAAGGAACACATCCGAGAAATCCCTAACAACAGGAATATCCTGTACAGTCTGCTCAGTTCGGGTATCAATTATATAGGTTAAGTAAGTCTCACATCTACCTCGAGTCAGTCTGAGAGCATTCATTGAGGAAATCAACCAAGTTAGCATTGCTTGACTAACACCTCGAAATATCAATCTGGTAGATTAGGGAATTCAATAGTCACTTCCTTAGTATAACAATTCATTATCGCCCTATGTGTAGTAAGACAGTCCACACCCAATATGAGATCCATCTCCTTCAACTGTAATTCTATGAAGTTGGCTTCAACTCTGCCTGGTCAATCCGAATGATACACCCTTTACATACTTCCCCACTCATTGTAGTACTTCCTACGGGCGTACTCACTTCTAAGCCACATTTTGTCACCTCTCTCTCACAAAACAGTTTAGATGCTAGATGTGGTGCAATGAATGAATGTATGGATCCTGGATTTAATAATGCAAATGCCTCAAATTGAAAGACATTTAACAGACCTGCAACAACATCTGGGGAGTTTTATGCCTCCTTTTTGGTGATGGCAAAGATCCTAGCCTAAGACTACGGCTGGTTACTTCGTACCTCAGTCCTAAAACTAGGACCTGCTGATCTAGTTATGCCTCTACCTCTGCCTCTCTGTCCCCCTCCTCTAGCTTTACTTTACTGGACAGTAGTCTCAATCACTAATCCTCCTCTCACTCCAAACTGTGCTCCAAAGGCTGCGGGACAATCTCTAAGTTGATGCTCATGAGAGTCACAACGTAAACAAGCTTCCGTTAACCTCCATCATTCTCCACCATGTTTCTTTCCACAATGCTCACAACTAGTCATCTATTCTGTTTTCCCACCAAATACTTGACCTCCGCCACTACCAGCCTGAACAAAACCACCTCTCGCTCTAAATCCTAAATGTCTCAATCTAGTATGTGATCAGAATGATCTATTTTGGCGTTTACTAAATCTCTTGCCAGAATCAGCTTGCGACTCACCCTGCCTCTTCATTTTGAACGCTTACCTGTACTTGCCCATCTTTCAGTAACTGTTCAATTCGAATTAAGGTAGCTCTTAGCTCCGTAAAGCTACTTAAATTGGTAATGGCCAGTCTCGTTCTGATCTCCATATTCAGTCCATCTTCAAACCGCCTACATTTATCTTCCTTAGTCAGAATTAATCTAGTAGCATAGCCCTTTAAGATTACTTCATTTTAAGTTAATTTGACTTTTATAGTGGTTACATTAAGGCTTACAAAATTTTGCTTACTTATATCATTAACAGTCACTTTTTACAAACACATCTACAGCTCTAATTTTCCAGATTAAAAAACACCTTAATAACACCTATCTTTAGCATGAATTCCTCATCAATTATACTTCAAATCTAAACTTAAATTGTCCATACAACAGCCCATAAGCTACTATTTTCATACATGCAAAAACAGAATAGAAAAGTACCCAAGTTTTTGCAAAAATTTCTAGCATAATTCATCATCAATATCATATACAATTCATCCCAATTTCATCATCATAAATTCTATATTATAACATGCCATAAATACCAATCTTTTACTTACTTTTCCAGCTCAAAGATCAAGCTAAGTTAGTTCTCCATGCATGCAAAAATCATCACGAATTCAAGGTAAAAAACAGGTTGGTTTTCGACTAGAACAAGGGACAACAATAATTTGATTCTTTAACCATCTTGTGAAGGGTAAAAGCATGGATTATTGGTGTAGAAATTGGACACAAACATAGACAAAATATAGGGATGTAAGGGTGAGAGAGTTTCGGTGGTGTAAGAAGAAGAAATGAGCAGAACTAAAATCGCTCCTGTAGAAAATTAACACCATGGATGCTAGGTGTCTCCATATTACTTTGACATGTCCCTAAGCATGTTCTTCATTTGTCCTGTATGTTTATTGCCAAATGTCACCATTAAGCTAGGCCATTTGTCACCTACTCATTGCTGCCATTTGTCAATTAATTAGCTATGCCATTTGTCACTTAATTTTCATGCCAAATGTCACTAATTAATAGGCTTAGTCATCCTAATTTTTTATGTGTCAATTTGTCTTACCACTAGGCATTTTTCCTAGACCAAATATAAATTTTAATTCATCAATTTTTCAATTGTAACAATAAATTCCAAGTTTACTAATTATAGACCACCAAACCAAAATTCAAGACATAAATAATACACAATTCATATGATGATCATTTTAAACCTTTCATAACCAGAAATACATATATTATCTTTGCAACATGTACTAATTCATAATTCATGTGTGTATGCTAATGATATGCATGTGAATGAAATGCAATTCATGAATTCCCAATGATATGGCCATGTGCAATATTCTAGGATTCTATCCATCAGTATGGAAAACGAGCTATTATAGTTAGGGTTCCTCTTCATCCTTGACAAAAGAGATATGTAAAAGATTCTTCTTCACTCAAAAAGAAGATAGATGTACAAAATGTTTCTCTAAGCCTATTGAATAACACTACACTAAATTCTCAAGCGAATTAGGGAAAATAGGTGGGTCAAAAGTTGTTCGATGGAATAATTATAAATTAATTTTCTCTTTCTTTCTTTGCTCTCTTTTATTTTTGCACTGTTTATTTTATCTTATATAAATTTATTATAATTATTCATTAGTATAGATAAATCATCCATTAAGTTAAGAAATAAATATATGCAATTCAATCTCCTTCTTGTATATTGTCTAAGAACTAACAAATACCATAAGATAATTTTCAAAAAATTTAAATGTAAAAAATATTTAAAAATGAGTAAATCTATAAAAATGGTTTGTATATGTCAAACTTATTTTTGTCTTATTAAAACAAGGAAATAAAACATGTTATTTGGGTATTTGTTTGTGGTAGAAATTACTCTTCTCCTTAGGTTTAGACCTCTAAATATGTGATTGGCAAAAATATTTAGTAAAAGATATGCTTATCCTTGTTACATAATACATGGAGTATCAGTTGTGTAGAAATAATTAATAGAACGTAACTTAGATAAACTAAACTTAGGGCTTTACCTTATCATCTTAAAATGTTGTTAATTAATCTGGACGTCATGAGTTCACCAACTACTTGATCCCTAAGAGAATTGTCACTTTCAAAAATGTCACCTCCGGGGACTTTGAGAATAAACATGAAAACAAGAAATGAGAAAACCTTACCATGTTACTAAACTAGCATCTAGCTTAGGTAGCTATAGAAAACAACATAAATCCTTGGAATACCGGAGGAACCACATATGATGGGAAGTAGTAAATTCGGATATAACTGTGTCCTAGGAACAGAAGACACAGATCTTCAACCAAACCATACCAATCTGCTCTACATGTCTGCACTGCCCCCGTCTTTCTTTGTTTCCCGAAATGATCGCAACCTGTCTCTCCTAAATGTTTGTCCCTATTAAATTATTGTCGACTTTGGCTGTTTTAAAGTTTCTGCAAAACTTTCGGTGAAAATGTAGTCTTGGTTAGATGTTTTGTGAGGGGAAGGAAGAGCTAGACTTATAAATCGAAGCTTCACCTGAAAGTCCGTGGGATTGGTGTTTAGTTCGCAAAGTTTATGGCAAAACCATACCGTATTCATGATTAAGTTATTAGTTAAGATTTAGACTACTTAATTAACATGTATTTATCGTTGCATAATTGTAGTGATCATCTTTGTCAATGCGATTACTGCCCTTATTATTAATTGAAACTTTAATTAAACGACAAAATATGATCACAGATAAGTTAGTGGCTTGTTTATGCCCAATAATTCAGGGGGCGTTTAAGTTTGACGTGAAATTAACTGAAACAACGGTCTAGATTCTATTGAGAAATCTTCTGCGTCAAGTGGACTGTGGGACATAGAAATCTATTGAACCTTATCTTTTGTATTTTATGCTGACAAATGTGTTACTAATTCCATTGGTTGATCACATTAACACTAATATCAGGTCTGGACCAATAGAAACCGTTTGCATAATCATGTTTAAGTATTCTTCTTCTACATAGTAAGGGTTTAGTGAGGTCCACCAAATCAATTACTGTCCCAGCAAACTCTAAACAGACAGCATGAGCATGCAGAGAGGTCTATTTCTGCTTTTGAAACTTTCAAAAACCTAATCTTTTCATGTTTTGACAACATGGCATTACTACAGCTAACCAACAATTAAGAATAGTCGTTTACTTTGAATTGGACAAGTGATCCATTTGAAGCTAAACCTCAAAGTTATGTTTCAGATTACACGAAAATTTAGGAACGATAACTAAATTCGCAAATTACATATTTTAAATAAATTATTTATTAATGAATTAATTAAAATTGAATAATAAGTTCAACCCAAATAATTAATACTAATTAATATATTTATACTTGAATCTAAAACATCAAATAATACTATCACCTAGGAGGACTCATCTTAACTTTTTTTAGTACGTCACAGAGAATTGTAATTCTTAAGATAATTGAAAACATTTAATCCCGATCTACTCAAAAGCCTTAATTCAAGTTGAAAACTAGTTTCATAATACTAAATTAAAGGTCTCTTGCACTGTTGCAACTGCTAATAGAGGAAATGAACCGTGCTAGCAGCCAAACTTTTCGTTCAAATGGTTCTAACTTTTAAATTATAGTCGGTGCGTCTTTACTACTCTTTAGTCATAAAGTGCAATTTGCATGCTTTATCTTGTCCCACGGAACTTGAGTACATGCAAGTCAAAAGAAAACTTCAGGAAGATGCCTAACTTTTTAATATGAAAATCAATCTGGTTGGGATTTGAATCCACGAATCTAAGAGGCCCTTACAATAGTGTAATTATTGAAAAGTGAAGTTTTTTTTCTGTTAGATCGATGCAAAAAAGTTGGCGAACGAGGAACAGCTTAAGATCACCAACTTTGTAATTCATGTTGCTTTCCAATTTTGGTGAGCCAAAGGTCGTTTCAACTAGACCACAGTGTGTTAAAATCATGTGATCTTCCTGCTTTTCCCATGTTCTGTTTACATTTAAGGGTTTTATATATATTCAATGGGTCAAAGTCCCTTCAAGTTAGGCTTTTCTTTGTCTGTTCAAGTAACTCAAGTCAAACCAGAAACAACTGAAAAAGCAGTCTAACAGAAGCCTCTAAAGTCTTCGGTTTCTGATGAATTATCATTATTCTTCCTTTATGTAAAACAGAAAAACAATGAAGGGTTATTACCCTCATTCATGATTTTTTAAGGGTCAGGTGAATCGATTAATGGTTCAAAAAGATTGCACCAGATATACTTGATGGTGTCTGCTTGTTGAATAAATTAGGTAAGGGGAAAAAAGGGAACTTCACTTGGTTCTATTAGCTAAAAAGTGACTTCAAACGATTTGAAAATTTGATTACCTTGAGGACATCGTTACCTTGAATGAAATCCCAAAATCAAACTTTCAAATAGCAATTTACTACTTGCCAACGCAATTATTGCTCTAATTAGTATTCAAAATGGTAACTAATTATCACATTTGCATCTGAACCAGTCATAATTATCATAATCTATCATAAAACCTTTATTAGAAGCAAACATTGTACTAGAAAAGAATGAGTCGATCGGGACATCATGCATGCTTTTTTTGAAAAATTAGACATCATGCATGCTTGTTAGACATATCATGAACAGAAAACCAAATCCTGTTGTTGTAAGAAAGAAGGTAACTTTCCAATTGGTATTTTGTTAAGGATAAACATGTAAGCTATCGTCCTGAGGCAGTGTACGTGGGATCGCTCATTGAAGGTGTATTACCATAGGAAAGTGAATGTGGATCTGAAATTTTTCTACAGTGATGCTGTGTCATCTTCTGCCTTAGCTGAAAAGCATCCATTTGCTTGTATAAGATGCCAACTACTCTTGGCCAATCAACTCCTAAGATCCTTATCTTTTCTTTTTCATATGTATCTGAACTTATATTCCAAATCCACTATATACCTATGCCTACCATGAAAAGTCACACCTTTGCCTATTATGGCATATATATTGAAATCACCCTATTGCTTTTGGTGAATTTGAAGTTAAAATATATTGGAATCGATCCTGAATCTCATTAGAGACTAGGAACTTTTAGGTTGAAATAAAAACATTCCTGGAGAAGAAGACAGAAATGTTATAATGGGATTCACGAATTCTTCAGTCTGTGTCATACCGCATGCAATTGCAAGGTACAACCAGGCCTTTGCGGATATATTTACATAACCTTATGGGACAAGACATGGCTACTCCTATATTTTAGATCTTAATGTCCACAAAGGCATTACAAACAAGAATGAAATACCAGGAGAAATTGGAATAGCACATTTCCTTAGATTTTTGACAAAAAGTACCTTCCCTAGAAGCTTGGCTTCAAAATTACTAAACCTATTTTCATCTGAAATTCTTCATGGATTCTTGCAAAATAACTTGTAATTAAAAAGTTATGCAGCTTTTTTGGTGGCAAAAAGATGTTAGGCTAACATAGAAACACTTCAATTATATTGCCTCTTTGAAATAGTTAAAGATAAGGGTCCACATCAAATTTTATAATTTGAGACCAAAAAATTTTCAAACTTAGCTATACCAAATTCACGTAAAGAATGATTCACCACAGCACAATTAGTCTGAGTAATATGCAGGTTTCTTTCACATTCATATATACAAAAACTAATACACGTTATCAGTTTGCTGTTGGGAAGTCCATATAACGTAGAATTGGAAACAGCCATTAGCTCCATTACTATATATCTCTCATCTTCAACGCCCTAATGAGCACCACATGGACGCGTCTAAGGTGCCCATTTGCTAGTTGAAGTAAACTTGAGGAGGAGCTGTTTTCAGGTGATTTCTCAACCTTTTTCGAGTAGTCAAGTGTTTCAGAAACTGAACAGAATTGATAGCTGTCGACATCTGATTATAACCAAAGCAGAAGGAGCTTTGGGTAGCGTGTGAGAAAGGGTTAAGTAAGCCATGGATTATTAGTTCAATCTCCTAATGATCGATGTTCCATACGCGACAATAACACATCACGTAGTTGACATTTAAACAATGTGTTGTGGTAGGCAACAGAGACATCGGAGACTATGCTAATGGGGCATGCCTGTTTCTTTGCCCTTTTAGTAATCGTTACCTTTTCACAATTGGAATTCATTTTGTCTATTTTCTATTTTTGTTAACCCCAAAATTGCATATCCTTCGAGAAGATCAGGTTAGGTTTGCACTCTTTCACTTGTCTCGACCATAATGAATAAATAAATTTATAATAAAACGAGATGTTTATGTTTTCCAATTTTTTAACAATTAATCATATTTTTAATACCATAAAGCACAATATTTACATAAGCAATAAATAAAAAAATTTTAAAATAAAAGGAGATTCATATCTTCTCAAAAACGAAAGTGATGAGCCAAAGACAAACTGAATGTTTCTTCTATATATATATATATATCCTCTCTTATGGATACACTTTTTTACTCAAATTTTCTTGTATTTTCCTAATATTATAATGCCATATGGTCCATTGTATAGAGAAAGAATAATATCTCTGTTTTGCTTTAGGAGACTCATAAGGGTCCTACTCCACTTCACTAACTTTTCTAAGACCACCATAGGAAAAGCTTAAAAGGAGTTCTGAGAACTGTAGAAGAAGACAATCGAGAAGGCTTGACACATTTCAACTCCTGTTGGCTGGACGGAGCCAAGAAAGCTTGTCAACAGGAAAGCAAACTGTGGGATATATAGTTACATGAATGTTTCACTGGACCTGGGGCCACGTGTCATAAGAGGGAGATAGAATAGCGAATTGATACTTCACTGGACAAATCAGTGGCTGCAGACAATTAGAAAATACTATTAATGGATGAATGAGAAAGAGATGGCTTTGGCTTTGCTTTTGGCTCAGGCATGACTGCCTCTGTTCCTGAATGATTCATTATTCATCAGTACACAGACACACACACTATAACACTAGTCTGGCATGCAACCGGTGCATGCCGGATAGGAATTGCTTCAATTTCAGATGGCCTAGCTGTCCCATCCCATTGAAAGTTTGAAACTTTGGAATATTTGCAGTTAATTTTACAATTTTGACTCTAAAGAATACATGAATCTTGATAGAGCATAACGTGTAAGTGTAATGGCGTGTATTGTATGGAACTGACAAAAAATGCCAACTATATAAGATCAGAAATCCAGCAAGTTTTGGGGACTGTGCAACGGAAATCAAAGTCATTGGGAAATGAAGGAGGTAATAAAAGATAGGTCGGGTGTTGGTAGGACTAAGAAGGTGGTGGTGACAGATGCTTGCTTGCAGGTTCCGTCTTTTGCTTAGCAACACCTTCCTGCAACATACAGGCGTGAAAGTCTCATGATCAGAATCTCTTTCTTTTTTTTTTTTTTTGCAGCTATACATTAATTTTTCTGTTCCTTCCTCATAATTCTTATGATATAGTTTTTCACGTGCATTTTTAATCGAAAATATATATTTTTTGACTGTGCTGCTCGTCACTTCTTTAACAAGAGAATATATACATTACACGTACACACATCTTCACTTGTAAAGTATAAGGAGTTGGCTTATCGTGGAAAGCGTATCAGTATATTCTTTAGTACTGTACCTTTTGTTTCAAGTTTTCTTCTGTTCACCCTTGTTCAAAGGTGGATGGAAAATAGTTATGTTTTGGTCAATTCGATGGACGAGTTAACACAAACAGTGAGCAGTGAAAAGGGTTTTAACGTTTTCTGATTGGTGATCCAATCTCTGTCACACCAAGAAGAAGAAGAAAAACTGTGAATGGCACTCATATACAAACGACAATGGACAATCGCTAACACACAAAAACATGAGTCAAAATGCGCATGCAAGCATGCAGGAGCTATATGTAATAATTAAAGCGCTCAATCCCCCATTAGGAATTAGTAATTATGGGTTTATAATCTCAATACCTGGAGGAAGTAGACAGAAGAGCATTAAACAAAAAGAGCAAGAGTAAAGGCAAAGAATCAGGCCAGAAAGGCCAATCTTGGGATTGGAGATGTTTAAGTAATAGACACATAGATAATACTCATTAGTTTAATAGCGTGAGTTCAGTTCCTGCAATCCAGGCAATCACCACATTAAGCAAGCACCTATTATAACAATTAATAAGAGAAAATGAGCAAGTGGGCTAATGGATAATGGGTTATAGAATATGTTTCTTAACAGTGTAGCTTAGTAGAGGAGTAATTATTCGATGGACCTATCTAATAAGTCAATTACATATACAAAAGGAAGACAACTTTTAAACATAAGTATAATATATACTTGTATTACATGTTTTTCTCTAATTAATTTGTCTCAACGAAACAATATAATGACATGATGAGACATCACTATATTACAGACAGCAAAAAATGTTTTATAAAGACAGTAAAATTTGATAGGTGAGAAGTAGGACAACAACAGACAAGGGAAGTACATGGTAGAGGGCAGGATGGTCGGAGATGGAGAGGTTGAAGGTGGTGGTGGAAGAGAGGCGATATGGGATAACTGGGGAAGAGGGAAGAGAAGGGATGAATGTAATTAAATTGAGATGTTTCCTAAATAAGAAACAATTGTGTCGACTGAGGGGTACAAGGTGATGGGGGTTAACCCACTTGTGTCTTCTTACTTCAATCATCACCAAAATGCTCAATGCTCTGAGACCCATTTCTTCTTCTGATTCTTCTGAATTTCACCCATACTTTGACTCTGATAGATCTCTGTTTCTGTTTATAATTTAACCCTTTTCTTATTGGAAGTGCCCATTTCAGTAGGATTAAAAAGCAATAGTACCCATCCCATTTTGTCATTATTTGCATTTTCTTGATGGCTTAATGTAAAGGGATGTCTGTCCTTATATTGAAATTTGGCTTTGTTTAATGATGCCTAGAAAGTTTACCAAGGATCTCTATGTTAGTTGGCTGTATTCAGAAGAAAACTACTCTTTTTACGAGAATTGTTTTTCATTTCTGCATTAGAAAAAGAATTGAAACTCTACAAGAAATCAATCTCTTACAAATCATAAATTTGTAAGATTAGACAGTCTAATTAGACGATTTAACAGTAAAAATTTTGACCCATTTAATTTTGCAGTTTGGTTTTTAAATTTTCTATTTTGATTTATTTTAATAGTACTTGTTATTAAAAACTGTTCGGTTTATTAATTGATCAGTAAATTTTATAAACAAAAATAAATTAATTAATTTTTATTTAACAATCTCTTTTTCGATGAGAGTACTAATACTTAGTCCGATAATCAAACCTAAAATAATAATAGAAATTAATTTTATTTATATAAGAAAATTTATATTAGCATTTGCTAGGTTAGGAACAAATAGAAAGAGATGGGGGGAGGGGGAAAGAAAAAGAAAGGAAAGAGAAGTTCCACGCGTGCCAATATTTGCTGGTGTATGTGCGCAGTGTATAGCGAGCGTGCTATAGAGAGGAGCACTCACGTGTGTTAAGGTTTATATATAGCATACGAAGAGGAAACGCACTCAATATGAGTAGTGGACAAGCAACAAAAGGGTAGTCAAGTTCATACTTGCAATGTTCTTTGACATATTTGGTGTAATAGGCTTAGCGAACAATAGCAGAGACAAGGAGTAACGAGTAGGAGATTCTTGTTTCTTGCACTTTAGGCAAAAGTAGAAGCAGGGTATATTGGGGCAGAGTGTGAGTGTTAAAGAGAGTGAAACTGAGATGGGTAGTGAGGCAGTGGATCAATCATCATCATCATCAAAGTTTAGGAGAATTTGTGTGTTTTGTGGGAGTAGTCAAGGGAAGAAGACGAGTTACCAAGACGCTGCTATTGAGCTTGGAAATGAACTGGTATTAGTTACAACTTTAAACTATTTCAATGGAGATTTTGGCCTGTGTTCTACTTATACCTGTTATTTTCTTGCTAATCCGTGTTGTGTTTATAAACTTGATAAGTTATTGTTATCCCTTGCTTAGACATAAAAACCAATTTGCTAGACATGTAAAAGGAAGTTTCTTGGAGTTTTATTCCACTCCGGAGGGTTGTTGTGTGCTTATTCTGTTTACAACTTGCTTGTAACTTGTCCTATTTACTGACATTACGTCTGTAACTGTTCCTTGGCACTGAGACAAATTTTCAACCTGGGTTTTTCCGTTCTGGAGTTTTTCTGTGTAATCCTCTATCCTTTTTTCTCCCTCTCAGAAGAAAGTAAAATCCATTAATGTATTTAGTAGCAGTGTCCTTGTCATACAAGCAAGTTGAATGCAGGCTAAAGCAACAAAACCCTTTCCAAAGGGGATAAAGAATGCACATCCGAGTATATTCTCACGTTAAAAACAATGACCTTGTACTTGCATTTTTGTTTCCATGAACAGAATATAATCATCACCTTGTTTGCAGGTCTCTAGGAACATTGATTTGGTCTATGGAGGGGGCAGCATAGGTTTGATGGGTTTGGTCTCCCAAGCTGTTCATGATGGTGGTCGTCATGTTATCGGGTAATTAGACTTTATCTTCAAGTTTATCTTGTAACATATATAGTTTGTAATGGATAAAATAGATCAATAAACAAAAACAATGAGGTTAGCTATGCTCTGATTACTGTTTTTCTTTCTCTTCAACTAATTTTTGTCATGTTATTGTCTACCTGCAGGGTTATTCCCAAGACGCTCATGCCTCGAGAGGTATGTCTGCTAGAGCTAGAAAAAGTCTTCTACCTTTTCTTGTTATGTTTCTTAAAAAGCCAGAAACTTTTTATTACTTTTTATATATAAAAGCTAGATTTTTGGCCTTCTACTTTCCTAGCTTTATTTCTTCTCAAATCTATAGTTTTCATGTTTTGTTTGTGGCTACTCTTTTTGAACACTTCGCTTATTCAACGACCTTGATATTGGTTTTTTTTCCTTTGTTGTTTCCTATTTATCCTTTTCTCTGCGTATTACGTATTCCGTTTTCTCTCAACCCATAACTTTTGTTTTCTTCCATTAACAAAAATTTGTGTTTCTGAGTACTTCGCAGCCTTATTCATGATCTTCCTCGGGTATTTTTGACTTGGTACACTCATGTTTTCACATATGGAATTTTCTCTTTCTGTTGGTTTACTTGTCTACTTGTATGTTTATTCTGAGTATTACTTTCTTCGGATCTTTTCATCTTTTACTTTTTCTTTTGCTCTTTCATTAACTAGTCCAAGATGTTGCTGAAGCACCCCACTGTTCCTGCAGCAATCATCATTGCTTGGTTGCAGAAAACTCCAAATTCTTATCTTTATCGCTGTCTCCATTGAGCCCTTTTATTGATTGATTTCTTTTGTGACTTTTAATTGCAGTTAACTGGTGAAACAGTAGGGGAAGTGAAGGCTGTTGCCGGTATGCATCAAAGAAAAGCGGAGATGGCTAAACATTCAGATGCATTCATTGCGTTGCCAGGTTAGTATAAGCCCTCTGAACTTTCAGTTGGAAATGAGAAGTCCCTTTTTTCACTAATTTAAACATGCAGCATTCGTCATATCCATGCTTTGATCCAGCAGAAACTTGCTAAGAACTATACTTTCTTTGAATCCTTGCTGTCTAGTCTTTTGGGGATTCTTCCCCACCTAAAAACTAAAGAATAAAAAAAAACCAGAAATTTTTGAACAGATAAGAAAACGTTAAGCCGAACAATAAACACCCATCTTTATAGGCCTTAAAAGATTCATCAGAAAAGTTACTGGGTCGTGCTCCTTAAGGAAATATAAAGCTCCATAGACTATAGTCCATACTAAATAGTAGTAGTACATAAATCAATTTTAGACGACTAACTGGTTGTGCTTTTCACTTTTAAATTTTTCTTGTTAATCCTTCCACGAGAATGAAGCGTCTTTCCATTTTTCACAAATTTAGGAAGAAAGGAGCTATGCCATACTAGTATGGGATGAAACTTTCAAGAGGCAGCAGTTGCTTTTGATACCAAAAATGGTTTCTGCCAATCCTGGGAAGACAGCACTTTAATGGCTAAACCTCCATACAGCTAGCTATAACCATTATTACAGGGCAACGTTTAAAACGCTATACCTGACCCGTCAACATCCCACACTGAAAACTAGAGCTGCAAAGGCACCCTGCTTCCCTGATTCATGTTCTCAATTCCTAACGTTTCGTCGTTAGTTCTATAGCCTGTAATGCTACTGCATTTACTTCCTAGCATATTAACAGCAAATAGTAAAGGACATTACAGACAGATTTCTACCACACAGTACTGGTCAACTAGAAACTGCACCTACCAAGCAATGATTCCATTCCTTTAAGCCACTTTTATCAAACTTCAAAATATTTGGAACATAGAAGACATAGTGAATATAACAGTCACTTTAATCTTCATGTGGTCTCCTTATCATGCCATAGAATCCCCACGAGCCACGCCCATAGAATTAGAAATAGAATCATACTCTCCGTAGCATGAGAAAATAAGGGCAATCTGACCTGCACGGGTGGCGGATGCTTTTGCCTTTATTTCACATTGGTTGCATTAAAGATCTTGTTAAGGACAAGGGAAGAATTCTTCACCACCCTCCCCTTCCCAACCCAATTAAAACTAGGAAATTGGTTCAGATAACTTTCTGCTTTTCAGAAATAATCAGAGGCTTAAAATCTCCATGAGTTATCAACTCTGATCATCTTATGTATTGACAAAGGGAACAGATAAATAGACCAAGCTTACAGCTTAGTTTTGGAAATAAGCAATTAATTTTAATCTCAAGTTTCTTAATTTTTGTATTTGATCTTCTGTTATATGGCCTCCTTTTGGTCAGAAATTAGTGATTAATAGTGTATAAGAAATGCATCCCTTACAGGTGGCTATGGGACGCTTGAAGAGTTACTTGAAGTCATAACGTGGGCTCAACTTGGGATACATGACAAACCGGTAAAGACTCGTGCTTGACTGGTATCTTTTTCGTGAAACATCATTACATTAATATTTTCTCAAAAGAAAAGAACACCATTTTTTCCTCTGCATTACATGTTAATTGCATTACTTTCTAGAGATTAATGGTGTCTTATATTGAAGGTTGGCTTGTTAAACGTCGATGGATACTACAATTCTCTACTCTCGTTCATTGACAAAGCTGTGGAGGAAGGATTCATAAATGCTCGTGCACGTACTATTATTGTATCTGCTCCAACAGCAAAGGAATTGGTGAAGAAATTAGAGGTTAAAATAAAATTTAATGTCTTTTCTGATATGTTAATGTTTACTTTCACCGTGTTCAAGTGTTGGCTGGTAGTCTTACGGTTTTTCTTGCTTGTACACGATATATAGGAGTATGTACCTTCTCATGAAGGAGTTGCTTCAAGATCGAGTTGGGAGATGGAACAGCTCAGCTACTCTCAAGACTTTGATATTTCTCGATGATCAAGGGATTTACTGCTGAACTAAAGAAGTAGATGCTGGAAATGGAAAGAGCTAATTTTTGATGATCTTCATGTTTCTATCAACGGGGAATTCTTTCTGTAAATTAATGCAATTAAGCTGAATATGCTAAGCTTCCTATTACTCAGTTTTCTTTCTCAATATGATTTGTCTGTTATTACTTTGTAAGTATCAGAGGCTTATGAACATTGCCATGTTAGATGTTGACTAATTAGAATGTTAACTGTTTTTCCCTTCCTACTATACCTTTTCCATCGATGTTCCTCATATTCCTTCAGTCCTTTTCCCTTTTCTGCATATCATTTTGATTCTTCCATCACTATATTTATCTTTTTCTTTCTAGATTTCTCAAGTACTTGACAGTGTCAATGAAAAAACAGAAGATTATAATACCAAGAGGAAAATGGTGCAAGTATATATGCCAAATTAAAGAATTTATAATTATCTGAGTATGAACTTCTAGCCATTCTTTTCCTTTTACCGCACAAACCTTGGTGAAACTCCACTTTGCATGCAGATGGTTCTAAGAATATAACCCAAATGAGCATAGTTCACGTTTTTAACCATAGAGAAAATGACAAGAGGAAGCCAGAACAATAGAATCAGTCAACCGTGAAGCAGAACCACAAATCCAATACAACCGAGGAAAGGAAACCAACGAAGAGAAGCTAAGTGTCAACAATGGATTGAACATGAAGGGGGACCATCTTGTTTGTCCAACAAACATGTTATTAGTCCAAGCTTTTCAAGTACTTGCTTTACTGTTAAGGTGTAGTAGGAGTCGAGACAAAGACAATAGGCCGGCCTAACTCAACCAACGACCAGTAACGGAAGCAAAGGGCAAGGTTACGCTTATTGATACCGAAGTTAGATACGGAGCTTCTTACCCTAGTTTAGGAAAGGGGCCCAATGTCATCAACCAAATGGGACAATTACATGTGTCACAGGGGCCACGAGTTAGAAGCAAAAGAAATACAATTGAAGGGTGATGATACCTAGTGAATTTGACCCTTTGTGGTTGATGGGACTGATTTGTACATGTGGGCTTTAAAGATCAACGCCATAAGTATTCGGTGGTTGTAAGTCCAAATGTGGAGTGGTTGGTGCCAATATGAAGCTGATACAGATGACTCGACTTCCATCTGTAAAACTCAGTCAAACCGTTCTTGATCATTCTTCCAATGGCACTCATTTCACTTTACAGATTCCATATGCTTTGGGACCGTATGCATTCACAAAAGGAGAAATTTATCTGCTCACCCTGTGCCTTGGACTCTACTCCTCCTCAGAACTGAAAATTATTGAATTCCAATGTTAGCACTAATATTATTGGCAGAAGGACAAACAAGGGACAGAATCAATCAACTCATGTCGTAAAGAAGGGAAGTTTCGTGGTGTTCATAGACATGTAACTTACCAAACATCGAGTTGTTACTATACATTCTTTGAAACTTCACGTGTAACTTAACTTCAGGGATTGTTGGCGATCTAAATATGAAAAAAAAATCAATCAAAGCAAATCGATTCTCGTTCCGTGGTGCATAATACAAGGAACAACTGAATGGCCACCTAAGTTCTAAGAAACAGTTGCAAATACAAGTTGGTCTATGATTAATTACATAAATAATACCAAAATACATTTGTTGGAATTATAGTTAATGATGAATTATCTTTTAATTTTTAGATATCTAAATTATTTCCCTCTTATATTATTTTAATATTATACCATAAGAGTTTCAATATCGAGATACGTATCTGCCAAAAAAAGAAATGATGAAAAGTAAGGATCAAAGATTTTCTTCCTTGCATAGAAACTGAATAAATTCAATTTAAGAAAAGCTCATAATAATTAAGAATCTGATAATAAACATGACACCATATAAAAAGGGTGTCAGTGAGTCTCGGAAGTGTGCCACTGTCTCATTTCACGAATAGTCGTTAACTGCAAATCCACAAAGCAACTTATCAACAATGGAAGCCAGGTGTTCGACGAAATGGGTGGTGTTTGTTACAATGGTAATATTGGTTGCTTCATGCCATGCAAGCGAAGAAGTGCAAGGCAATAATTGAATGCATGCAACAATGCACTGATTTGCCCAATTTATGCCAGGATTGTTGTTGTTAGTGCAGTGAGCAACCTCTAGCTTCCCAATCTACTCGTCGGATCATAGGCATAGAGCGTCGTTTAGCCAAATGTTAGAAAGAGTTCGGTTTGTAAGTGTTTAGCCATTAATTTCCAATCACAAACTCAGTTTAAATAAAAGAAAAAAAATTTTGATCAAGTGTTCAATCTAACAAGAAGACTCTTTAAGTTAAATTTTATTTCATTTTTTTAGTTAATTACATGAATACATAAAATTGAAGATGAGCAAATGCAAATTAAAATGCTAAATTAGAAGGAAATTATTGGTTAAAAAAGAAAAATTATGGCAAACCATGTTTACTTATTTTGATGGTTTACCGTAATTAAACTATTTATTAAGTTATTTTATTATTTTTATACCATATTAAATTTTAATTTTTCTTTATCTTTATCTTAATTTAAAAATTGGTAATTAATAAGTGTAGAAAATTCCAACACATGAATTTGATTTCTTATGCATTCAACAATGGATGGTGTTTACCCAAATCACCATGACTCTTTCGTTCACATGATTCTTTGGCATTGCAAAGATGTGATTTTCTTTTAGAAGTGAATATACTTGAAACCAAACCAATTCCATTCGAACCAAACTACATAAAATCTAACCAATTCCAATTTGATTTCTTCGTTTTGGTATTTCTAATATTTTTCAAGCTCGGAAACATGTCATCTATAACCACTGTTCGACCCTGCGAAGCGTCAGTTTTGGGGAGTCCGAGGTTTCTACTAGGATTTTGGGAGTTGTCAGGATTTTCGTAAGCAAATAACCGCCCAGACGCTGATGTACGTATCTGAATCCGTTCAAAAGCGGACTTGGACTCGGAGTGGCAGCCTCTCAATTTGGGCTGCATGGGGTAGGCCTCAAGTGAAAGCTTCCGACAAATCGATGATTCTGCAAAGTTGCTATGTGCATGTAATTGTTTTTTTTTTTAAATGTGCCTGTAACTGTAAAATGCAAATACAATGTCAATGATGACTTTGCACTTTGAAACATGATTTATTGGCGAAGTGGCAAGTTTTGTTCTGGTTGGTCCAACATATCAAAAGGTTCTTCATAAGGTGACTAGAAGGCGTTGATGACTACAGACCAACAGAAAGAATTATTAGCTAATAATTATATTCTAGTTCAATTTTACTAAGAATTCTAACTAATCTAAAGAGTGAAACTCAAATGGATACATTTGAACACTTTTTGTTTAGCTCTTGTTTGGGGACTGCACCTAGCTCGATCCACCGATCACACACGAAACACCTTCTGACCGGTTGATCATAACAAGCATGTCAGAGCAGGAATTATAATGTATAGGACAGTCATCATGGATACAAGATTGAGCTGAAAATAAGAGTTCAGATAACCATCAAATGGCTTGACAGATTCCATCATCAGTGGCCTGACATAGTCAGGAATGGTAGCAGCAATAGCTTCACATTTATCTCTTGCAAAATCCATCAAGAAATCCATCTACTGTACTTGCCACCGTTTTAGTGTACCAGTCCCAACCAATATATTGCCTTTCTTTCACTATACAAAGAAGATCCTCGGTTGATTGACATGCAATGGTGAAGGAGCAAAACACCGGATATGTCATAAAGGGTATATACATACAAACACATATATGTATATTGGTATATAAGGAGGTCGAAATAGCACAGCCTGTTCCAGTTGAGCTCCAACTTTCTTCTCCAAATGGGTCATCTCTTTTACTGAAAATTCACAAATGGACTTTTAACCAACCCATTTTACTTAAAACTAATTAATAAATTATATTCAAACGACTTCTAACCGACCATTTTATTTAAAATCAATTGTTCCATGCCACCATTCAAACTTTCAATTTTTTAGGCTACAAAGTTTATGGTGCCACTTTTTACTATGTAACTAATCCAAAAACTGAGGTTGGCAAGTGTTAGAGTATTTCATATTAACTAAACATGAAAATATTAAAGAGTTTATAAGTGGTAAGGTCAATCATTCAACTGATTAGTTTTAGTTATTTTGGCAATGATTGACCTAAACTCAATTTTTGTTAATGGGTTCTACACTCTACCTATATTAAAAATTCAAATATGATATCAGAGCACGTTCGGTCTAGATTATTAATTTTTTGTTGTCCGTTTAGATGTTTAGCCCTAGTAGTCCGGTTCGGTTACTACTACATTTATTTCAAGTGACAACTGAATGTCCAGTTTCAGTTACATTTGAGGGAGAATGTTAGAGTATCTCATATTGACTAAACACTAAAATGTTAAAGAGTTTATAAGTGATAAGGGTCAACCATCTAAATACCTAGTTATAGTTATTTTGACAACGATTGACCCAAGTCTAATTTTTGTTAATTGGCTGTACCCTCTACTCATGTTAAAAATTCTAATAATAAGATTTCTTATCTTCTTGTGCTTCTTGTTTTGAATACACAAGTTCGAATACGTATAAACTAGTATTGGATAGTCTTTGGCATAAAAATTGATCAGTCTCTGTGATTCACAGCTGTCTAAATTAAAATTAATGAATAATTGAAGTATCTTTATGATATAATTAAATCATTTTATACTTAACATTTTTTGAAATATTTCGTTCTGATTTCCATATTATACAAAACTAAGACACGTAAAAATACACTCATGATATTGTCAATATAGTGTATGACATTGAATGGTCAGAAACTTACCTGATCCAATGCGAGTTATACACTTATATCTTCATATCAAAAGCTAAATGAGGTGCAATATCTCTTTATACTATATTGTTTTCGCCCAAATTATATTTGTGTAATATGTACTTTTGTTATACAGACTCGACTACATTACTTACTATTTAGGATAATTATAAAAAAATCTAAGACTTTACTCAATTTTGAAATGTTAGTTTGAAGTTACAAAACGTAGCATTAAAATGTTATAACTTTGAATTTTTAGTAAAAATAGTCTGACGTTAAATTTTTCATTAATATAGACAATATGGCAAGTCATTTCATAACAATATTTTTATAACATATTGCATAATTTTATTATTTAATAAATTAAAATTTTCAAAAAATTATTTAATAATTATGAAGTAATATATGTAGAGGAATGTATAATTATTTTAGAATTTCTTATATTATTTCTTTATTTTAAAATTTTAGTACGTTGCATCGATACAATATTTGATATTCGTGTGACAAAGTTATGTCGATAATATTAACAAAGAACTATTTTAACTAAAAAATAAAAAATAAAGCATTTTACTATCATTTCTTAAACTTCGAGTTATTAATTTATTATTTTAATAGTTTTTGTGGTCCTTATAATTTACATGATTAAATTACTTTTATGTATCATAAATTATTAATTAATTTATATAAATAATTTAAATTAATATTAATTATGATCATCACTTTGTATATCAAAAACTAATACCATATCTCTTCTCAATTATATTTTGTACGTTGAAAACTATTATATTATCTTTATGTTGTAGGGATTTAACTACGTTATTTTTATATATCTTGTTGATGACGACTTTCAAACATATTTCCATGCATCATATTGGGAAAATGTAAATCTCACGCCAAAGCCACGTACCTCTACACAGGATGAGTTGTTGGAACCCATTTTTCAGCTATCTCATCAAAACCTTAGAGACCAGAGCCGTATAGTTGAGAGTGACTACACATGACGTATTTGACGCATGTAAAATAGATGGTATTGGTATTCTTTTTAAGAGATAAAAATAGCTGGCTGAGTGAGAGAAGAAGCTGAAATAGCGTCAGGACGCAGGATTGAGGAACAGAGATATGGAATTGAAAGGTGTCAGAGATGGAGCCTCCAGCTGGTCAGAGACAAGCGTAAGTATAAATGTTATTGGACCCCGCCTGAATGCGACATAAAGTATGCAACTAAGGGGTTTGTACTTAAGAAAGTTATCGCAGGTAAACTGGTAAGGACTCTTTTGATTTAGGCGAGTACGGGAGTTTGAACCATTTTTATATATGTAATTATTTAAAATTTAGGGTCAAAATTTTATCTTCGGATAAAAATTCATTCGACTCGAGTAAGAATTAGTTAATATATAAATAGCTTAATAATATTATTTTATAATTGAGATTTTTCTAGAACACCTGATAAAAGAAAAAAAAACCTAAAACTTGATCATGTAATGCAAACAGGATTAGATTTTTAAGTGTCAAAGTCTTTGGGCCTTGTGGGTAATGCCCTGTTTGTTTTGTCTTGTAGCTGTCAACTTCGTACACGTATGATCCTTTTGAGTTAAATTAGGTTAGAAAAAATTAATTAGGGTTAATATACCAATTTAGTACTTCCTAAGCCTATTTATTTACATTATTATTCTTTAAATAAATTTATAAATTATGTGAGTTGAATTAAATTGTTTGATATGCTAAAATTAAAATTCAGTTTCTTAAACCTAACATTCAAGAAGATGCAAACCCATCCTCACTTTCAAGTCCATGCGCTCTAATTAATCAAGATTGTGAGAGACTAACTAAAGCAAACATTCAAATGGGAACGTTAACTTCTACGATGGACCCAGTTATACTGTGCAGAATGTGAACATCTGATGGGTGCCATCCTGTCTTTTCTCAACTATCACCAACGAGTATTTACACCTATTTCGCCAACCAAATTGTTATCATAATTGTAATTGCAATATAATTTAAGGTGAATTGGTTTAGGGTTGATTTAAAAAAATCTCAAATTTTACAATTTTAACTGAAACTTTAAAAATAGCAATTAAATATATAAATTTTCAATTTTTTTAAATTTTAACTTGACGTTAATATTTTCGTTAACATTGCTGAGATGATTTGACATATAAGAAAGAAATCTTAAACATTTGTATATGTCATACTTATTTAAATTTATCTAAGTTTAACTAAACTACGTCATTTTGATATTGAAATTCTTAAATCAAACTTTATCATGCCGGTGTGAGACGACAATGATACTCTATCATTCTTATGTAATTCTACATCAACACAATTTCTAATAATCTAAATGAAGTCTCAATTTGTCACCCTAAATTGTCTTTCTTTTTGTGAGATAGAATTGAAAACGTAGTTTAGTTAAACTTAATAAAATTTGACATGTATAAGTATTTAAGGTTTCTGTTTTATGCGGTAAGTCACATCAATAATATTAATAGAATACTGACATCAGGTTTGGTTCAGCCAGATTTTGAGGAGGTTGAACGTTGCTATTCGGGTCCATGATTCTATATGGCTTTGGTCGCTGATTACCTGCAAAAACAAGTAATGGCTTGCCGGGGGTTGATTCCCGGGAGGCCCCTCCGACGATCAAGTTAGTATTTTTAGAGAGTTTCGGTTGCTGAGAATAGAGAAGAAGCTAGGGTTGTAATCTCTTACCTCTATCATGGTATAATAGTACCTTATATATGCCGTGGATGCTAGGTTTAGATCTTCACGTAGATCATTGTGTTTGCATGGGAGACTAACTCCTGTGAATGGGTCGTGGACGCATGGATTGAACGTCCTGGGCCTGGGCCTAGCACAGCCGACCCAACCAAACAATAATAACAACAACAACAACAACAACAACAATAATAATAATAACAACAATAATAATAAATATGTTAACTTCAACTTAATAGTTATCAACTTGAATATGTTTAGGGGCAAATATAAAAAATTACATACATAAAGTAAATTTAACTTAATAAATAAAGAAAAAATTTCTTCATTATGTATGACTTAAAAATGACATTAGTCATTTATTATTTTTAAAATAAATGAGTTTGGCCATTTACTTAACAAATATATTAAGTACTGAGGACTAAAACATGTCAACTTATATAGCAGAAAATTTTCTTCCCTTTCCCAATTTACAAAAGAAAGTTTAACTTTAAATACTTATTAAGACATTAGAGAAATACTTTGTTGATGTTTAAGATTAAATTGTTATACATTTAACTAATTCATTTCAATTTGAATAATATCTTGTTAAATATAAATATATACAAATAATTACGGTTTTCAATTTTCAAACTCAAATTTTCCAATCTATTTATTTTCTTCTTCAATTTTCAATGCCTAAATTACATTCATATTGAGCCAACTTACTCACACATTTCTAACTTTCAAACTTAAAATTTTCAAATATCAACTCACAATCAATTTTAACAATTCCAACTTTCAAACCATTCACAAAATAACCAAAATAGAAAAAAAGCAAATCAAAGAATACAAAAAAAATAAAAAATTGCAATTTGGTTCGGTGTTCGAGTTTGCTAGGATTTTTTGGAAGGGGTTGGGTCAAAAAAAACATATCTAAAATTTCTTTAACTTCATCGTCCTTGTCCTCCTCTTCCTTCACTGGAAAGGTTGTGGGGTTATTAAGAACAAGCGACTTCAACTGTGCCAACTTGGCCTCTTTGTAGGCCTTGTACTCTTCCAAATTCACACTCCTAATGGCAGCTAAAGGCTTCCTTTTCTTTTCCAATTTGCTGTTGAATTCCATCTCTTGAGCAATCTTCTGTCTCTCTTTCTTAGTCATATGAATCTCTGCCAACACTTCCGTCCAGTGGTTTGGGCCCAAATTCTACCTTTGAACTTCTGGGTCGACAGTTTTCTTGGACTTTGATTTCTTTGTAACATAACTAGAATCTTTGACGACTTTTAAGTTGGAACAGAGATATGGGTCCTCAAATACACCCTCTTCGAAGATGACGCAATCGTCGAGAACATGGTCATCATCAGTGTAATAGAAAGAGAGTACCTTCCTCGGAAATTTCAAAGAAGAAAGCTTAGGAGATGAAGAGGAGGAGATCAGCAGGCGTTGATAGGAGTGGAGAATCGTTGGGAGAATTTAGAAAAAAATTTTGAGAGTGAGAGAGGTCTGTGGGAAAATTTGGTATATAGGTTTAGGGTAATCAACTGATTACCCTAAATGCTACTTACAAGCACCCAACCAGCCAACAACTAAACACCTTTAATAGCTAATAGATGAAGTCAATCATCTAATTTTTTGTCAACCGGTTAATTTTTAGCTGATCAGCTACTATCCAAACTAAGGCCTTTAATAGATTAAAAGAGGCACGTTAGGTGGGGCGTGTGGTTGTGCTTTGAAATTAAATGATTTTCTACATTCAAGTGCGTGTGAGGATGGGTATGCTGCAAATATCGTGACACTCCCAAAAGTAGCTAACGTCGTTAATTTGACTGTTCGAGTGTGATGTGGTGTGGTGGGGTATAGTAGGGAAGAGGATGATGAGCAATCGGGGGTGGTTGAAGGGCTGAAGGGGGTTGTGACAGAAGCCATCCATCAACTCCATTTTCTTTTAACAATAATTAATCAAATGCCGTGAATTGGACTGTCCAAAATCTGCTATGTGCATAGGTGGTGTATGGGTTGCACAGGTCTTAACGAGCAGCATTGGTATACATGGTCAGAATTGTTGGACTTGTTCTTATTTTATTGCTTAAGTTTTAGTTGTTAGTTAATTTGGTTGTTAATTAACTTCGGAATTAGTAACTCTAAAATAGTAGTTAATTGTTAGTCAATTACTTTGCTATGGCCGAATAAGTAGCCAACATCTTCTATTTGTTTATTGAAATCTGTTAGTGGATTGAGCCACTGTTGTTGACTTACATGTATTTCCATGGCAATATAAAAGGGGGATATAAGATTTTTACCAACTATGTTTCTTCTTCCTTTGTTTCTTCTGGTCTTTTAAAGTCTACGAATTCTCTATCAGTAGTATAAAAGTCAGGTTAGGCTCAAGGAATCAAACGAATGCCGAGTTTCGCAATAAAGTTCAGGAAAAACTAGGCCATCATGAAACCAGTATTGATAATGTTCATTCCATTCTACAAACTGTGTTCATAGAAATTCAGTCCTCGAGGGTGTCTCATTAGACCCATACTAACACTACCAATATAAATGTTAATCACTTTGCCTCAGCTGAATCCTCTGCACCAGCTCAACCACCTTCTGCTAATTAGATTACCTCCACCAATACTCAAAATCATCATCTCAAACTGAATTTTCCGAAGTTTAATGGAGAAGACCCACAAGGGTGGGTTTACAAATTAGAACAATATTTTGAATTCAAGTACTTAGCATTCGATCAGCAAGTGCAGCTAGTCTCTTTTCATTTTGAGGGTATTGTGCTCCAATGACATAGGTGGTATGTCAAGTTCAAAGGACCTGTGACTTGGATTGAATTTACCAAGTCATTGCTTCTTCATTTTGGACCAACTGACTACAAAGATCCCTCAAAAGCACTCATAAGACTCAAACAAATCACAACTGTTTCTTCCTATCAAGAGGAGTTTGAAAGGCTTTCCCATCGTGTAGATGACTTACCCAAAAAAATTTAATAGGATGTTTTATTACAGGGCTCAAAGATGAAGTTCGATTGGATGTTAAAATCAAACAACCACGATCCTTAACAGAAGCAATAGGGGTGGCATGTTTGGTTGAAGAATGGAATGGATTGCAAGGAAAAAGGATTTCTCCTTCCAAGCCATCAATCTTGGAAGCCCCACCTAAATTAGTAATCAATCTAATGGGGATTTTGGGACCTTCACTGGCATCTAAATCAGCTACTAGTAGTAACCTAAGAACCTTCAAGCGGATCACCAGTCAGGAAGCCAGAGAATGCCGAGAGAAGAGGTTGTGCTATTACTGTGAGGGTTTGTCCCTAATCATCATTGCTAACATCTGCAATTATTTATGATGGAAGATGTTGCTGCGGGTGAAGACTAGGAATTCTAAGTTTAACATAATCATCAAGATGAAGAGGCATTACCAAAAATATCATTCCACGCTATAGTAGGTACTGAACACCCACAAAGTATAAGACTTCCAGGTAGAATGAAGGGGAGAGAAGTGACAATTTTGGTGGATGGTGGGAGTACCCACAACTTCGTGGATCAATCATTGGTACAAAAATATGGACTACCCGTAACTAAGGGCCAAGCTTTCCAGGTCATAGTAGCTAACAAAGAGAAAATCAATTGTATAGGGAAATGCTTAGCCTTACCTTTAAAGATTTAAGGGTATCACATAAAGGTAGATTTTTTACGTTCTTTTAGTTGCAACATGCCGACTTGTCCTAGGCATGTAATGGTTGGCGACACTAAGACCCATTGAAACAAATTATAAGCAACTTACAATGTCTTTCCTCAATGGTCATATAAAACGAACCCTTCAAGGCATTAAATGAATGGGCATGGAAGCTATTAGAGAAAATGAATGCTACTACATCCAAGCTACAAGTCTCTTTCTCCAGTTGTTGTCTATATGGGAAGTCGAGGAAAAACAAGTATATCTAAAGGACTTGAGTCTCATTTTAGAAGAATTCAAGCAAGTTTTTAAGCCACCGATGTAGCTACCACCACATTGAGACCATGACCACCAGATTCTGCTACACCCCAACAGTAAACTAGTTAATGTCAGGCCATATAGATTTTCATACTACCAAAAATTGGAAATCAAAAAGATGGTGCAGGAACTCTTGAGTTCAGGACTGATCAGACCAAGTCGTAGTCCATTTTCTTCACATGTGTTATTGGTAAAAAAATCGGATAGGAGTTGACTCAAAAGTATGGATTATCGAGCTCTCAACAAGATCACCATTAAGGACAAGTATCTGATTCTGGTAATTGACGAACTCCTGGATGAATTACATGACTCAAAATATTATTCAAAACTAGATTTGCGATCCGGTTATCACCAAATCAGAGTCCACAAAGATGATATCACGAAGACTGCGTTTTGCACACATGAGGGGCATTATGAATTTGTGGTCATGCCTTTTGGACTCACGAATGCCCCTGCCACCTTTTAGAGTCTAATGAATGATATTTTTCAGTCTCATTTGCATAAGTTTATCTTAGTGTTTTTTTGATGATATCTTAGTCTACATTAGCTCGTGGAAAAAACATCTGCTACACCTTCAAACAGTTTTGAAAACATTGAAGACGCATTAGTTATTTGCAAAGCAATCGAAATGTCGTTTCGGGGTACTTCAAGTAAACTACTTAGGGCACCTCATCTCAAAAAAAGGAGTAGTCATAGATTCTAACAAAGTACAAGCAATATAGGAGTGGCCAAAAGCAACTACCACCAAGGGAATTTCGGGTTTTCTGAGGCTTGCCAGGTACTACCGCAAGTTTATTAGCGGCTTAGAAAGTATTGCCACCCCATTAATGCAATTGCTCACCAAAGAAGGTTTTAATTGATCTAAAGCAGCAGAGCATGCCTTTTAGAAGTTAAAGGTTGCCATGTTGTCTCCACCAATTCTGAAGCTCCCAGATTTTTCACAACAATTTCTTATTGAAAGCGATGCTTATGGTCTAGGAATTGGCACGATTCTATCTCAACAAGACCATCCCACTACCTATTTAGCGAAGCATTAAAAAGGTCAACATTGGCCTTGTCAACATATGAAAAGGAAATGCTCACTATCATTAAAGCCATTTGTAAATGGCATTCGTATTTGCTTGGGCATGCTTTCATTGTCAAAACAGACTAGAAAAGCCTCAAATGTCTCCTAGAACAACGAATCTCGACTTCGGTTCAAGCTAGGTAGCTCCTAAAACTCCTAGGCTATGATTATGTTATAAAGTATAAACGTGGATGAAAGAATCAAGGAGCTGATGCCCTATCTAGGAAGATTGAATTCTAAATGATGGCAATATCTTTGCCTCATGTGGACTGGTGATATACTCTACAACAAGAGGTGCAGCATGACTTTTTTTTATAAACAACTGGATCAAAGAAACCTCAACCGACTTAAGTGACTCTATGTGCAACATGATGGGGTATGGCTTTTTAAAAATAAAATTTACTTGAGTCCTAATTGTTCTCTACTACCAGCCATTCTCGCAGATTGCCATGCTTCCCTATTGCGGACCACTTTGGATACCATAAAACATTGGCACGAATTCAAAACAATTTCACTTGGTCTACGTTATGCAATTCGGCCAAATAATTTTT